>VZTE01006207.1:1745542-1794179 GCA_013397775.1 Eulacestoma nigropectus
TCTCCTCTCCGACCCTCTCCTCTCCGACCGTCTCCTCTCCGACCCTCTCCTCTCCGACCGTCTCCTCTCCGACCCTCTCCTCTCCGACCCTCTCCGACCCTCTCCTCTCCGACCCGACCCTCTCCTCTCCTTCTTCCCACCTCGGTCCTTGTCATCAGATCATCCCTATAGTGCGAAGGGCGGAGTAACTCGGAACCTTCCAAACCCCGTAGCCAACGGTCTCCTCTCATCATTTTACCGAGGCAATATTGCATTTAATTCCTAGGGATTCATAGAGGTTGCTAGTTCCTCCAACTCAGGCTTTAGGAAACAGTCTGTCCCCTCTAGAAAAAAAAAACAACAAACAACCCAGAACAAAAATCCCTAACTTACAAAATCAACCCACCCTAAACACAAAAATACACTTCCCCTCACTTTTTCTTCTTCTTCTTTTTGTTTTTTTTTGTTTGTTTGTTTTGTTTTTGATCTACTGTCAGCAAAACAGAGTGGATACCTCAGACTGAAATACTGTTGTAGTAAAACGCACACCACAGAGGATCACGACTGTGCCTGTTGCCTTTTTTTATGCAGCTAATCATTCACTGTTACTTTACGGAGGCGTCGTTCCTCTCTGGTGCGGCATAGAGAGCCATTTCCAAACTGTCAATTATTGACCGAGAAGCTATTTTTCAAGCCCGGCCAAGCTCCTGCTGCCCACCGGAATGCACTGCTGCCTTATGAACACCTGGCAGCAGCGTGATGCAGGATGACAGGAGTCTCCGGCGAGAGGAGTGAGCAGGGCCAAGTGAGCGGTAAAGCATCACTCTGATTGCCTTTCTTTTATTGCTAAGTGAGTCATCAGTGAGGTGTCGTAACACTTCACCGCGTCCCGCCGCCGTCTGCCCCGTCCCGCCCGGGTCGGGGCGCGGGGCCCCGCCGTGCGCCCATGAGCATCGCCCGCTCGGGGCGCGCTCCCTGCGGCGGGGCCGCCCGCACGTGTGTGGGCAGGGATGGCCGGGCAGCTCTTGCTGCAAGGCAGCTTTCCGACCGACATTCTGCTGAAGTAACTGGAAGGCGTGGAAGGGCTGAGGCATCCCCGGGCGCCCTTGGGGACGCGGTGAGCCGTGCCCAGAGCTGGCAACAGGGCTTCACTGGATCGATCCGATCAGCAGCGAACTGCACTCTGTTCCACGCGACACTTAAAGATCCGGTTTTACAAGCAGGAACTCTGCTAGAAATTACCGCCCCCCCTCCCTCGGCATAAATTACGTGAATTCTGTAGCGAAAACGCCTTCTAGTCCCGCACTGCCTGGACCTGTTGCCGCTAACGGTGCGACGGGGAAACGCGCTCGCTCTGATCGCTGCCGTCTGCCGCGGGGGCCGCGGCTTCTCCGCAACCGGAGGCGGGGAGGCGAATCCATCAGCAGGGCTCCTTTCCGCGGCCGCCCGCCCAGGAGCGGAGCCGCTGCCCCGCGGCGGCAGAGGGACTCCCCCCGGACCATCCCGACGCTTCCCTCCGCCGCCATCCCACCGCCCCTTCCCAGCACTGATAATTACTTTTCTGATGAGGCTCTTTTGTTTCTTTTTTGTCTGTGCTGCCCTTTTGGAGCCGAGTGTGGAACCTCTAGTTAAAAAGCTGGAGCTTAGTCTGGAAATAGAACTCCAAATATATTTGTATATACAGCAAGGCTCCTGTCAGGGCTGAGAGCCGGTCTCTGTATCATAAGAGATAATTGATTTCTATCGTGCACAGACAGGCTTAAAAATGAAATTTCTTTTACTGAGGCAACTGACCTTGATCTGCTGGTGGAAAAAAAGATGGTTTAGGTCTGCTTCTTCCCTCTCCCTCTCCCCATGTTTCAAAGCTTGGAAAACTTTATTTAAAAAAAATTTTATAGCTGATCTTTATAATGAAAAAAAAATTAAGCTCCTACATATCTATCTGTCTCAAGATTTATCCACACATAAGGTAAAATCATAAACCAATGAGAAGATAAGATAGGCATAGTTTACACTGAGAAATCTTGATGAGGACTGTGTACACATGCGTGTCTGTTCATTGTACATAAGAATGTATTAATATATATTAAGGTTGCATATCTATGTAATGTATATCATGTACTCATGCAATACGTGAGTAAACTCTAGACATTAATAATGATCTGTCATGAGAAGTTTTAGTGGGTTTCCCCACAAGACAGACGTGCACATCCCCTTCTGCAGACAATTCTTCCTTTTCACCCTATATATCTAAGACAGGTTTGAGAACTGACCTTTAAATTACCCACACAAACCAGTAGCTTGAGGCATTCTGTCAGTAGTGGAGATCTCCCTCAGAAGACCCCAGGCATCATCGTTACTTTGCCTCATGTATTTTGGTATTTAAAACCAGACTAACAGAAAAAATCAGATGCAAATATAAATACTGCCCCTTTTGTAGATAGCTCATTTGCAGTATAAGCACAGGGAAAATGGGAAGAAAATTGATAAAAGTAAAGAGTAACAGCAAAGTCCACTGATATAAGAAAATAACCTACGGCATGTCTTATGGTCCTCTCTGTGGAAGCTTTGCCTGCATAATTGCTGGCCAAAATCCTAATCCAAACTTTTAAAGATAGTATGTGCTGTCTTTGTTAATCATATGAAAATGCCACTACTCCTATTACTACTAAACATAAAAACTAACTTTGCCAAACTCATGAGCCCTAATTATAATACCGTTAACTGCCTGAGGACATGCATTAAAATTAAGATGGCAGTAAGTATTCTACAAGCTGAAAAATTTCATATTTGGAAACTACAAGTAGATTATTTTTCCTGTTATATAACCATTTTCTTTAGTTAATGAAACAGTTATTTCTGTTAAATAATCATAGCTAATGCTTATAAAAATTGCACAGTGTCCCTGATGACACTAAGACAAGAGGCTGATTAGAGGAAAAATAAAACTAGTCAAGTATCTTTGTATTGCTTCAGAATCTGGTAGAAGAAAAAAATCATGGCACTTCCATAAAAACATTTATAAGTCCATATAGTGTTCATCATCTGGAAGATAGGATGTACCATTAAGATTTTGTGAATTCTAGCTGCCTCTTTGATTCTATGACTATAAACCTAAAAGCAGGTGTCAGCAACTGGTACTGCCCATGCTCCAGCTCCGGCCTGGTTGTGTTTGCTCTCCAAGGGAGAGATCCACTGCTGTTTATATCAGTGGAGTCTGATTTGCATTTATGGGAGCTGGAAGATGCCCTCCTTGCTGGGAGGAAGTTGTGACATGTCACTGGTTTATAACAAAAACTAATTTATGGCCAGATACGTGAATGAATGACCAGGGTGAATCCTGCAAAGCGGGTGCTCCCTGACAAGGGCGACTCAGCCTCTGTGGTGGGAAGCAGCAAGTGTCCCTGGCCAGAGTGGCTGGTGGGCTGAGGGTGCAGAGGCTGTGACAGCCTCTCACAAGCCCACCTGCTCTGCCTTGGTTAGAAAGGAAAAAGAGAAGGAGGTGCGAGGAGGGACTGGGCAAAAGCGAAAGGCTAGGGATAGGATTTACTCTTATGAGCACATGACCCTGCAGCTGATTGTACTTATACCCAGGAGGAGACCTGTAGCTTTTTCTCCTAAAGAATTACTCTCCAGTGCAAATAAGAACAGAATCTGGGTCCTTCCTGTTTGGTTCTCTCAGCTCCAAGCAGAGGCCCTCAGACTGGTGCTGGTTCCATTTAACCCTTACAGATACATGGTGATCAGTTTACAAGGCTGAGTTAGATGAGATTTTCAGGGGTGCTACCATGGGTTCTGACTGAGCAGTGTCATGCAAGGACAGAATCTTCCCCCTGACTCAGAGTACGTAAGATTTCGGAAAGTTTCACAAGATTAAGACTTGCTTATTTCTGGGCCACGCTTTGTGAATCTGTCCTGGTGTATTTGTGACACAGCACATGTGTAAGTGGTATTGGTGATGAGACTGTCTGCTACTCCCACCAATCTGTTTTCTCATATCCATGTGATTTTGGGAACTAAGACCTGCCAGTCTTCTGGCAACCATGAAAATGGTATTTAATTGGTCTAAATATCACAGCTAAGTGTCTTATTTTCCCTTCTCCTAGGGTTGTATCCTTTCACCTTAAGAAACCTTATCTGAGTGGCCACTCTTCAGATAACTGGGATGTATAGTTATTTTACTGTCCCTCAGGAGAGGGAACCAGAGGGTCCCTCCTTGGCAACCAAAGAGCAACAGTTAGAGAAAGGCCTGGCAGGGAAGCTGGACTTGCCACCTTTTCCATGTATTTCAGGGGGCAGAGCTGTGCAGAGGAGCACCCCACACCTGTAAGGAAGCACAGGGGCTCTGAGGGGACATCTGACTGAAACATGGTTAGGTCCAAGGTGGGAGCCCTTCTCTGGGAGAAGCAGCAGCTCCACCCAGAAGATAAAGATCAGCTATGTTTGAGGCTATTTCCTGCAGCTGTTGCTGCACCCTCCATCCCCACGATCCCAAAGATTCCCTTGATGGCAAGGTGCCCACATCACACCCAGCGTCAGGGCGAACTCCTCGCCTGCCATGTGATGACGCACTTTGGGGCAAGAGGAGGAAAGCATGCCCTGATTCTACATGTGGGCCAAAGATCCCTTCTTTCATCTCTGCCAGGAACTGCTGTGCTGAGGCACAACCTCGCAAAACCCTGGGTTGTGGAACCTGCAGCGCTGCTGGGCTGGCTTATGAAGTGCCTTATGCTCCATGAAGGAGAGGTTTCCCTCATTAAGCCTTCTCCAGCCCTGCTTGGCCCCAGTCTCAGCCTGGGTGCAGCCTGGTGGGACAGGGGATGCTCTTGCCCCGGCAAAGGAAAGACACCTCGCTCTAGGTGTGTGATGAGAGACAGAATGGCCTGAGACAGAAAATGTGTGGAGAAGGGCAGGGAGGTGGTGGGGACATGCACCCACTGGGGCTCGGCCGCAGCCACCAGAGCCTGGGACACCTGGGACAGCCGGCTGTGCAATGCCCCTTGTGCCTGCAAGCCAGAGCAACCTGTGCCTGATGGCTCTCTGACAGCGAGCGGGTGCTGTATCCATATGCTACTGAAAGTATTCGCTTCTTTGCTGCTCTGAAGTCTTAACTGACTTTTATTATCCAGCCCACCCCCACTGAATGACATATCTTAATTTTTAGCTGTAAGAAAGAATCTGCATTTGACAGAAACTACAGTATTACTGAAAAGACACAAAACCATTCCTAAAGTTTTCTTCACCACGAATTGTCAGGCCAGAAGCAATTTAAATCTAATTTTTGCAAACTTTTCTACACATACACGCACAATTTCACAGTTATTATCAATTGTAAAAGATAAAGATACTGTTAATCATTCAGTTATATGTATTTGCTAATTGCATTTTCTCTAGAGAAAATTGTTATTCTATGGATCATTATCTGTTTCCTTATATTTTTACATGGTATTGAAAGTTCTCCCTCACCTAAATATATGTGCAAATTATTCATGGGCTTGCCCCATTGTAGTGTTTTTTTCAGTTTGGACATCCACAAATCATATATTTATGCAAAATCTTCAAAACAGTTAGAAAACTGTTACTTACCAACTGGTGTAAGTCCATGTTTTATAGATTCCTGTGTGATGGCTGTGTGGGAACCAGAAGACATTATTAGGTGTAAATATACCGTACCCTTGTGTACAAGGGGTACAGCATTGAGTACAGGAGAGGTGCAGCCTGTAAACTTTTCTGGCCTTGAGTCCCAGGCTATGATAGCCTTCAGTGAAAGTCGGCGTGATGAACAATAACAACAAAAAAAATTATCCAAGAATTCAGAAAGTAACAAGCATGTCTTTGAGTGGACTCTGTACTTTTTCAAGCATTAGTGACCTGCTGTAAACCATGTATCCCATTTCATGATAGTCTCTAATCAGAAGAATTGGAACTTGTGATAGGTTTGGCACCATCACGTGATTTAGTACAGCTTGATAAGAGACCCTGTTATAAAGTGACAGCAAAAGAGATAAGAACTGTTGGCAGATAATGGCAGAGAAATGATTAACCTAGAGTGGAGAGGTGCTATGAAGCCCAGAGAGGGGAAGGTTGTAAAGTTGTGGGGTCATAAGATCATACTGAGTGGATGAAAAACCATACCAACATGAGCGTAGTGTCTATAAACTCAGACTTGTGACCTGTCTTCTTGATGTCATCACCTCTTTGCACAGTGGACAGCAAGCATGGTTGTTTTGGCTTCTGTAAACACTCTTTGGATGGCAAAACAATCAAGCATTAATTCCTTAAGGGAGGCTTCTGAATGTGCTGAGGATTCTGCACTCTGACTAACAGCACCAGCAAATCTCTGCTGATAGTTTGTCCGACAAAACCATTTTATTGCCCCAGTCCTCAGGCTGGAGAGTTGCTCTGGGTTGTAACCATTTAGTTGAAAGCATATACTACTTTCTCACTAAAGAGCTTTACAACATGGTTAAACATTGATACCCCAGGATTATGATACATAAAGAGTATTGCACTCATCTCTAAGACTGTGAGGCACAAAACCTACTCACAGCATGTCAAAAGGCTGTCAAGTGTTTGGCTTTAAATAATTTTTACAAAAGTGGGCAGCTGTGCCGATGACTGGGTGATGCTTCAGCTCAGCTGTGGGTGGGTCAGGTTCTGCTTTCACCCCGTCCACAGGAAAGGCAGGGGCACACCAGCTCCCAGCCTGAGCACAATGTGCCTTCTTGCACTGCAGTGCCACTGACAGCCTCTGCAGCTCTAGTCTAACAGATTAAGTCTGCACACAATTTGTGAGATCAGATTCAGGCCTGAATAATCAGATGGTATTTTATATTTCAAGTCTCTTGAAAAATAGAGTGAAGCTATTCCACTCTGGGCTAGATCTGAAGTCTCTTGAAGTCAGAGGGAGTTTTTTTCTCTTTAAACTTGCAGAGGGCTGTAAGGCAGCACATGCTTTTTTATATACTTTGTCATGATGGTTAGATTTTGGTGATACAATGGCAAACAGATTAGCTCATGCACAAACTGAACTGCTTCTCTTGGCTAGGATGAGATCTTGAGAGCTGGTCTGAAAATAGGGTTGGTGTGGCAAACCAAGCAGTGACTGGGCCTTACAGCCAGGAACTCTGAATTATCACTAGGTCTGTGCAGTACTGCCCTCCTCTAAAGCCCCTGTTAGTAAGGACAACAGGCTGTAGAGGGAAGGTCTGATTTTCTAAAGTAAGGATGATTGGCTGTAGAGGGAAGGTCTGATTTCTCAAATTCTTATCTTCATATTTATCACTGGAAAAAAATTAATTTACAAATCTGGTTAAAGAGGTACCGTGAGTATTTTTTAAAGGTCACTGATATTATTTATCTGTTTAGTCTGAGTGAAAGCTGGAAGCCAGCTTTTACAACAGATTTCATATAAACCTAAATAATTGGACTCAGTGTCTCTTTTATTTCATTTAGTCATTAAATAGATTTTCAATTCTATTCATAAAAAGTGAAAAGAAACATTTATTCCATCAGAAAAGGCATATCTTTGGGGACTGGGGATAAAATAAATGAGAAATGCTGCAAATGATACTGTGGTTAGAAACTTTCCATTGTATCATCAGAGACATTGCTGGAGCACTGTTGGCCCATCTTCAAGAGCTTCTATAAAGGCATCTGCCGTATGTGAGGGAGAGAGATTTTAAATCATAGGAAATATAAAGAAAATTCATGCTTTTGGCTTCAAACACTGTAATTCCTTTCCTTTTTTGCATCAGTATCAAATTTCAGGGTCACTGAAAAATGTTCTATTTTTCCCTTTCTGTTACTTTGTCTCCATGGACAGAGGAATGTATGCCAGGTGCATAACCAGACAGGCTTTCTTTGCCTTTCTTTATACCTAGTCCAGTAGGGGAAAAGAAACTCCTAGGGAAACTCCAGTACAACCTGTATCAGCCTGTGATCCAGCAGCTCAATGTGTTTAGCAGTGATCCATTTGGAGTCCAAGTGAAACAAACCCATAAGGGTGTGCAGAATGAGGCGTACAAGTTGTGCCACTGAAGTACCTGAGTTCATGGCTGATGACTTTGCTTGATCAGGAGTTTGGAACAGTAACTTTTCATGTGTAAGTCCCTGGTAAGGAAGCCACTGACCTCACTCAGAACAGCTTTTCCTAACTGTGGTTGAAGCATCATAGACTCATCTTGTATTTCTCTGGTTTTCACTACTCCCCACCGCCTTTCTTTCCTTCTCCTGTTTTCATTCTGAGAAGGTGAGACAAGTTAATTTTGTTGTTTCAAACATGCTTTTCTGTCTCAAGTCTTTCAGGAAGATAATTAATTGATAAACTGTTAGTTTCTTTTTTGTTTAGCCAGTTCTTGTGTGATGAAATTGTCCCTTGTTTGTCCCTCCGACAGATGTCCATCAAAGAAACTGTTCCTGATTTCAAAAGCTTGGCAACAATCCCTCCTTTGACTCTTGCACATCAAATTATTTTGCAACCATTTACCACAAAAATGGAGTCAAAAGGAGTTTCTCCTCTCATGGTCATTTCCACAGGTGGCATTTCATTTGGGTATGTAAGAATATCAAGAAATAAGCCCAAAAATGGACTGAAATTAAAAATGACATTTGCAGAGTTTTAATCCCTGACTTGTATATCTTGGCGTAAATTTAGTAAGCTCAGTCATGATTTTGTAATTTTCCTGTAACATTTTGGATATTGTTTATCTGAATTCAGTATGTTCCTTGTCATTTTTCTATGTCAACTCTTTGTATTGTTGTTTTTATTGTCCATACAGCTCAGAAAAGGTGTGTGCTGAGCACAGCACACATCAAATGAGGGACATTATCCTCATTCTACTGAAAGCTCAGGGCAAACGTGGCATTGATGCTGGCATGGTGCCCTCCAGGCATGAGCTCTCTGGCCCTGAGAGTAGTACAGTTGGTTTCAGCTGGAGCTTTGCTTAGGTGGAAAGAGATTTGCAAACTCTGTTCTTTGATCTAGAAATCACTCTTTTAAAACTTTTCTCTATTTCAGTCATTCCAGTGTTCCTCCTTTTCTATAACAGACATTTAAAATTCTTTTGGATTCTTCAGTATATTTTCTCCACCTTCATGAATTTTATTTCACGTGTGCAAAACCAAGGCATTAAAATACAGTTTTATGCCTTTTCCCTAGTAGTTCTGTAAAAGAAATTGGGAGAATCTGATACATCAGATGATCTTTATCTTTTGGATTTTTCAGTGATTACAATACTGAAATTGAAGGTTTAATTTATTAAGCAATATCCATCAGTTGATCCTTCATTCCTGTATGGTATGACTGCACAAATAAAATTTATTGATAGTTTTGGTTTTTCACTTGGTATACATTTTACCCATTGTGTTTATCATCTCAGCAGAGTGCAATGGCATTAAAATACATTTCAGTGTATGCTGCTCCTTTACGCAGGATTTTCAGCATATTGGAAAGGAACTGTGGAGAGCAAAAGCTTCTTTATGGTACCTTCTTTATGGGTGTTAAAATATGAACCGTTTTCCTTGATTACATTTATCAGAATATATTAGTCTTTCATGTTTCTGTTCTCTGTTTAGATGAATACAATATAAACCATATTTGGAGATGAATAATGAACTGTAGGAATTATAAAATTGCTTCCTGTGACTTTTCCATAATAATTACTTAGAAAAATTATCGCAGTGAATATTTCTGCTGATAATATCTAGAGGAGGAGGTAAGTGCAGACATCTGTAAACACTTTTTTTGTTTAGGTTAAATGAGCAACCATGTAACCTTCAGGACTGCTTAGAAGGAAAACTCAGTTCTATGCAGATGGAAACATACAGTTGTGGATCACAAAAGTTCTCTTTTAGCCTTAACTAAAGGAATAGCATGAGCTTTGGTGGGAGCCAGATCTAGTGCTGACTCTCTGCACTGAAGAGATAAAACTTTTTCATGGTGTGAGGAGTTTAATCTGCTGGTCTGTCTATCTGTGTAAGTCAATTTAAATTTCTTGCACACCTCCTTTTTTTCCACTAGTCTATCTTATTAGTGTACAAAGAGAATGTTATTAAATAGTTATGGCCCTTTCCAAAGCTTATCTAGGAGATATTTACTGGTAATAGGAGCAGAGTGTTTGACTTTGTGAGAAAAGAACAGATTTCAGTGAAACAGGCAGGGGGAAATTACTCGCACATATGTAGCAGTAACAGGTGTTGTGAACTCATCCATCATCTCACACAGCACTCAGGAACAGACAACAGCTTCTTCGTAGAACACTATTAATAGAATATCAGGAATTTATTACTTTGAAAGGAAGACAGAAGAAAGAGGTGCGGGAGTCTTAAAGTGAATCTTAAGTGGAACTTAAAACCTTCTGAACTTGGTATCTAGATTATATATAATTTTTTAAGATACATATACAGGATGGAGAGATGACTTTGTTTCCATCCCTGTCCTCCTACCACAAAAACCTTCCAAAATCTTAGCTTGAGGCAGGATGGAAATACTGAGTCTTACCTCAGGAAACTAATTTTTGAAAGACCCTGAGTGCTCTGACGAGTTTCTGATTAATTTTTATTCCTGAAGGAAGCTGCATGTGTGCTACACCACACAGACTGGCTTTGCTTGAGACCATGGAGTAAGTGGAAGCTGAATGCTAATGAAAGGTGAAAGACTGGCAGAAGAAAGCAGTTCAGAGTGGCATTTCGTGTCTAAGCAGAGTGGGTCTCCTTACTGAAACTCATTTATTGCACCAGGAATAGAAGGATGTCGGGAGGCTGATGAACTGCAGAACCACATGGAACACACACTTGACGGGCCACATTCCAGCCGGAGGGAGGAGAAATCAAGGCTTAGTGCTCAAGTGGCTGGTCAGATCTGGTGTAGAGGAACACTCCCACTTCATTCTATCTTCCCAGTGAGCACATGCAGAATTTGTTCCAATTTCCAAGCTGACTTTCATCAGGAAGGACGCTGGGCAGGAGAGAAAAGTGGGGTAAAGGCCATTCAGAAATAAGGATTTCTGATCATTTTACTAATAACTGTGAGAAATGTAGCACCTGGCAGGAGAGATAAGTGGATTTTCCTAAGCTCTGTTACAGGCAGGTAAATATTGTTCTGGTTTATGGCACTAATAATTAAACAGAGCACTAGTCTGTCTCTTGGCAATTTAAAACTTAAGGTGGATGGTTTCTGGAGGCATGTGCTGAAATCTGAACAAAAACTACTTTACATGTAAACTTGTAATAAAAGACTGTATCTATTCTGTCCAGTGGATATATTTCAGGAGCATATATAGCACTGAAATAACACAATTTTTTCATTGTCTTCCAAGTCATCTAGACACCACTCTTGGTAAATATTGCAGTTCTTAAAACACAGACCAAGTAGACTTAAGATCTGAGAAATACTAATTCCTTCAAGAACATAGTCTCCCTAGTGCAGTAATATGAATAATATATTAGTATAACATTAATTAATATTTTTGTATCTTTTATACAATGTGCCCACAGTTTGTTAGACAGTGTACTTATTTTATGTGCTTAGATCATAGTAAAAAAAATGCAGATGGCCCTGGAATTAGAGTACCTATAATTCTGGGGAAAGCAATAGCACCTGGGACTTCTGAGAAGTCCTGACTTTCAGGAACCAGCTTTAAATTAGACTGTTAATGCATTTGCAATGGCATGCAAATCTTGTTTTTATAGCGCCTGAACTAAGTTCTTTGTCTCAGACTAGGGCTTCTGGGTACTTCTACCTCACAGGGAAACATAAAGACATGTTCAGGTACCCTTATTAACCACAAACTCACATTATTCTCATCCTAAAATTGTTACTCTTTCCTCTGGTCACCCCTGCCTGCAATCCAATTAGACTGAAATGCTTTTCAGTGGCCAGACAACAGTGTGTACAGTTAAATGGAGAACTGCTCATGGCCACTGGAAAACACTGTCTTGCAAAGATGTGTATGCACATAAGAGATCTTTACTAAAGCAGTAGTAGGATGATAAAAAGGGAAGCTTTTGTCAGGACCCCAGGTCACTAAAGGGCCTTAATGGCCCCGATCACTTTCACCTGAGTCCCCACTCACAGCTCCCACCCACTGGACCACCTGCTCATTTAAGCGCTAGCTGGGGATGTGGCCCCTTCTCTGAGCTGTGCTGGGTGGCAGTATATTCTAAAAATTATTCTTTGGATTTTCTGGCTTGATTTCAGACCTTGGCTGCTTTTATTGCTTGTGCACAATGACCACGGGAGCATCAATAGGACCCGGTGCTGCTCTGCTTGGCTGGCTCTTCTGCTGTGGGACTGTGCTCTGTTGGTGAATGCCCTACCCAGTCTTTGTTCTTGCTGCCTTTAGCTTCCATTTTGCCTCCTCTTAAGGTGCAACTGGCTCTTGCTTTCTCCTGAAGGCTTTTGTAGGTGCTCTCCTCATCTCTTCCTATGAACTAGCAATAACTACTTAAGTACTTCTGTAATGAAGCACAGGGACTTGCAGGGGGCTTGCAGTGCTTTTTGGTTAGAATGTGGAGGCTTTTCAGAGAGCAGTCTGATTGTCTTAGGCTTCTTCCTATAGATATATCATTGGTGTTTTTTGTTTGGTTGGGGTTTTTTGTTTGTTTTGTTTGTTGTTTTGTTTTTTATTTTCTTTTTTAAGGGGGAAGTATTTTGCTTATATAGCTCACAATGAAGGGCAGTTAAGAAGACCATGCTCTTTCCCTTTGGTGAGGCCTGGACAGGACACTTACTGACCTGCACAAGATGTTGCCTATGAAAAGCTTGCACTAGCTCCAATCCAGGCGGTTGCTGTGTGGATGCATAGCCCTTCCTAGCTGCTCACTGCTGTCCCAAGAGGGGACAGAACACTTCATGAGGTGAGAAGCTAGGGCCAGGACATATTTAATGTGCAGCTCAATCATGCTTTTGGAAAGCAATCTCTGTGCCTTGTTTTACCATTAACCCACTGCCAGTCTGACACTGGGGCATCAGTTGATGGGAGATAGTGGCTGAACAATAGCTATTGATTTTTCATTTCATATTAACGGCATGGCAAGCTCTGAGTCTGATAGTGAGGGTAGGATGCTAGTGTAGACATTCCTGTTTGGCTGTGAAAGAAGTCTCCTTGCCTTCCCTGGACCCTTACCTTCTATCTCAAGAAACTGTAGAGAATTCTCTCATTAAAGCATTGGACTGTACAATATATGTGTATGTTTCTGATGGCTTTTTGTCTTGCAGCAAGCATCTGTTAAGCTTAAAATAAATAAATTTTTATCCATTTTTTTAACCAAAGCACACTGAGGGAAATGGCAAACTAAATAACAGAAGAGGGATGGAATGGAGTGGAAGTTCTTTCTGATTCGAGCTCAGTGTTTAGGCAAGTACAGAGAGACACTGGTTTCATTTGGTGGAGAGTTCAACAAGCTCTGTGGTTTTCTTTATAAAAAGAAATAATGACCTAAAATCCTTTTCCAACTTATCCTGGTAAGAACTGTTTTAGTCGTCACTGGCACTACAGTTGTATAAAATGTTGAGAAGAGATAAGCTATTGTTTTGAAATTTCAAAAGTTTGCAAAATTTTTGTGATTTTGCAACAGACCCTAGGATTTTGGCAACAAGTTAAGTGGAATGCTTATATCATTTCTCCTATAGTATCAGTAGACTTAAGAAACTAGCAGAATTGAAGTGATATAGTTTTAGCTAACAATGTTTCCACAGCATGAATAAAAGCACACGTTGTTACTTCGAGCACAAACATTTTAATCTTTTGTTTTTTATTCTGTTTGATTTTATTCCCCCTCCCTTTTGGCTGTAGATGTCGTTTTTCTCTTTGCCTGGCCTGTCTCTGCCTGTGGGCAGCTTTGCTCTGGCTGCTGCTTCCCAGATATGTCTGAAATCTTAGTTTGGTACCTGCACAGAGAACCTTCTGATATCCAGATGCTGAGGATGTTTCTAGGTTAGGCTTTTTTGCTGCTTGCAGTAACAGCACTGCTGCTTTTGCTAGAAGTGATTATATAGAAAAGGGTACAGTAAATACTCTAGACATGCAACACTGAAACAGCAGGCAGGACTAGCAGTGTGAGGCTGTACTCTTGCACTGTAGTCTGGAAAAGCAAGGATTGCTTTTAACCTTTGAATTTATAGTATATTCCTTCACCTCCTGTGATAGTGTTTGCCTTCATTGCAGTAGTATGGCATTTAGTTCTGAAGCATTTTATTCTGCTGGAAAGCTGAAATTCACAATGTTTCAGTTTCCAAGTCCCTTTGACTACTCTGGATGCTGGAGATATTGAGACCCCATTCCTGTTCTGGGCTATTTGTGCAGAACAGTTTGTGAAGCTCCAGCCTGAGTGGTTTTGCAGTGTAAAAAGGCCCTGTCCTGTTTTAGAAAATCCTCAACAATGAGAACCAACAACTTTTTTGGTTGGTAAAAACCCAAAACTCCACAGCAATGCTAGAAAGCTTTAGCTCTGGGGTTTTATAATAGAGTCTTGCAGGATTTGAAACTAATCCTGATCCTATTGCAAAAGGTTGTTGAGAAAGGCTTCAGCTCAGACAATCATGTCAATATGTCTAATGGTCTCATACATGGGAGGTAACTCTGTTGAGAGCTTCAAAGTGAATACATACCATATCTGAAAGTGGTGCATTGGCCTGAGATCTATAAAAACAGCTACGATCCCACTTCAGTATGTTGCAATTTGAGCAACCTGGGCAAAATCTAAGCATCCCAGAATTACCACAGCTATGTTTTTTGATTCTGCCTAACCATCTTTGAGATATGCTAATTAGAAAATACAAGTTACTCATGTTAAAATGAAACCTCCAAGAAAATGAAGTCTTCCATGCAAGACCTCAGCATATACAGGGAAACTCTGAGACCTGGCGGAGTTTCCCAGGTTGGACCTTAAGGCCTGCAGCTTTCTGCTTGTGGAAGGTAAAACCAGCCATCCTTAAAGCAAACAGACCCAAGTGGCTGGCTAGTGAAGGAGGTGATCCTCACTTTATCTTCTTTGACTTCATTGCTCACAATGTTGAAAGCTGTCTGCAGTGTGGTACTTTGTGCTTCTCCTTAAGCCTCACGTGCTTTTATACCATTGTTCTGAGAAGCCATTAGAGAGTTTTGAATCACTGTGGTGATATGATTCAGTCCTAGAGTAACTCCAAAGCACAAAGACCCTATTGTCCTACCATGTTACTGAAGTGTTGTAAAGGAGAGCTTGCGCCTTGTAGTTTTGGAATGGTTTATCATGTTTCAAGCATGCCACCCAAGAGGAGGATCCTCACTAAAATATAGAACTTGGAGATGAAACCTCCTTGGTACCCTCTCCACACAGTGTGCACATGCCTTTGGATAAGGCACCACCAGTACACTCTGCATTTCTTCACAGCCAGGTGTCTCATTTCCAGGGCTGTCCACCTGCTTCATGAGTGGGTACATGTATTTGCTAATAAGGAACTGTGTTTTGTTAAATGGTTTTATTAGGGCTTAATGGTCTTCAGAATTTAACACCAGTTTTACAGAAGTGTGGTGTTAAATTAGGGCTGTAGTGAATTGCTGTCATCCCAGCTATCCTAATTGGAAGTATTACTGTGGAATTGTACTGATTTATCAACATTTACCAAATGTTTTAGCAAGATCATCAGCTTTAGTTGTATCCATCCTAAAATTGCATTTAAACAGGACAGTTATTATAACAGAAGGGGAAATTCACTGAAATATAACACAGATCTTTATAATCAGAACATTTTAGAGGCTAATAGAATTGGTCTAGCTAACTTAGTTTCTGCTGGATTTATAAGTGTCTTATTTCCCCATTTTAAATGGAATAAAATGTTAGCTGAAATTCAGCAGCTATCTACTTAGGGTGAAGTGATGGTGGTGGGTGGGAGAAGACAAAGCCCTTTCCTTCTTCGCTTAGAAATCTGAACCTCAGCAGGGCACAACTGCCTCATGCTTCCTGGATGATTGGGCAGAGATCCCTTGAGTACCTAACGAAGCAATTGTATTCCTACCATGTTATGTGTGTTTTTACAGGCCATTACATCACATTCTCTGGACTCTTACATTTCTTGTTCTCAACTTTCTGTGGACTTTTTTTTACCTTGCATTACTTTATTTCTCCTTTTTTATAATTACCAAATGAATTCAGTCAAGTCTTTATTGGTGTACAGGAAAGACAATAGTGCGAGGCAATGGTGTTTTCATTAATATAAACAATTTCAATACAAAAAGGATTCAGCTCTGTTACTAGGGAGGAACTATTCTGTAGCAGGGTTTCCTGTACATCTGTGCTAAAGTGGAGCACATCTCATCCCACTGAGGGAAGTGCAACATATGAAGCTTTTAGAAAAAACCTATAATATGGAATAGAAAAGATGTCCAGATGAATGCATAAAAATCCCTTTATCATGCTGGAATTTGTGTTGAATCAAACTATTTTATAACCTGGGCCTGCTCTACCAACATGAACACAATGAGAAGACAGAGTAGTTTGTTGATCTGTCTTTATTATGTAGTGTATATATAAAAGGCTGTGGAGTTAATTTGAAAAGCGCCATAAGTGCATTTTTAACCATGTGACATGATCTGATTTAATGGAAAACACCCCAGATGAGACATACGTAATAGTCTATAAAATCCACAAGGTTGTTAATTACTTCTGGTGAACTTTAAGCAATGTTTTAAAATTGCAATTCAACAGGATGTTTTTATCTCATAAAATATTTGTAACATTATGCCTGAGGTGTCTTGCTTTAATGTCACGCTGTTGTAACATGTCCCTTCTCTGTCTACAGGACAGTGCAGCATCAGTTAATCACTCCACAGGTAGCATGATTCAAAACAGTTTTATTAAAATCAGTACTGAACTATGGTGATTCACGCTTGCTGAAGATCTAGTCCAAAGCTCATAATGTACATTGAAATAAGGGATAGCAGGTATCACAAAAATGTAAAGTATTCTATCAGTGAGATAAAGGTAAGAAAATTGTCTTCAATTTTTAACAATGGGAAACACAGAAGTCTGAAAGAAAATATTATGTACACCATCACTTCAATATGCAATGACTTCTATTTGTCTGGTATCAGTTCTGTAATTTGTTATACACAGTAAATTATCCTGCCTAAATTTAATCTGATTCCTCTACCCCAGATTAACAATGGACAAACTGGTCCTCTTGGAATTACAGTTGCTAGATTTTGGGCATGAACGGAGGTTTTTAAAAGCCTTTTGCCTCAGTCTAATCATTAGAAGTATTTCAGTTGAAAAGTGAGAAACTGTTTGAAATGTTATTTGTAGTTTCCAAATGCTTGGTTGGAAAAGCTGGCTTTTTCATGCTTGGTTTTTCTGAGGGAAATGAACCTCATGTTGTAGATTGGATTGATCCCTCTACATGCTCTAATCATTGAGAAGAGGGAGGTATCTCAGTGACATATGTGAGGAGTTCTGTTAGTCTTGAAACTTGTTTGCTTTTGCTCCAGAAAAGTACCTGGGTATTTATTTTGGGAACCTTGGCTAGGGGTCTTAGGACCCAAATCAGGAATGATGTCTATTTAAACTGGCAGAGAGTGAATGACTGATGCTGAGCATAAGTAATCCATGTTGTGAAACTTTAAGGTGCCATTAGTTTTGAAAAAGTACTTACTGTCAGTATTGCTGAAATACTAACTTTTTGAGGCATAGAGGTCTATCCTTTTGAATATTCTTGAATAAGGCATAAGGTAATCCCTCTTGTAGGCATTATGCATGTGCATCCCACGGTGAAAAATGTGTGTCCTTGGGTCTGGTGGGACAAATTCTTCCCTTGGTTACCTGAGAGAAAATGCAGAGTAAAGTCATAGCTATTGCTGATTTCTCCAGTACTCGGTGATGCAAATGAGGGCTGAATTTATTCCACTGCCTATATCTGTTATTTTGCATAGAAGTGCTCACTGTGCTGAAACATACTCACATTTGCAAGAATGTGTCTGTGTAGTTTACATTTCCAATTTTAATTTTTGAGCCATGTGTAAGAGACTCCAGGGAACAGTGTGTACTGTCAGCAGAAGTTATCTTTTTGATGAATCAGGCACATTGTTTGTAACTCTGCATTTGATAGACATGTTGTAATAAGGTCCTGAACTGCTTACTGTGTCTTTATGTACCTTCCCCCTCAGCAGTTGTAACTATTGTGCTGCTTGACCTATATTAATGGTACTACAAACAACAAGTTTAACCATTAACTTGTGGGCCCTGTTTAAATGGATTTTGCCAAGAGATGAGAACTGAAGATTTAAGGAGGTAAAAATCAAAAAAAAGGTCTGTGCAATGTGATGTTTTTTAGTGCTGACTGATCTGATGTTCAGGGTGGCAAGGAGTTCAAAGGCCCAGGAATAAACGCTAAAATTGTATTATTATGGTCTGAATGACCAGTGCCATTCAAGGTATGGAAAGGCCTTCCTTAGATTGTGTTTGTTTATTAAATAATTTGTGAATTTATCTGTGTGGTTATTCCAATGAGGTTTGCTTGCTGTATTTTCTATTTCTATACACACTGGAGCAAGAAGAGGCTGAGAGGGTTGCACTGAAGAGGGATAAATATTGCCTGCTTGTGCTGCCTGGGAAAAGGAAAACTGACTCGCCAGAGACAGTGAAAGCTAGAAAGAGTCCAAATGAAAGGAGCCAATGTCAGAATAATGCTTTAGGTATGGAAAGAGCTGGGCAATTTTGCTTGATTTACGTAGACTGCATCTCAGGAGCTTAAGTTCTCTGTGCAGAACTTGAATTTTAGACCATTAAACGAAAGCCAAAACTCTGATTTTTGATATATATGACTCCATCACTTCAGGAATAAGCAGTGGTAACAGCTGATCTATGTAAGTGCCTCATGTGTGTACAAAGCTGACAGCAAACCTGTGGTGGTTCTATATCTGCTGTGATTTGATCTTTCATGCAAAAGTGATTGTGTTTCTAAGTTTATTGACATCACCGATCTTTGACTGAGGTCCTTAAAGAGTAGGCATGCAGAAGTTAAACTGGGGGAATGAGGGGGTGGGAAGTGCTGTGCTCTGGGATGTCCTGCCAAAAGCTCAGTTTTCCCTGATAAAGCTGCCTGATCATATGCAGGCAGGCATTTAAACGTGCTACTGTTTCCATTGGGTGGTTATCTCTCTGTCTGCTGGGATTTCACCATTCTGGCTCCACAGGGCATGTGCAGGTGTCTTGTGCAATCCAAGTGTGTGTCCTGCAGGGTCCTGGTGATTGACAGTGGCAGAAATGTGTGCTTTAGCTAAAAGTAGCAGCTGATATTCATAGGTGCAAATGTCTGTGGCTCGTTGTCTGCACCTGAGCTGTTGTTAGGCGTTGTTATAGCTGTGGAAGAAACATTAGGTAACCCTGTGCATACAGTCAAAACAGAATCTGAGTGAGAATCCCTCACATTGATTTGAGGCTGTTGTAGAAATGCAGAATTGCTTGTTTTACTTAAGGTGCACCAGAACATGCAGTTAGAAACATGCTCTGGGAATGTATGGTGTTTGTGTACATGGTCCTTATTTCAATGGAGCCCGAGCGAGGGGAGTGGAAATGTACCTGTCTTGCCACTGATGTAGTTTCTTGATTGAAACAGGTAAGCTGAGACAAATCCTTGTCAACCCTGACCATTAAGATTTGTTAACTGACATCGTTGGGCCATGATTTGGAGATTGCAAACAGCTTGGCAAACACTTAATTGAATCACTAATAACTTCATAATAGGAAGGGAAGGAGTGAACAAGACTGTCAAACATTTCATGATGTATAAGACAAGTTAGGGAAGGAAGCCCATGATTTTAACTGCCAGACTTCTCTAACCAGGGATTTCCTTGTCTTTTTTGGATTCCTGAAGACAAAGAGGCACAAAGTCACCCTTACAAGGAAGTGATCTCAATTAGAATCAAAGGGAAAAACCCAGAAATACTGGGGAAAACTTACTGTGAGCAAACAAAAATGCAACTGTGCCAACAGAATTTTTCTTGCCTCTAGGTTTCTGTAGTTGCACTTTTCTGCCAGTATTTCCCAAGGTTTCTGTATAAGTAAATTAAACTGGTAAAAGTTTGTATATATGAGGTTTCTGAGGGTTATTTCTGCTTGCAATAGTTATTCCTAAAATTCTACAGGAAAGTTTAGCTGAGGGAAAGTCTGTTTTCAGGTTTATCTGTATGTTTAGTGGCAATAATTTCTTTAATCTGGATTAGCAGGCACAGTTTTGTTTCACCCAGAGCAAAGACAGGAGTAGGGCAGGCCCCCATGGCTACTCTTGACTTTTTTTTTTGTCTATCTGTCCCTTCAGCTTGGAAAGGGCCATGTTCAGAATGAGGTCACAGCACTGTGATTTTGTTCTTCTGAACATTAACTTTTGTTCTAGCAGCTGTGCTGGCTGGCACCCATGCAAGGAAATGTAGCATTTCCCACTGTATTGGTACAACAGTATGATTTTTATTTTGCTCTGAGTCTAATGGGCACGTTCCGGCTCGTAATCATGAGAGGGCCTGGCAGATGAGCTTTTGAGATGCTTGTGAACAACTCTGGTGAGAAGCTCCCTCCAGTTTTGTGTGTTTAAACTAGCTTGCAAGTCTTTACATTTTTCTCCTGATGACTCCAGGTGGGAAGGTTTGTCTGCTTATCAGTTTAAAGCACCTTGTGTAGGTTCACATGTTACCTCAATGGTAAGGAAGGGGAAAAATCTAAAGTTTAATAAACTGGTTGTTTTTTGCCAGCTCTCAGGTATGAGGGAAAAAAAGAGCAATTTAGTCACAGAATGTGACCTGTACAAATATGGGCAAGACAGGTTAAATTAAAGCAGCAGTTTTAACTCTGTGTCTTGTTATAGCTTGCAAAACGATTGTCTGCCAAGAAGAGTATTCTGTGACCCAGTGACAATAAACTGACACAACAGCATCACATAGTTCAGTTCCTTTTTGCTCATTTAGTCAGTCTCTCTACTTTGTAGTAAGTCAGTCCCTCCATCCTTTACCAGCTGTCATGGTAAGTCTGCATCTTTTAATATTGTGATATTTCTGTGCTGAAAGTTTAGCGTGAGCTGCTTGAGAGAATTTTGTCTTGTATCAGAGCTATAAACCTTATCTCAGTAAATAGAATAAAGCTGGCTAATGATCACCAACTCTTTCAGGGGATAGGCTTGAAAAGGTAGTAATTTCTTTTGACAATGCAGAAAGCTTCATAGAGAAAATAGTCTTCATTACATATCAGTAAAGATAAGCAGCCTTTTTCAGGCTATATTTTCCCGTAAAGAGTACAGGTATGGTGTGTGTAGCTCGCTTGATGGCTACATCTGTTTCTGAGAATTTGTGTCTTAAGCCATACTCTTACACAGAACTTATGCTGGAAGTCAGTGGAAGGTTTGCATGTCTTAGGATTGTGTGATTTTATTTATGTATGTATATATATATATATATATGTTTTTTAATTGAAGACATCTCAGATTAACTCATTAGAACCATCAGGGGAAATGGAAATTACTTGTTTGATTATGTGGCTCTTCTGAAATGGAGGGTTGCCAGCTGGAGGCAGCCATATGTATTTACAAGATTGCAGCTGGGAGGGCAATCAAAATTCCTTAAAAGCGACTAGATGGTGCTTGCATTTATTGCAAATTGTGTAAGGTAAATCTTAGGAGCAGGAAAATACGTTGTGGAATGGCAAAAAAGGATCCTGTTTGCAAACATCTTCATTTAAAGTAAGTAGCAGGACAAAGTGAGCATTATATGGAGATCTCATAAGACAGCTCGGGATCCCCATGTGCATGTTAAGCACAGCTAGATAGAAAAAGCCATACAGGACCACAGTGTCTCAATTTGTACCCAAAAGACTGAGGTATAATGTTAGTTACCCAGCGAAAGTTGGGGCTTTCTCTAGCTCTGTGTATTTGGACTTGTAATGACATTTGAATTGACACACAGAAGCAGATCTTTTAGCCCAAGAAGATTTTCTTAGTCTCGCTTAATTGCTTTAGCTCTGGACTTCTCAGTGCTTGATTTCCTCCTTTTATCACTTGCTCTGTCAGAGTATCTTTTTATAAAAGTTTCAGCTATGCTATTCATTCCAGTGACCTTATTTGGAGTTATTCCAAAGGATGCACGCATTTCTAAATGAAATAGTTCTGCTTCATTTCTTTCCTTGTGCTCATATCTGTTACCTTATGAACTCTACAATGCTACACACAGGTTATCAAAAGTTGTTCTGTTAAATCATGCATTAACCAGCACTATATGTTTACACTATGCATGTTTAATGGCATATTATTATGAACATCCCACAGTATAAGGAGAGCAGCTTAGTAAAAAATATATTGTTACGAGGTGAAAACCAGAACTAATCAGGGTTTGAAACTCTGTGTAAAATGAAAAGTTTGGATAGGTCAACTTTGGGAGTTTACAGGCTATAAAATATACCCTGTGCAGAGTGTTTCCTGCTGTCTCTATGCAGGAAAACTCCTTGAGCTCAGTAGGAGCTTTACCAGTGTGAGGATTGTAGGGCTGAAGCTCAGTTGCAGCCCTGTGCCGAATTCTGTATTTTACTGGTATTCTGAATTTTACCTGTGCCAAATTCTGTATTTTGGAATGATTTGAACATTTTTATAACTGTTGATATTTGAAGAATGTTTTGGTGTTGGAGCAAGCACTTCTACCAACATCACAATAAAGGGGTGCTGAAAGCAGATGATGACTCTTATATGATTGAATGTTACAAACCTCTGAGAAATATAATGAAACTGTTCTTGATAGCAGATTCATGAGGAGGTTCATATGAGAATAATGCATTTTTTTGCAAGCTGCATCAGGAAATAGAGAGGTATGTCTGCCTTTGGTGTCCTGACTTTTGGTTGTACAGAACTGGCATCCAGGCATCCAAGCCAATCCATCCCTGTTCTGATAGCTATTAGTATGTAAGGTGAACATTAGTATTTTCTCTGAGGTTTTTGTTATCTTAGGACACACAGGTAAAAGCAAGGGCAATATTGCTGTAGATTTTGGATAGAGCTAGGTACAAAGTGATTAAGTAATTTACCAAGACCATATGAGATGGGAAGCTGACAGTTCTTTTGATTATGGTCCTATGTTTTCATCTTCATAACAAAGGACACAATGCTTTGTAGCCGAGCTCTTTCTTTGCCTTTTAAATAAGATCCTTGCAAGACAGCATAATTTTTGTCACAAGCATTGGTTTCTGTCACAGCTGGTCTACCTGGTACCAGGTATATATAATCCAAACCTCCTAGTTTTGGCCATATACTGGCTTGCTTCCTGGCCATTCCTGTATCTCTATAAAATATATACCCCCATAATATTCCCATTGCAAGACCTAATTCTTTGATAGTAAAGATAAGGAATTAAATGCTGTCAGTGTGTTGGATACACTGTACACAGAGGACTTCGGTGGATGCTGCGTTAGAGTAGTGTGGATCCTGAACATATTGGCAAATATGAATTTGTTGGTAGGCTCTGGTCAGGTGTCTCTGGTCCAGGGCTGCTAGTGACTCTGTCCTTGAGCTGCCAGCTATGGTAACTCTCTTCCAGTGCGTTGTTCCTTAGCATGCAGTGTGGGAAGCAGGCACCAAACCTCGTGCAGTTCTGCTTTAGTACTCTTTTCTTTCCTTATTCTAGTCAAGTTGAGTTTTCCATTTGGGTAACTGCAGCTGGGCCAAGGTTTTGGGGACTGAGGATTTGGGTTTTTCTCATATCCAAAAGAGGTCTTAGTTTCTTTGACATTGCATGGAACTAGCATTCTGAGACCCTTGTGTTATCCAAACCCATTGGAAAGAAGTCTTCCTGGAGACGCAGGAGAACTAGAAAGAAAAATTTTACTGGATAATAATCCTGAGTTTCCACAGTGGTCCAGATATTTGGGATGTGATCGATATGCCCTTTAGGCTCACTTGTTTTTTGGCAAATATTGTTTCACTACCTCCACCCAAAAGTCTCTTATTCACAGTCAGGCCAGCTACTCTTTCATAACCCTTACTTCAAAAAAAAGTGGCATCTCTTATGATGGAAGACTTACTTTTAAAAATGTTTTTAATATTTTATTCTTTGGGGAGTAGCCTGGACATGTTGCGTCTAATGAAATGAGCCAAATGGCTCTTCACAACAGCTGTGGTAAATGTAGAAGTGATTTTACTGCTTTGAAAACAGGAAAAAAACCTTGTATTGCATCATTCTGGCTGGGAAGTGCTCAAAGTTATTGTGACAGGACTGTATTTTGAGCAATTGTTGGTGATTTGTTTTTTAGCACACAAAGAAAGTAATAAATCTGTCACCCTGAAAAATCAGGTTGTGACCTAAAGGAAGGAGAAAATTGTGGCTTTAGGTAAAAAAGAGTGACCTGTCTATGAGGGTCATTTATCATTATAACAAAATTGCTGGTGCTCTTCTAGCTGACCAGGAAGAAAGGCTGTGGTAAGCAGAATTGAGGGATGCAAGCATCCGAATATTTTTAACTGATCAATATTTTCAGGATTTACAAGCAGCCAAAAACCTGTCAGCATGCAGAGTAAGTTCACTGTGTGTCTGTTCTAAGAAAGAAAACAAGGGAGAAAGTTTATTTTGGCCATTAAAAATTAAATACATTTCAGATTTGGCATCAGTAGTTCAATTCACAACTGTATCTTAGCACAGATACCCTTAGCAGCCTGTATGCCTTGTACAGTGATACAGAAAATATGTATGAAACTTTGCTCCCAAGAAGGTTGAAAGCAATAAAAACCATAAATTCAAGATGGGCTTAGCAGCACTAAGTGTCTCAGAACTCACTTGGGATATGTGGTTTCATTGTTTGAAAGTAACAGGACCAAAGTGGTTTTGGTTAAAGAAAGAAACAATCACCAGACTTCCATTCTTAGCTCACCCTCATGTATTATGCATTATCCTGTATGTAAATAAATTTGCATATATCTTATTAATAAAAAGAAGGCAAGTTGAGTGCCACAACTGAGGTTAGTAGAGATTGGATCCATTGCAAAGGATATGTGCAATGACTTCAAGTGTGACTTGCTTGGAATAACAGCTGAACGTGTTTTGAAATACAAGATTGACAGGAAAAATTCTTTTTGTGTCATTATTCTTCAGTATCAAGCCTATCTCAAAATTTAAAATACTTCTGGTGAATTCTGGAAAATATTTTCCTACTGTTCCATCTCTCCTAGTTGTGAATTTTCACTTTAATCTGTTTTTGTAGAGTTCACAAAGGCATAATGAGAGTGTAGGGAGAAAAATCCGACGCAATTTCTTGTACAGTAATTTTCGTGTCAGTTTTTAATTTCCACTGATTGCCTTAGTGCAGGAGTGTCTTATCAGACCAGAACATCCAATGCTAAAAACCAATTCTAACATGTTTAGAAAAGCATTTATGATTCAGGCTATCACCTATCGTTTGACATTACCAGCATTATATTGTATTAGGAATGCTTAACAAACCTATTTTAATACAATTTATGAGGGCATTTTAGTGTACCAAGGCTGGTAAAATACACTTTACAGGCATTATGAAGGCATTAAGATAAAAATCATGTAGAAGGTAAAATAGGAATTTAAGATATGAACTTTTTTTAATGCACATTGATAATGCTACTTTTATTATGGTTTTGCTAAGGAAATTACTTTAGCATAATTACTTTTTAAATATAAATTTCACTGATTGATTAAGAGTTGACTACATGGCAGTGCCAAACTCTGGTGTAATTCTGCACCAAAGTGCCTTGTCAGATCTTACCACTGTGGAGGACTAGGCTTGGACTATAAGCACTTAAATGAAGTCTCACAACTTCATAACTGAAGTTTTCATGCTCTAGAAAGATTAGGCTCTTTTTTCAACAGTTTTTCCACTTTGAGGAGTCAAAAAAGTTACTCTGGAGAAAAAGTTCCCTAAACTTGTTGCAAGATAGCAACATTTGCATCTCACTCTTTCCCAAGAATGTTGAAAGTCATTTTTATGCTTATAGTATGATTTTTTTCCCCCCCTGCTTCTAATTTTAAAAGAACATGAAAAAGTTCCGTCACCAGTGTATTTCAAATATATTTTATTCAAATTCGGCTTGAAAGTTTAGTACACTATTTTGTGAAAGTGTGCTTAGACATGCTTTTTATTGATGTATATATATACATATATATGTGTTATTGACTGAGGCCAGATTTCCAGAAAAGCCTTTGCCTATTATTTTTGTTTATTATATTAGGTATTCTAGTTTGGGGTTTTTGCTTCCATTAAGCCCATATTTACAAGGTCATGTAGTGATAGGACAAGGGCGAATGAGAGCGTGCGCAACTTTGATGTACAATCCAGGTTCAGAACTTTGGACCTTAAATTATTACCAAATTTGTGGATAATCCTTTCTTTCCATTATACAGAGGTGGACATTATTAGCTATCTATGAAACTTCCAGTCAGACTTTTACTGAAGCAGATAAAATGAGGATGTATCAAGTGTTCTGATTTCTTAATGTCCTATTACAGAAACCACCTAATGATGTCTGTAACACCCCCTGTTGTTGTTTTGCTCATATTTATTAATCAAATTCTAAATTGCAATGCATTTTCTTTGCATCTTATTTTTTTGTTCCTGGTAGGAGCCATAGCTGTTGCTAGTTGAGTTCCTTTTTATCCTATTACTTTTGAAGAACTTCCTGATTCAAATGTGAAGTGTTATTAGGACAAAGGTGTCAGGTTTTGGCTGGCCAAATTTTCTTGCTATTTTTAGGAACAAATGTGCTTGTATTGGGTACCATATATTGGCACTTAGATGAGGCTGGGGCAAGCAGCTAATCAATCATATCTGGATAATAGACATCAGTGATATTGCTTTGCAAGGTTTACCCTCTTTGATTTATACTAGGGGATTGTTTTTTATGGGACTTTTAGAATATTTGTCACTGAATAATGTTTTCACAACCAAGCCACAAACACAAAGCCAATATTTCTTTTAAAGCTGTCGATCAAGAGTTTGATTAAATTTGTTCATATTTTGAGAGCATTCAGTCTGGATGCCATCAAGTGCGATGAACAGAAGATGCTTCTAAAGCAGTAGTGGTGCTTGGCCTGAATTGCTATTGACCATCACCTTGTAGAGTCATTTACAAGAGGAGCATGTGAAAATACAACTAAGTCAAAATGACAGCACTTAACAGGCAGCCTGTGCCCCCCTTTTGTTGCTCTAAAGCTCTGCAGTAACAAGCACTAGGGAGTCTTGAGCCATTGTCCATTAAGCATCAAGAAATATTCAGCTAAAACCCTTTGACCTGTTTCATTGATTCTGAAGGGTTTCAAATCTTTACTATAACTCAATACAAAGAAATAGCAGCTATTACTATGTTTATGAGCAGCTCCTTATTTCATCTTGTTTTGAGTCCCGCCCAGTACAGGAAAGAATGGATTGAACTGGAGTGAGTTCAGTGGAGGCCACCAGGCTCCCTGGGGGCTGGAGCGATGGCCCTGTGAAGAAAGGCTGAACATCCAGGACTTGCTCAGCCTGGAGAGAAGGGAGGATGGGAGTAGGGAGAAACCCAACAGCAGAAGGTGGACCCAGGTTTTAACTGAAGTACATGGCAAGAATACAAAAGACTGGTCATAAATTGAATCTGGAGGTTTGGTGTGGGGAAAAAGAAGTCACTATGAGCGTAATGAAGCAGTGGAACAAGTGCAATCAGTCATGGAGGTTTTCTGGAACTGGAAAAGCCCTGAGAAACCTGCTCTGGATTCAGTGCTGAAGCTGCTTTGAGTGGGAGGCTGGACAGAGATGCTCTGAGATTCCTTCCAGTTGGAATGGTTTAGTGTTTTTATTTTTTTTCTCACAGGATTAAGTGTTGAGACTTTTGGAGTGGTCCAGGGGATCTGGATCCTCCAGAGGACTTTTCAGATGCATGCAAAAGGGTTTGGAGCCTAACTGGGCTGTCTTTCCAGAGGTGAGTGGGTATAGAGGGCTATACCCTTGGGAATCTGTTCTTATCTCCACCTTTATTTATCTGAAAGGTTTTAGTGATTCTCATGAATTTATTGAAATATACACAGAGCAAGTACTCTGCCATGTGATGGCAGTGTAGAACATTAAGTCAGCAGTGAGGCAATTGCAGTGAAAGCTGTCAAAATCTTCTGGGTAGGTGATTATGGAAAAATGTATTTGGGCACTAGGGAGATGTGATCAAGTTCTCTAAATACACTGAGACTTGGCTACACTGATAAGATATAACTAAGACATTACAAGTGAAGCAGTGGAGACTTAGGCTGAAGCTTACAGTCAAAATTAAATATTGTTTTAACTGTATCCTTGAGGGAAATTACAATGTAAAAGAATGAGAACTGCATGTTCCTCAATGCTATGCAGAGGAGGCATCACAATGAACCAATCTTATCTCCCTGTTTGTAAACTAGTGTTTTGTCTTTAATCTACCAGGGGACAAACTATTCTGATGCCCTTCTCTTGTTCGCTATGGTCACTCTGATCCTCATGTACTCACTCAGCTTGATTCAACTCCAAAGCATCCTTCCTAACCGAGACGTTCTTATTAGAAGCCAACGTATTTCTGGTATCTTGTTAAGAAAGACTGATAATATTCAGCAAAATAGGTTGCAGTTTTACAATGCCTGGCTCTGATCAAACACATTTGCAGCAGAGTATGGCTGGTCAGGGTAGCAGAGAGGAACAGCATCCTCATTCCCCAAAGACGAGTCTATCAGAAATGCCACATGCTTCCTCTTCAAAACATTTGCATTTTAACACATGAGCTAGCATTTCCTCCTGCTGTCTCAGGCTGTGTATCCCTGGGCTTAGGACTCCAAAGTACAAGAGCTATATTGAGAAAGAGCTTTCTAAATAAAGTAGCCCTGTGTTGTAAAAACGCTCTTTCTCATTTTCCATCTCCCCCTCATTTGTTGTGCTACACGGATGGAAGGTTAGGCAGAAAGTAACTAGAGGTGTCTTGTTTTGGGGCTATGTAAATAAATGTAATAATTACTCCAAAATAAAGGACAGCAAGGAACAATGCTGGCAGTACTACCTCTATTATCTGAATCTCAGCAGCTCTGCACTTGGACGTGACACAGATACAACGATCACCAGAAGGATGTGGAGAGATTTGCTGTGTGGGTCATTGGTATGATGGGATGTGCCTATTCAGGATGGCAGCAAAATTGTAACCGGAATAGAATGGCAAACCTCAGGTATCTAGCTTAGGGATCAGTTTTTCAAGAACATATATGTTTCCAACCCTGCTTCCTAGCACATGGTATTCTTGTTGCAGGCTTGGCTTTCGCCATTCAAATCACTGTTTCTTCTTGCATCTCTTTAGCTGTGGATGCTGCTAATTAAAGGGGTTTAGTTTCCTTCAGAGGAAGTCTGTAGTTTATGGATTACTTTTGCTGTCACACCTCGTTGCACCTTTGGTTTGAGAGGACACAAGCAGAAGTGGCTTGGTGATAACCTAGTGTTTTTCAGCTGCACATCAATTTTGGACCATGTTGCAGGGCATATACAGGTGACTGTGATGGCTGGGGCAAACCAAATGAACAGAAAATGTATCTCAACACATGAGCACCCACTGAGCCCAAGCAGGGCTCACTACTTCAAAAACAGTATTAACAGGACTTTCTTGTGACAGTACACTTTTTATGTAGTTATTACTGTGAACTCTGAGTCAGGTATTTTTGTCACCATGCCTTTATGGCTTGGTTAGTACAATAGTGAGCCATATAATGTCAATGACCTGGCAAATTATTAGTGAAATACACTTTATGTGGTCCACTATCAAGTGTGTGATTTTTGTGTTTAAATAATCTCCCTCTTTATTGAGGTGTGTGCGCAAATAGCGTTCCTATAACATTTTTTTAGGGTTTTGTTTTAACAGAACAGAAAGGTTTATGAGCAGTCAGGTATCAGCTTAGACAGAAGTAGCTATCCAGAAGTTGTTGGCTGACAGGTGTGCAATATAATGTATGTTTGCAATTGAAGCTGTAATTGTGTTCTTAAGTCATCCTAGAGCTTTATAAACAAGAAGACGACAAGTTTCCAACACAGATAGTTTGCTGTACTGCTATTCTACTTTGCAGAAAACACTTTTCAGTAGATCAGAACCAACTTTTTCATGGCTAACTCATCTTAATGAGCTATTAACTAAATTATCTACATAAAATAATTTAGAGCTTAACACCATTCCATATACTAAGAAGCAAGTATTCCTCAGGGGAAAGGATATTAAACCTTACCATGAAACTTCCAATGTCATTGTTGCTGGTGCCATGACACTGGCATTAATGTGATGACATTGAGTTTATCTCAAAAAAACATTGAAGTGGGGTACAAATACTGCTGAATGTTCTGTTACTCTTTTTTTTTTATTGTGGCACTTAAGTGCTAAATATCTCATTATTGGAGTGACACAACGCTGAGCATCTTTAAGAGCCATAGTTTGTTGCACAAAATTCTTGATTCATAGACCTGTTGACTGGGCTTTTATGCATTGTAGAGTTACAACCTAAATAAATGCACAAAGCAGAAGCCTGGATTTGTACCAATAAAAAGTTAAGAACGAGCTCTAAACAGGCATGTAAAAGTGAACTAGGCATTGCTTCTTTCTATAAGAACTCTCTCTGACTGTTGTAGAGGAAAGCAATGATACAGACAATAATAAACAAGTAATATGAAATAGGTGTTAATATAAAGCATTTGCTATAATGATTTTTTTAAGGAAATACATTCAACTCTTCTAGAATCTGTGAAGACCACATTACAGTTGAATGCTTGCTTGCTAATCTGGGTGTGACTATAAAAGGGAACATAAACTTTATCAATAAAAACCTGTCCCCCTGCAACTTGCAGCCTTAGAAAATTAAAATTTTCATGTCAAATCATATAAATATATAAGATAAGCTTTAAGGTAGGCTTAAGACTCATTAATGAATGGCTGAAGATTTTAACTTCTAAATCTACATTGTTAGGAATTGCCATTTATTCCAAATGAGGAGGAAATATTCGTTATGACTGAATTAAGTTAGAAAAATAACTTTGCTTCATTGTTGTTTATGCCAAGCCAAGTATAACAGTAACAGTTGTCATATTTAGTCCCTGTGTTACTGTCATGTCACAAACTCCAGTGCAATAGGGTGTGAAGTGCTCCAATGACTTGTCTAGAGTGGTAAAGTGAGTGTATGGCACAGCCAAAAAAACCCTCAAGTACTCGTTCCTGGTCCTGTGACCTATTCCTGGAAACATTTCTGATGTAGTCTCAATAAGGAAATAAAATGCTTTTATTAAACGTGGAAGAGGTACAGACTTTTGACAACATATATAAAGACAAAAATAATGTAATTGCCAGGCGGTGTCTCTCCTACGTCCATTTTAGCCTCAGTTCCAAGTTCATTTTGGCACAAGTCTGGTAGCTTATACTGATAGCAGTTGCTCACTTCGAATATTTGTGGAAAAGTTTTCAGACAGGGACAGTCTTCTGTATCCAGAGCAATTTACTGAGAGGGAATGCTGACTGACACGAAAGCGATGTGATCCCCTGGCACACAGTATGTGGTGCGAACTTCTGGACCAAACAAATATAATAGCATGGGACTGACTAACCCTGGTGATGGTGTCCGAGCTCTGCCACAGATCTGGAGCCAGCCTTTAAGATAACATTTAAGATAGATCTCTAGCACTTAAGACAACAGACCATATTGAAGCAATGAAGCCTATGGTGTTGGCATACAAAGGTAACTGTGGGTAACAAACTACCAAGTAAGAAGAAAAGTGTGAAATTAAATTCATCTGTGTGAAAATATTTATTCATATATATTTGTGTTTATTAATGCACAGAATATTTGCAACACTTTTGTGGGGGTTGGTGGTGGTTGTTTTTGTTTGTGGGTTTTTTGGCAGTATGAGGATTAGAGAATTTTGAGAAGGGAGAGAAAAGACACTCTAGAGGAACTACTAGGAAAAGGAATAAGTCAGAGTATCCTAGGCAGTGTGCTTGTCATGGAGCACTGTCCTGTTTGGCTTTTCCTTGCATACTCCTTCCGTGTTGGATACCAACTTGAAAAAGACAGATCTGAGAGTACGCACATATGTGAGGTTAGATGCCAGCTGCATTCCAGACACTTAAGACATAAAAGAAAACTCCTGACTCAGACAATGCTTTTCAAGCTGCTGAGATAAGAAACTGAAATTCCTAAAATGCAGGATGTCCTGCTGCAGGAGGGGCCATTGAGAAGGAAGTGGAAGGAAGCTGGACAATCCCAAAGAGAATCATTCACACAAACTTAATTTCAAGACCAAATCCAAAACCCAGGCGTGCAAGTAAACTTATATAAGAGAAATGATTGCAGCAAACAAACTCTCTGTCACCTGTTGTCTTAAAGGGATGTGGCCAGTGTTGGCAGTTTTAATGAAGGAGCTGAACTTGTTCTTACACATTTGATAAGTTTTAATAAAATGAATGTATGTGATTTATCTCCCCAAACTGATGGAAAAACAGTAGATCTCTTCCCATGTATTTTAATAAGGCTTGCTATAGTTGGTAAATATGCAATAACTTTAGCTATACAAAACAGTCTATAAAGAAGCTTAGGACCTGCTCCTAATTCCTCTTTAACTCTTTCAGTAAGTCTTTGAAATGTGCTTTAGGTTAAGTCTTAACATTCAGGAATTTGTTTTTACTTATTATTAAGCTGTGTACTTGTTTCACTTTTCCTAATTGTCTTATAACCATGGAACTTTGCAAAGAACTTTATTAACAAAATTTTTTGCTAACTACAGACACTAAATCCAAATGCCTAACAGTAATTGCTCTGTACGTGTTTGTATAGGTATGAAAATGCATTTAATCTATATAAAGTTCAGTACTGATATGTATAAACATGCATGTATGTATAAGTATATGAAAAGATATGTATAAAATATATGTTAAAATGCTATAGCTTCTTGCTCTTGGTAGTTATTTTTTGAGAGAAAAGAGGTTTGGAAACAATTAAAGGATCCATCCAATAAAATTGAATGACTTTATTTAGTTGGGTAGAGATTTTTGCAAGAAATAGGACAACACATACCTGACAACAGAAAACAGTATCAGAAAACTGCAGCTTGATGTGGACCACAGAACCAATTTGTTTAAGATACATAGAAAAAATGTGAGAAAATATTTTTTGGGGTTTTTTTGCATTTTGATTAATATTCATACATTTTAAATGTTCTCTCCTGTTACATTTTTAATTATGTTGGAGAAATGTGCAATGTAGATTTTTCCTTCTCAGATGAAGTGTAATATTACAGAAATATATTAAACTAAAGAAAAAAAAAATCCTGGAATGTTCCCACTGGCATCCACTAATGTGATTCTCAAATATCAAATGGATGTACATGACAATTAGCTCAGACTTTGCCTTAGACAAGCACAGAACAGGTTGCCGAAGTTCCTATCCTATGATGGAATAAATTCTTTTTTATTAGCAGAGCTTCAGTTTTCAGTTAAAAACAACCTAAACTTGCACTATGTGCTTTATTCTCTGTGATGCGACTCGGTGCTCTTTTATGGAGCAACTGATACAACTCTTCACAGCAATTCCTTACAAGACAACTCTTCGCAAAAACTGACTGGAAATTCAAATACTTTGAGTGCAGTTAAGATTGATTTATACTTGCAAGAAAATATTTCAAACTATCCTATTGCTGGTTACATTTTTTCCTATGTGTTCTACACACACGGAAAAGTAATATAATCTGTGGAACATCAATCATTCAATAGACTCTGTTTCTTCTGTGAATGCTGCTTCTCTTCTTAGATTTTTCCATACAACTGCACTTCAGGCAGATAATAGTATTTAATGCATTTGCTCATTAAGCCAAAAGTAGCAATAATTTTGCAGCTGTATTCCCTCAACATATGGAATATTCTACCATGTTTTGAAAAGTGTAATGCACATCTGTGGCATACAAAGGCATATTCTTGAAGTAGATAAATGTTTTGGAGGATTTGGACATTTGCCCTGATCAGGTTAAATGTTAAATCATTGCACATTAGGGGCAAAATGAACTATGGGTGCTCTTACAAAATTGAACTGTCTGTATCAGTCTCAGAAATTATTAGGGTTTAACTAGACCTGACACAAGAGAGACCAAAGCTGATGGCATAACTTGGATTCTGCTAAGGTTCTATTTTGCTGGTACTGTAAGAGTTTGTTAATGATCACAAAATTTCCAAGTCATTCCTATTTTGGAAACATACATATTTAGTGTGTTTATACTACAAAACCCGTTACACATGGTTTCCCTGATTTGCCTTGAGATTACTGAGGATGAGAATTCAGTCTTAAACTCTGACAGATCTTCAAAATATGCTTACATACTGTCTACATGAGCATGCTATGTCTCATTTTAATACAGTTCTTGGAGAATGTTTTCTCAGTTCAACTTCACTAAAACCCATGGTTTTCATCCCTTAAACATCATCTCTTTCTTCAGAAATGTGTCCTATTTGGACTGTCCTGGCACCAGTTTGGGGTAATACTTACCTGACAAGGAAGTCTAGCTTTAGCTTTTTTATACTTTTTCCTGTGGCTACTTTAGTAATGTGATATGGTTTCTAATAGGAAAGGTTGCCTGTAGCAATGTCTCTATAGTGACTGATACAGCAAAATACCTAAGTTTGTGCTGAACCTTGAAAGTCACAAGAAGTCCTAAGTACAGAGAGCCCACGTTTTAAATTCAAAACAATTAAAATCAATCAAAACATTGTGCCAGTGTGATGCCTTGGCACTATTGTTTTGGCATGACTCCAGTTTCAGCATGTTTTGCTTGCCCTATGGTCTTTATTGAGTGAAAGATTAATTTTGTCTGACAGCTCATAGAGCAGGGTTTTCCAGTCCTCCATGAAAGAGAAGAATGCCTTCACTGATGAGTAAAAATACACAGATGTTGGTAGTATGAGACTACCTGACAGTGGTGCATGGTGAAAAAGCTTGTCTGCATATTCTGTGTATCCCATGTGAGCTCTGAAGAAGAAAAAACCATTTTCCTTACAAGAGAGACTGGTTATTTTTCCTGTAGGGCCAGTAAATTGCCAAAGGACTGATGGTTTTCTTGTGTTTCAGATCAGCTTCCTTTCTACCTCTCATCAGGCCAGTGTCTGGGGAGACTGCACATCACAGACTGATGCGTGTCATTGCTTGGTCAGGTTCTACCTCCTGCATTTTTCAAATGCCAAGCACGCCATCATGCTTTCCTTCACTGCTGCTGGTGGGTTGTGATTTCCCCCTCTCCATGAGAATGAGTAGCTGATACAGGAGCTGTTGGCTGTTGGATCAGTGTTCAGTCTGGACCAGTCCTCTCTCTCAGGCTGTGATCAATACTTGCTGCTCCCCAATGGAGTGCAGGAAACTCTACCTTGGCTAGTTACTGGTTTCTGCTTCTTAAGGTAAAGATCTTTTTCTGAGGGCCACTGGAGATTTGTATATGCTTCTGGCCAAGAGGGTGGCTCCTACCATCAGTCACATTAGAATAATCTGCACTCTGGTGTGCTAGAGATGAAAAATATATACTGATATTACAGAATTAGTGTACAGCAGGAGAAGCTAGGAATTATTTTAATGCCCAAGGGCAGCTGAGTATTGCAAAGAGTCATTACTGACCTGTACCATTATTTTCCCAACTGAATAAGAGCCCTGGGAGCATCATCAGGATTATAATTATTTCCTAAAGTTATACAATATTTTTGAGGGGAAGAGGAGAGGGGAAGGCACATGGTGAAACAGTGCTCAGGCTTGCTTGTAGGTGTTTCTTGCAGACCTGCCAGCTGGTTTCTGCGAGTGCTCTCGCGTAACACTGCTGGACAAAACCACTTGTAGGTGGACAAGTCCCAGTTATTTTGAGCATCAAAGTATCGCCAGCTCTTTTCTGCATGTCTTTGGACAAGTTCATGAATTTATCTATTACTCTGGTTTATTCAGTGCAAGAATTTTGCTATAACTTTGTTCTTCGCTAGCTTCACACCCATGTGGCTGTACTTGGCAGCCAAGCTGTACAGTGTGCAGGCATTTTATAAATTGACCAATAATGCAAAAGCAATAATAAAAATGAGTGAAAGAATGAGCTTGGGAGAGCTTTTTTCCCGGAAACACAAGCTCAAATGTGAGATTAGTATAGAAACACGTCACAGCTTTTGTACTTTTCTCTGCTGGAAGCTACATGTTTGGGGATCAACTTGCACACATGCAGGCTGTACAGCTGTGGGGAGCCTTGCTGCAGCCTTGGTTGAGTTTACTTGGGAGGCACAGGGCATTTCAGAGCATAGTAGGAGATGAAAAGTTGTCCTGTTTCTGTAAGTACCATATGACTTCTGCTGTTTTATCTGTATTAGTGAAACCCTTTGTGAGGTAAAACAACTCAGTTTAAAGACTTGAGGGGAATCTAATCAACTAATGAAAGCTCGTATGTCCTTGCTTTCAAGGAGCTATAGGACACTGAGAATTGTTTTTTCCTGAAATAAACCACTAAACCCATTTTACACCATTTTGTGTTTTCTGAGGCATATGTATTGGAGAGAGAATTTTAAAAGGAAGATCAGTGTGAGCTTTGGTGCTAAATTTAATGGGTGCTTGCTTTCACTCCAACCTCTTATAATTGCTATTACCTGATAATTTTGTTTTATATTTATATGTGCTGATGTGTTCAAAAGTAGATGCTTATGCTGCCACCTGCATACAATAATCAGCTTGTGCAACCTCAGGGATGAACTCTGCTGGTGGCATAAGCAGCAGTGCTTTAACCAGGACATATGCTGACACATAATCTCCTACGCCTTGATATAAGTAGATTTGAGGCATCATGGGCATTGAGAGACATACAAAACATGGGCAAAATTTGACAGGAAATCACTCCAGCTTGGGAGAACTCATGAATTAGAAAGTTAGGCCAAGAGTGAGGTGGGAAATAGAGTCAAATGCTTTGAATGCCTAATGCAGCAGAAGAGCAGCACAGGCTGCCTGACACCAGTCTAGTGCCGCTTAGGTCTTCTGCTGCCTCCTCGTGCTGGGCTGGGTGCTGGCCTAGATCCCCTGCACTTTAAGGTCACTTGGCAGCAAAAAGGGGATGTTTTCCTTTAGGACAGAGAAATCTGCCTTAGCTGCAGAATAAACAGCTTCCAGCAGGTCAGGGAACATACTAAAGCTTCAGAGTGGTGTGTATGAGAAGCAGAAGAGAACCTAGGTTTAATGAAAGACTGCTGTGAGTCCCGTGTGAGTGATTGCTAGATAAGGAAAAACACAGTCCAAGGAACACCATAATGTTGCTAGAAGCTATTCAGTGCAGCACAGTACATGGTCATAAATTTCGTATGAAGGTTATAACAGTTTTCTCCTCAACAATTACACACTGAATGACTCTGAAAATGACAGTGGGCTCATCTGACATGTCTTTATAATAAAATATTTTAAAAAAAGGGGAAAATTGGAATGAGAAAAATGAGGAGAATATTTGTATTTTGCCTTCTCCTGGAGTATCAGAGAGCTATATGCAAGGGTTCTCTATAAAGTCATATGGGGGACAGTGATGGGGAGAACTGAGAATTGTATTTCTCATGGCCACACTCACAAAGGCAGAGACTGGCACTTCTGTCTAAGGTCTGTGCGAAGAGAAGCAGAATACAGCACCAAAATCTGGAGACTAAGACTCTCCACTACCTGGGTATTCTGGAATGCCTTCCTTCCTGCACAGTCTGTGCAGGGGCATTTCAATAACTGGCATGTTCGTGCTGTGGGCTGCCACTTTTCTGTTCTGCTTCCTGTCCCTTACCCATCAGGGTCTCCTTCAGCCTTCAAAGGTTCTGGGTACCAGCTGCTCCAGGATCAGAACAGTCTCTCCTATGTAAAGCCAGTAGCTTCAGCAGCATCTGGCAGGACTCATGTTCCTGTTCTTTTCCTTGTAATCGCCTAACCTCACTTATTAATGGAAATTTCTTCTTCAGAATGCATTTTTCTTTTTTCTCCCCTATTCTTAGTAAATTATTATCTGTATTTTTCATCAATTCAATGCATCAGACAAAATCCTGAATCAGTTTTGATCCAGGAATCTAGTGAAATTAATGTTTTTAATTTGAATATATAAACGCTTTATTTATAGATCACATTTAATAACAGGAACAAAACTATATTTGTGGTATGCCAAGAGCTGGAGTTGTTATACTGAATAATATTCCCATGCAACCTGATGACTGAGTGGTGCTCTGGGGATAGGCAGTATACTACAAGACTGTGGAAAATACTGATGTTAAAATTTGGTGCAGTTTTGCTGTAAACTTTGTTGAGAGAATAAAAGAAGCTGCAATCTGCCTTCTGTGGAAGTGAATTAACTGGCAGCATCTTCAGTTAGTTTGTTGGTTTTACACCAAAGCTTAATCTGGTTCTATAAGAACAATCTCGACGCAAAGATACTGTAGTAGGAAGGTGCAAACAATGACTTCTCCTTAAGTTCTTCTATCCCTTAAACTTTTACCAGGGGTGATTTGGCCAGGTTTCATGTAGTGTAGTTAAACTTCCTGCTTTGGTATTGCACTTTTTTTTTTTCTTTTTCCCTTTTAAACACGTGTTTTTTCTCTCCCTCTCATACTAGCAGATGGTCTCCAGTTATATGCAGGAGCTTCTATTCCCTGGGTTGCTATGCAACAAAATGCATCCTATCTGCATCCTTTCTGCACTGTATCCCGTTTCCGTTCAACAACTCAAAATAACCAGCTTAGTGCTTCAACATGCTGCTTCCTCTTTTCTACAGAGTTGAATATCTATCAAGTATCTTCCTGGGCTTCCTATCTCTTCCTGTTACAGCCTTGAAAAAAATGTGTTTGCCCTGAATTGATTTTCCTCATCACTTCCTATTTACATCAGTCCACTTAGTGCTAAGGCAGGCAAAACATACATAAATGAGTCACGCAGCTGCTAGCCCATAAAAAAAATAGTGTCAGCCAATTGTGTGATGTTTGAAAGCAAGATTCTTCATTGTTGTCAGGTGTGGGGTTCCTGTTTGTCCTTTTTATCGTGGCTTTGTTTCCCTACTGATACCAGAAAGTTGAAAACAAACTTTTTCTTTTTCTTTCTATTTTTTTTTTTTCCTGCTGGACTAATGAAAAGGAAAATATTAATCTCCAGCACAGCAAGGGAGAAGATGTGACAGAAACAGTAGCATGGTTTTCCCTGGCTGATAATGAGACAAACTTTTTGATGGGGTTCATTTTGCGTTACTGGATATTGACCGCTATGGGTGCAATTGCAAGTGTTACGAGGTATTTGTTCTGTTCAGAGTATTCACTGCTGCTGATGTATGTTTTGCATGTTCTAAACCACCTACACTACTTTTTAATGCTCATCAGGCTAAGAGAAATTACTTTGCACTCCTAATTCTTTATAGATGAACTTAATTCGCATTTTGATCATATGTCGGCTTTCTACATAGCAGGGAATGTAAGCTTTGGAGAACCTTTTGTTGCTTGCTCTCTAGATAATTTAGTAGATTAAAGGACACAGAGGCTTCTTTCGCATAACTTGAGCAGTCTAAAGTTGGGCATGTGGTCTGTCCTCAGCATCTACACTCCCTCCCTGTAGGTGAGCCACAGAGGACATGAGGGCTGGACAGTCCTCATTGGACCCAGCGAAGTCTGTGTTTCAAACACCGACAAAAGAAGAGTCTCCTAATTTTGTGCAGTCTTGCCACAGGGAGCCTGTCTGAAATCCATACACACAAGTATAAACTGTGCAGTATAAGTTAAGAAAACTCTTATTTGTATTAATGGGCTGAATGAGTCATAGTGGCTCCATCTATGTCAGATATACTCAAGCATCATAGTAGATCTGTAGAAGAAAACAGATGGTGTTGATGTCTACGTTTGGGGAGGGAAGATATTTCATAGTAGTTCTTGGCAGTTCCAGTGAACTGTATGCCAGTTAGCAGCCAGAGTGCATTGGGTTTGCTCCTGGAACTTGGCTTCTGGTTCCCTAGTCAATGGAGAAATAGGCACCTTCAGTAAATGAATTACTGTAATTCTGTCATTCACTAAGATAGGTGGGATGAATCATTGAGACACAGGATTTCTGTCTCTTTAGTAACTGTCAAAAGAATTTGGCTGATAGCTTGGGTGAAATGCCTGATTCTCAGATTGCTTAAGTGAATCTGGATGTTAGCAGTCTGTCTTTGCATAATTACAAAATATTTTTCTGTTTCTCAAAAATAATTTCCATTTGTTGGTATCCTGTGCCATCATTTCCTGCAAATAATTTGATCCATGTTTTGGAGAGAAAATAAAAAACAAGTAATAAAACTACAAATATGAGTGACCACTTAGCTAGTTTGGTTTTTTACCTTCAGAGGTAATGTATGTAATTAAATAGCTGGGCTTTTTTGTAGCTTGAGCTCAGCCTATGTAACGCAAAATTCAGTCTTGCATTTCTGGAGCAGAAGTGTGCCTAAAAACCTTCCTGATGCCGACAGCAGTGCCCATGCTCAGGTAAGGGCTAGATTTAGACCAGCTGAGTTTCAGTGCCTGACTCTTTCCAGCTTGCAGTTGAAATAAAGCTTTTGATGAGAGATTAATCAAAGCAGAGTTAGATGGTGCTTATCCAGAGTGCTGTTTTAAACTATGCAGAGCAATTTTCTACATTGCCTGAAAGCAGAATTTCAACCACCATTACCTTTCTGAAGGAATCTGACAAGTTCTTTTATTAGATGCCATTAGTTTTCTACAGATCAGGTGGACTTTGGAAGTCTATGCTTCCTGCATGGTTATTGACTTTTTATTTTATTTATTTTTCCTAGATCCATCAGTCATTCTGGTTTTGACTTACTGGTGTGACCCTCCTCCAGGAGCTGGAGGTGCAGGGCAAGGCTTGTGCTTCTGGGGCTGCTAGGCTCCTGCTGTCCTCACTGCCAGTGCCTCTCCCAGCCCTCTGGCCGTGGTTCTTGGCTTTCACCTTCCCTCCCACAGCCCAGGGTGGGCTTTGGCAGGGTCAGGCCAGTGCAGGAAGGCAGATTTATGCAGCCTTCTGAGGGCTGACTCTGTGCTGCCTCTCTCCTTGGTGTCTTCTTGGCTGGCACCACGAGCATGAAGCAGAGCAACTGAATTCAAAGCATTTCAGATGGAGATACAGCACTTTGCAGTACAGCATTTCTTGTGACTGGGCATCCTCTGCTTGCTCTCTTTCTTGCCCTGGAGAGTGCAATATAACCTGGGCACTGCCAGAGGATGTCTTGGGAGCAGCTTTTCCTTCAGGAAGCTCAAAGCCCCTCTACCACTTCCTTATTCTGTGTGATGGGAGCCTGTGCATGGGTTTATCCCTGTCAGAGCCTGGTCTCAGGGCTTCTCCTTTTCCTCCCCCTCCCCAATGTGCTGTAAAGTTGAGGATTCCCACTTTCACTGCTCTCCCTCTACCCTGCACCAAGGTCTTGGTTTAGAGGCTCCCACTCTGCCTTCAGAAACAACACAACAGATTCTGGCTGCCAGGTTATGGTTCTGCTCATTCTGAGAGAAACTAGATGGATTTCCACTTTCTACCGAAACAACAGTAGATAATAAATAATAGATTTATTTATAGAGTGCCAGTTTCAACCTGACATTAATAATACAATAAAAATAATGCACAGAGGAATTTTTTCCTGTTGGATCTTCAGAAAACCTTTACATTAGTGCAGAAAGAGAATGGGTGCTGTAGTTCAGCAAGGTGTTGGATGTTATCTGAAGGGCTCTGTGCGTGGAAAGGCAGCCTTGGGTGTTCACACTTTGCTCTAGCTTTAATATCTTGGAAGCTGTGCATTGAAAGTATAAGCAATGAAGGAGGGTGGTTATAGAGAGGCTGGCAGGGATCATCCTTTTAAATAATGTGAGCATTTTCTAATATCATGAAAAAGGAGAGGAGTTAAATTCAAGAGGAGTGAGGGAGTTCTACCCAGTAGCAGCTTTCACAGCGAAGGGTAAGATGGCTTTTGCTCTGAGAGCTGATGGAAGGATCCCTCTGGACAGATGGTGTCTCTTAATGAGACAGGTTGTGAACTGGAATTTGGATTATAGCCCACAAAATTTAAGAAGAAAAAAAAAGGCAATGCTAACCAATACTTTATGCCTTCATTCTGATTAGTACCCCCACAGCCAAACGTCTCTGATGTCCCAGGATCCGTGCACGTGGGGTCATTTGAAAGCTTAGGCCCCACAGTCAATGTATGGCAAACACAGAACGGTGGCAGATGTGCTATGATTGGTGCTGCTTATTTTATCCACGTGCATTGTGATGTATACTGCTGTTTAAAGTTCCAATGAAGATTTCTGGACTCAAGGCTTACTTTGCTACCATGGGGCATGTATAAATTACAGCACAATTGATTCTTTTTGTAGATCTTGCTGTGTTGCTGGTGGATTTCCTTTTAATAAAGCAAATGTCGCCATAACCACAGAATGATAGGAAATGCTAGCTGTGGCCAAGTTATTTCACAAGAAAGTTTTTATTGTGAAAATGATACTTCCTCTTAAATGAACTCAATGCTTATTGCTTCCCAATATATAATTTAGAGTAATGTATGAGAAAAATATATTCTCATGACATTATTGCTAATTAGGAGATACAGAGAATACTTATATTGGATTATGACTTGGTAAATTTATCTTTAAAAAGGAGCTCTGTTCCCTGTTGATGTCTCTTAGAAACATGCAAGAAAGACACAGAAGAACCAGCACAGACTCACACATCTTCAGTTCTTTTAAAGCAATAGAAGTCCAGGTTTCATGGAGTTAAAAAGTTTGCTTGCAATCTTCCCTAGGAACCTGATGCAATTCCTTCCTATTTGAATGTTAGATTTAGCAGGCACTTTTCCTGAGAGTTGGCATGGATTGTTTTAGTTATACTAGAGATAAGTTTAGTACCTTTTAAAATAAATTCTGTCACACATGGGATGGATAAGGTCTTTTCTAGCTCTGCCTAACAGCAATATAATGATGGAGTCAGAGGAACAGATGAAGTTCATATTTCATATGATAAAAAGCTAAAGAAAAATGTTAGGAAAAATCATCACTGGGCCAAATCTTTGTACTGCCTTTGTTTCATCATCCAATAACAAACAGGTACTCCTGGCAGAAATTGTCTTCACGATGATTTTTGTTTGTTTGTTTTAAAAAGTCAACAGGGCTAATCCCTGGGAATCAGAGGCCAGTCAGTGGGAGGTTAGAGTGGAAACCAGAGGTGCAAAGCTGCAGCTCATCTAATGAGAGTTGAAATTATGTCCAGGTGTTTCTCTAATAAGCAATTTGCATTAATCACTTTCTGGTAGCCTCAGTAGTGTGTATCTATGGAGGGATGTCCTTTCCCAAGAATTGATTCCCATTGTACATGTGAGTTACTTTCAACGTATTTTCTGATCATATTCAGTATGCACATAGAAAGGGTTGCAAGAGGAATATTGCAAACTAGATTTTAATAAAATGACAATTATATCAAAGTGTTTCAACACCAGCTCTATCTTTATTATTGACACAGTAATAGAAGAGATGCAAGCACAGTAATTAACAGAGCAATCAATTCCAGTGTTACGCAGAATTTCTGCAAAGAAAAAGAGACTATTCTGTTGATGCACCATGGATTCTTTGCTTGAAAAATAAGCTTTTTGCTTCCTTATTTCTTCATGTAGTCTAGTCACTAGGGCCCATGTAAGAAAGTCTGGGAATTCATACTGAATTTACAACATGACTATATGAGATCAATAAGATATCAATAAACAACATTTGTTATATGTAAGCAAGCTATGACCATATTGATAGGGATAGGCCAAGTTCTAGCTTTCTCTACTGGAATCTGTATCTGAAATTTGTGATGAAAATGAGCCCCATTTAAAAAAAATTAAGAAATTGCATTCTCATGCCTACCCAGAGAAAGGGGAGCATTGTGCTGCAGGTTTAGATTTCATATGTAAGTAATGTGTTATGGCCAAGTGCCCTTATAGGCTACAGCTCCTAACCTGCTCCTGGCAGTAGTGGAGCTGCATCCTTCATCCCATGCAGGTTACCATCACTTCAAGACTGGGAATTAAGGTGGCAGTAGCTGTGTAGGCAGGTGGAGTCAAGCTAACCAGCACAGTGTCAGGGTCCAGGCAAGGCCACTGTGGCCTCTGAAAGCTGTAAAGGAGCTTCAAACTCTGGGTGGGGGTAATGTACACAGTATGTCCTGTAGTATGATACCGTTACAGCATCATGTATGTCCTTGAATATAATTGCTTTAATTAAATATAATTGTTTTGATAGTCTATCTTTGATTAAAAGTGATTTGTCCCATTGCTGGAGTTATTCCTTTTTTCAAAGCAGACTCAGTAACTAAACTGAACAAATGGAGAAATGGTTTGGTTATATAAGTATATTACCTCTGAGCCCAAAGTGGTTGTCCTCAGTATGTTAAGTTTAAAAATATTTCTAATCCTAACTCTGTAGAAGGTGCTCACAAGGGACAAATAGCTTAATATTGACATAGCCCTAAATATATTGAAAATACATAAATCAGAATAATGAGATTCATAAATATGTTAATATTAATGGGGAAACCTTTAGGGAAATGTAGTGTAAAATCAAAGAAAAAGATGAACTTGAGATGTAAGAAATGATTCTAGTTAAATGAATAAAAAATTGGATATTTTGTTCCTCAAGTCAGAAAAAGACATTACATCCTTTGGAAATTGTGCTTATGTCTTTAATACTGTCATAAACAGACCGAAAAAACGTTAGGGAAAAAACCTAAAGGTATCTGTAAAAGCCTGATAATAAATTAAAACACTGGAATGATTTGTTTTTCGCATCATGGAAGGAGGAAAGCACCATGAAGCCTTTCTTTCAAAAATTCTCTCTAGAATCGATCGACTAATTCTACACTGAATTTCAAGGCTATAAAACTTTATTAGCAAGAAGAATATGTATATTGTTATTCATTTGTTCACACTGCAACGGTTAAGGTCCTGTCAGCATTTCCATTAAAAACCCTTATAATTTAACAGGAAACTCCAACACACATAAAAATACATTCAGCCTGCATTTGACAAAAGGGGTGCTCTAACCAGATTCTCAAAATTAATTCTATTTAGATGTTTTATAGCTTGAAAAAAAGTGAGTCATGTTCTTAGAGGCACATGCAATCTCATACCTTCTGCAAAGTATCACCAATGTCAGCAGCTGCCAAACCAGTGCTCTTTATCTCCCTCTTCCCCAGCTGACCCCCATTGTCCATCCACTGTTGCACAAGGAAATCCATACCTTCTGTCTTGCTTCCAGTTCCTGTGCCAGGTTTGACTCCTCTGCATTATTTACATTTGCTAGGCTGTGTGATTTTTGTCTTGAAAATTCTTGCATGGAGCCTTGGCACTGTCCAGGGCATGGGACAGATTCTCTATGCAACGATCCTGTGTTGTGTGGACTGAGATTCTGATGAAGGCTTCTAGGGCAACTGCACTGTCTATGGATGAGGACGTGCCGAAGGTCAGGGAGCTGGGGGTGATGCACAGATCACTGAGCTTAAAGCCCAAAGTGGTGCTGGGCTGGCCCAGCCTAATGTCCCCATTGCAGCGGTCCTGGGGCTGAACCCATCTTAAACTCCGCACTAAACTCAGCAACTGCACTGGTGTGGAGGGGCATCTTCACAGTCCCTTCCTCAAGCAGTTTGAATATGAATAATCACATCCTCTGCAAAAAGCTGAATTTTGTGTCTTAAGATCAATATATTTTGATGTGGCAAGAAATGTTTTACTGCCAACCATTTATGCAGATGTTTGTTGTACGTGTGCCTAAGGCAGAATATAACTCAGGAGTGTTCAGATAGAGTTTGTTAGCAAAGTAAACTTTGGCTGTTGAACCTACCACACCTTCATGCTTTAAGCAGTCAGTGTGGGGGCATCACACTTCTAGGATATCAGACAAACCCAAATGCTGCACTGATCACTGGTAAGCTGGGCTTGTCAGGGTGGGAAACAAGCTAGGTCAGATGCTTTTATGTTTTCTAACTATAAAAAAATCTTCAGTGAATGTCTCAAAAATCTGTTTGATTAAGACTGCAGAAAATCATGGGGCTTTCTGAGCAGTAATGAAGTTGTTTGTAAAAATTTTCAGATTCTCTACTGCTTAGCTGAGCTGTCTGCTGTGTAACAGCGGAAGGCAGACTGTAAAATACTGTTTGCTCCATTTCTTTCAAGTTCCATCAAAGATTGCTCTCATTCATGTGTAGCTGACTACTGTACATCAGCAGTGTTTTCAAATCAATATCCTGGATGTTTCCAGAGAAATTAATTAGTCTCACTGAGGAGTTACTTTCCTAGTTTGGAAAAAGCCCCCTTTGCTCCTGTTGATATTGACTACACAGTCAACTGGATAGACACAATGTTTACCCTCCTAAGAGGTCAATTTAACTGCTCCAGGCAATACAGTAAATGTAAGAACACACTTTTCTGCTGTTTGGTTTGTAAGCATTGACCACACACAGACTCTTGGTTGAGTAAAATTGTTTCAGGCTATTGTTTCAATACCCATTTTTATGAATGCCTATCCTTGATTCTAATATGATTCTTAAATTAGTAATTTTCTGTTTAGGGATGGTCACTTCCCCAACAGCAGTATATACATAAAAATCTTTATTTCAAGGGAAGCAGACAGACCTTATCAAAAAGAAGCTTTATAATTAAATAAGACATTTAAATACTGAAATTATGGAATCCTACAATGTGCATTAGAAAATAATTTTTGACTACAAAACACGAGCTCATTAATTTGCATACGTTTCCACAACAGTACTTACATATTTATAGTATTTTCCAGTGTGAGTGATGCAATATTTGTCATGGAGTCAGAGCTGCTCTTCACAATTTCATATAAGGTATTTCTGCAGGAATGTGCTGCCTTCACCACATAACTTAGAGATGTCCATTTTTAAAACTACATGAAAAGTATATTTGAGCTGCTTATGCTTATATGGTGCAGATTTTTATGAGAAATTGATGACTTCATTGCAGACTTTGGGTGAGTGTTGTAGTGCTTCCAGAGCTGCAGACCTCTCACCCCTTGCTCTCGAGTAAAAAATTTGGAAACTGGGAAATCTCATTTTGTCATTTCCTAATGAAATGGTTTTATTTTATTTATTTTGTTTCCCATTTTCCATCACTGAACATTTTCCCAAAAAATACCCAGCAAAACCCACAAACAAAAATCCCAGCAAGCTTAAGTGGTCTGAAAATGAATGGATATTTGTTTGGGCTGCACTGGCTTTTAACCATTGATCTTAAGGTCTCCAGTTTATAATGTTAGCATGTCATCAGGAAATTAAACCAGTAGTGAAATTCTCTCCTTATCAAAAACATCCTAGCTCAGTTGGAGTTTACTTCCTAAGAGATAATGTGAACTGTAGGACCACTGAACCCTTTGTTTCAGCAAATATTTCAATGTTTTGTGTGTCTCAGGAGCCAGTGAGACAGTCCTTTGGCTTACTGTTTTGGGCACATAGTGAGCAGATAGGAGACATGGATCAAGGGCCCCTTGAGCAGAAGAGGAATTCAAACACACTGTTTTCTGTGGGGAAGTGCTCTCACCTCTGGGGTCCTGCTGGCCAGAGAGGGACCGCTTTCTTTTCACTTTTAAAAAAAATTTTAGTCCTCGGTTATTTTGTGGTGAAACTGTAACTTTGGAAAGAACTGAATAAGTTTTTGCTGAAAACCACATTTGATGAATGTTTTATTTGCTGAAAAATCCCTCAACTCTGTGTGAATAATCATGGATTTAAGTAAATTCTCTCTAGAGAGTATATCAGATCATTTTAGAGTGCATAGAGCAAAGTTAGAAACCCAGAAAGTGTTCTGCAGTCAGCTTCCTGCACATCTATTAAAAATGGGAAGCCCTGTTGGGTTTTCCTTCCTATGACAGCTTGCCCATAACTCTTTCCATAGCTGAAAAGTGTTGTTGGCTTTGTCTTTGTTTATTACAGAGAACTGTGGTCTGTGTTTTCTTCTTGGGATCCCCAACATGAATCATGGTTTATAAACATCCTGTTGGTATTGGTGGAATAACTGGGGACTTAATAAGACTTTGATCTTTTCAAGTAACTCATGTATGAGGCACAATGTCGGTACTCTTCAAAGTGTTAACATGAAAAAAAAAAAAAGCCAAAAATTCCTCATACAGGAAAAAAACAGCCCTCCACGAATGTAGGATGTACACTGAAACATGTGCAGTGTTTCTAAGAATATATCCTAAACCCCCTAACATATTTTGATCCGAGGAATACAACAACTGATTTGATTTCTTTCTGCTGTTTTATAAGAATATATTCAGGAATTTGTTGCAAGAGCTGTGAGAAGGGTGGACTATTCTGAAATCCAGACTTCTTTTAAATTATTTTTATTTGTTTTCTTCTGCTATTTTAAAAAATTTCCTAAATACACAATGGCTAACATCAGTTATAGAGATGGTTATATACACAGTAATATAATTATCCTTTAGCAAAGTCCCATTTCTTCTTGTATAAGGATGGCAAACAGTGCTTCATGCAAAAACAGTTTTAAAATGACATAATTTATGATGCGAGTATTCTGAAAATAGAGCATTTGTGAACCAGTCAACAGTTATGAAACAGTTTTTAGAAACATCATTTACAAGGTGGTTCTTTTTTTTTTTTTTTTTTCT
>VZTE01006207.1:1794233-1844578 GCA_013397775.1 Eulacestoma nigropectus
TTTTTTCTTTTTGCAAACTTGACAGTCCTTTAAAGATGACCCTGTGGAGTACAATAGATGGGACAAACAGTGAGAGACAAGTTTCAGATTGCTTTTGAATAACATCTAAAGCTTCATGGTGGCCCCTTTGATGTGAGCCCAAGGGGACTGACCACCTGTGTTGCTTTGTGCAGTGATGATTTGTTAATCAGGAAAACAAGAAATACAATATGGCCTCAAGTAAACCTTTAAGGAATCATAGATTAAATTTAGGGTTTTTAATCATGGTCTTTATGTCAGTCTTTATACAAAATAAATAATTTCATCAACACTATCAACTGCTTAATTCAGTGGGTTTGCATCCAGACTTCGAAGATCATAGTTTTTTCATTTTTAAAATTATTTTCCATATATCTCCTAGATTAAACTGAATAAAACAGGTTAGGATTTTAAAAACTCAATCAGTGTATATAAGCAGTTCCTTTTTACAGCTTTACAGATGTGAAGTTCACTCAGGGGTTTTTCACTTCACAAGTCATTACAGATTACTGAATATATTTCTGGAGTAGCCACTACTATAGCAAAATCTCCTGTGGCCTGATTTGTTCCCTAAGAATAAACAAAAGAACTAACCATTATTATTTTACAGACAGTTAGAAGGATGAAGTAACCTGATATTATAGGATAATAAATGCTGATGTCCACGCTCTTTCTTGTTTCCATGGATTTCAATACTTATCAATGAGGCAATGACAGATATTTTTCAATTTTTATATTGGCTGTAAATCAACCATTCTGCAGTCATCTGAAGTGGTAGTAAATACTACCTCTTGATAATTTCCTGAACATAAAAATTATATCTATTTTTTCAACTAGGAAGTTAATGTCAAGAGGATATATTGAAGCTTGAATTTCAGTAATAAAGTGCCGGACTGGTGAGCACCATAGGATTTAAGATACTTGCCAGTCATTTTTTCCTTTTCAGAGAGGAATTGCAAAGGATAAAGAGAGGGTTGTTATAGATAAGCCTACAGAATACTGTCTTCTAGAATGTGTAATGTTCTTTCTCTACAGAGAGTTCCAAACAATCAGTAATATAGGGTGTTGTCATATTTTTTTCTAGAACACATATCTGAAGGAAAACTCATCATACATGTTTAAGTGTATTTACAGTGAGAGAGAAAGTTGTTAGGGAGTACTTAAACCACAGATATTCTTGGGTGAAGGGCTGAGTGATTGAGAAATGCCAGTTTGGTTCAGGCAAGGACACAGAGTTCCGTTCCCGTCTCTATCGCTGGTATAAAGGAGGTCTAAGTCCACAAGGTTACACCGATTTGAGTGTTAGGGGGAAAGCATCAGTGTCCTCCAGACTTATTTTACAGGTGGCTAAGCCCCCCTGGTGAGTTTGTTTCAAATGGCTTACAGGCCTTCCTCCTTATTCAGGACCTGAAGTCAAATCTAACTTTTAGGATGTAGGCTATTAAGGGACAAGACCAAGAGGTTCTGTTCTGTGGTGTGCTGAACATCTGATGAAAGAGAATGTCCTAAAAATTCCTCCAACTTTTGAATCCTCAGTACAGGGGCTGGGAGAAGCTGAGAAGTGTGGGGCTGTAGCTGTCCTAGGCTGACTCTAGCCCCCCCTGCTCTCAGTTCATATCCAGAGCACTTTTAGCCCACACCTGGGAGTACACATGGTGGCTCTTTTCAATCCAGACCCTGGAGCATTCAGAAACACAGGCGTAGGCAAAGGTGGGAGCACATGCCAATCAAACCTGTGTGTTTGGGTAAAGGAGTTGGCTCGTTCCAGAGTGGCAACCTGCTTAAGAGGTGGGGTAGAATAAAATGACATAAGCACGAAAGTAGAACTATAATAAAATTGCACGGGCAAAGGTCTCTTACTACTTCGTGCTGCAAGTTTTATTTGTAGGGTTCATTCTTTTTTCAAAGCGTGTGCTTATGATACAACTCCATGGTAAGGAACTTGTACTGTCATCCAGATAAACATGTTTCTACCTAAATGCTACTGCAAGCTCACAAATTCCACTTAGGATTTGTTTAGTTCTGTTTAGTAACTCTTTTCAAGTGAAGTGTTGCTGGTTTTGCCTTGCTTACTTTAAATCCACCGTTGGGATTAGTTTGGTTATTTAGTCTTAATAATGGAAATAAGTCAAAGGGGAAATGCTTTTCACACTGAGAAGGCACCATGTTCTTCTGGAATGAGCATTCTTTTCCTTTGTTTTTGAAACAATCTTTTGATTTCTTTGATTTTCCTTTCATGATGTTTAGGAGAAAAGGAAACTGCTGTTGAATACGGGATGCCTGGGATTTCTGTTTTACATTAGACTTTTTTAAATATTTGAACTCTGCTTTGTGATGGAACAAATTAGAGCTGAAACTGTAGGGCGGGTAAGGAGTTTCAAGGTTTGCTTATTTGATTTTAAGGGGTCTATATTTACCCTACTCCATTTTATACTGTGAAGTGTCCTTTCTGCTCATTCTAAACAGTCTTTTTATTGGTAGCAGGCTTCTAAACTCATAGTTACCTGCACAGCAGCTGCCAACCTTCTCTATTGCTATGTTTTAAGAAAACCAAACAACAAAACCCAACAAAAATAGCAGATTTCTTCTGCTATGTGCTTTGACATATGACAGATGAAAACTTCCCTTATGCGCTGTTTTATTTTTGTTTATTCTCTCTGCCTATCTCAAAGCACAATTTTTTGTAGCTTGATTTCAGCTTTAAGAAAAGTAAAACCTTAAAGCAGTGTGTTTTCCCTTCCTTAGTAAGAAGCAGGTGAATCAGAGACCTGCACGTTGCAGTTTTTTTTCAGTGGGGTACAAGCAATGCTGGCACTGCATACTGGTGCCTTCCCAGAGTCCCAGCAAGGCTCCATCTAGAAACCAGTACTCAGTTCAGATGCTTGTGACAAGGGGATGTGTAATCTCCTTGCTTTTCTATCAGGTATATTTGCCGTGTGATAGCAACTTGAGAGAGATTCCCTTGTTCAACAAAAAGGAAAGTGAGATGAAACTCATTTCCTAACATATTTTATCTATGCCAGCAGTTTGGTAGTTCTTATATACAGTAAGCAATAAAACTAGTTAAAAGTACATTAAATAACTCCCATGAAGGTATAAAAACGCAATAAAAAATCTAACCAACACAGAGCACCTTGCACCATGGAGCCCTTTAATCAGCCTTTTCCTGGGCTGTGTTCAGACCAGCGACCATAAATCTACCAGCTATCCAATCTCCAGCACTGCATTTCCTCTTTTGCTCTGAGATCCTGGGCCACCACAGAAGGAGAGCTGAAATCCTGCTATAGTCACTGTGGTGTGCCAAGCTGCTGTTCAAAGCTAGAGAAACTGCTTTGAACAAGGCAGAGAGAAGTTCTGATTTTAAACTTCTATATTAAAGTGGTAATGAAATGTATTTTTGTACACAGCTTTGAAAATCCCCACTGTGGAATCATGCGCTATCAAGGGTCATTTTAATAACATTGATTGTTAAAAGACACAGCTCTCAGTGTAAAACCAGAACTCATTAGAATTCAGGATAGAGCTGATTACAGAGGAATGCGTAAAACTGAATATTAAGAAGATTAAGAAGAGCTGGGTATCAGTGCTATATTCCAAAGGGAAATCCACCATGTACTTACTGTCCCAATCAGTGGTACCCAAAGGCAATGTGTACCTCTGTGAGTGTACCCTACTGGAGAGGGAACTCTCAGAGTTTGGCCAAGGGTAACTATAAATATTAAAACCTTTATTATCAATGTTTGATAGAAACATAAAAAATTTATAGTTGTATACAAATTCTTTCTTTAGCAGAGGAGACACATGAGATTTTATACTGCCACTGTTAAGTAATTTTTTTCTTTCAGACAAAATCCAATTATTTCTCTCCAAATTTCTTTCTTTCTTTCTTTAACAGAGGTGGCATATCCAAAATAAGTAAAATTGAATGAATAGCTGAAACTCTGTGTATAGTTATAAATAGCAGATTCTGTATCAAGGTCATTCAGATAGGCTGCTGTGCTATGTATTGTTTCTTTTTCTTCTTTTTCTTTTTTAATTTCCAATCCCCTAGCCTCTCTGCCTCCTTTTGCTATTCAGTATGTGTTTGTCACAGACTCTCTCTTGTTTAGAAACAAATGCATTCAGACATCTTTGGTACTTAGACAAGCAGTCTCAAATTACAGCAATCATTAGCACAACAGGAACACATAGGAGTTATCCAGCATGTGGAAAAAACCTGTGAAGCCTTCAGTGCACTCTGTAACTGTACGAGATGGAAATTAGAGATACCTACCCAAATGTGAATTTCCATGCCCCCGTAACATGCAAATGGAATTACTTTCTACATTGTTGAGAAAATTCATTAAATAGTTGTAGAATCTGAAGAGAGAACCTTCTTGTCTTGTAGGGGGAAGCTGTATGAGATGTAGCAACACTTGTGTATTTAAAATATGATTATCAGAATTGAAATGCAGAATTAACCAATCTTACTCCATTTACGATAATGGAACAGTAAATGTAAACTTCTTGAAAAATACAATGCGCAAAGAAACTAATTTAGAAACTAACAGTCAATAGTGGCCCTAGTATCATTCTAGAAATATATTTTATAGCTCTGTTGTGAAGTATACAAAAAACCAGGACATATGGGGTTTCTACAATTTAGTACCATTTTCTACCTTCTCAGCTGGTGTGTTTTAAGTGACCAGAGAGACAGTACTCACCGGGACCCTTTCCCCCTCCCAGCATCACCTCCAGTAAGGCCCCAGCTTGGCTGTATCTGTGTGATACTCTGCAACAAATAGCCAATAATCAGCTCTTTAATTTGTCTTGGGCCCTGTGCAAGTTCAGTAACATTATTGTTGCAGAAGCATTTGAGAAATACATAGAGGGGATAAAAAAACCTCAAAACAACAGAAACCAGCCATTTAAAATGTTCTCCTATAGGTTACCTATCCTCTCATGCATTGTTACTACCATGCTGCCATGGCCCTCCTGCAGTTATTTTCCCTGGGAAAATTGCATGAATCCTTTTGGCTTTCATGCAAACTACACTGTGTGGCCAACAGAGTGTGAATTTTCATATATTTTGAGCAAAAATGCAATATGTTTATGGTGACACTGCTATTGCACTAATAAGTTACAAGATTCACTTTAGTTACATTGCTATAAGTTTATTTAATTTAGATTAACAAAAGCCATCATAGTATTAAGATAATCAAAACTGCATAAATAACTGAAGCTTCTTTTGAATAAATCAATCTATTTTTGAATAGACAAAGAGTATAATACACTTTGCTGCAATCTAGGGCAAAATGCTGTGTATAAGAGTTTCAGTAACTGTCCATGGACTGTCTTTGCTGTAAATGAATGTTTTTGAATAACACCAGTAATCTGAAGGTAATGAAAGCAGTTTGTGCAAGGTGCAATAAACAGCCATTGTTGTGTCTACAGAACATTACTTTATGCTACTGTGAAGATGATGTCTTTTTAGTCTTCTATCTTTTTTGAAAAAAATAAAATTCGGAGGCCACTAGTCTGAAAGAAACAAGGACAAGATAATAACTAGAGACGCAATTAATCCCTGTGCTTTGGAATAGGACAAATTGTTACAACAATCACAGAGAAAGCTGTACAGAGGTTGCAGGAAGGCAAGTTAATGCAATGCTTAAAAAAAGGGAACAAAGAGTGTTAGAAAGACCTAAATTACATGAGCAAAGAAATGAAAATACAGCTTAATAAGAAACAAATGTTGCATGCTGTGTATTAAGAGTGGAATGCTTGCAGAAAATATGGAAAAGTCTTTGTTTACTCAACCCTGACTCATGGGCAAAGGTTTACATAAACTGGGCTTCTCTCCTGATCACAAGTATGTGGGAAGTCCTATGGGGATGGGTAGTCAATAGGGCTTCTCACTCACTTGAAATCAGGCAAATGCTTGGATTCAAGTCACTCAGGGTAAAAACTTGGTTGCATAATCGTCAGCAAAAAGCACCCATTTTATCACTGGGGCCAAAATCCCACTAATGCAGCAGGCTCCAGCTCCGTTGCCAGTGCTGGCTTCTAAAGGAGCAGCAGAGTGCTGGCAGCCAGGATCCACGGCTGGATCCCAGTCCTGCTCCCGTACGGCAGCGCACGTTGCTGTGAGGCTTCCCAAGCCACTTCTGGGGCTCTCTTTCACCCAGTGACAGGAATGAGCTTTTGTCTTATGTGCAAAGGAGGAAATGCAAGCAATAAAAGTCCTCATTAATGAACATATGGAGCAGATCTTGCTTTCAGTCATGCCCTTTCAACCTCACTGAAGTTGAGGCCATCTTGACTCATCAGGACTCTTTCAAGGCTGCATCACCTCCAGAAATCCAGAGAACCTTTGGAGTGTTAAGGGCCAGGACCAAGAAAGCAGAGGTTTATGTAGTGGGACATCAGAGTGGGGAAGAGAAAATGCACCTGGAAAGGACCACAACGGGTGATGTAAACCCTTATTACAGTCTATAGCAATTTAATGAAAGTAAGTCAGAATAAATAAATACCTAAGGTGGAACCAAGAGACAGCTGACCTAGTCTGAATGGGAACTAAATTGCAGTTGACCTATTGTGTCACTAAATTGCCCTCCTCAAGGGGAAGGGATAGAAGTTCCATGGGTTGTTTTTTTTCTGCTTTAAAAAAAGTTTTAATAATTCAAAGAAATGTCTAATGTTGGTAAATGTGCATGGTAAGTACTTGATGGATTGAATTAATTCTCCTCTTTGTGTGCTGACATCCTTCTCTCTGCATAGGGAAATTCTACAGATGCACAGAAATGCTGCACAGGATGGAATGTTTCTTTATGGCATTTCCGTGTGCTTTAAATCTCTGAAGAGTTTTCTGTGTGTGTGCTTTATATTGAGTCATTAAGTACAAAAACAAACTTATTCACAAACCAGCTTTGATCTAGGCTTCCTGTGATTTATCTCGGCTGCCTATAGCATGCACTGAAATCCTACCTGATTGTTATTAGCTCCCCAAATATTTATATCGCTCCAGCTAATCAATGCTTATCACAGCCAATACAGACGTTACAAGTTCCTCAAAGAAAGGCACTGTCAGCATAACAGCATTTTAATTATTGCAGCATATGTTTTCAAATAAGTCTTTTCTTTCCAGTATCAATTAAACAGAGTAACTATACACATCTTATTAATAGATGGTGTTAAAAATATTGTACACGTAAATTACAGCTTTTCCCACTAAGTGTAAGAAGCAATAATTCAATGTCTTGGAGGTATAAATGTTCACTTAATTTAAATCATGTTGCTAGTGCTGTTTTCTGTTTTCATTCCCTTGTGTTCGCACTCTCTACAGGATGTTTTTCATTCAACTGCTGTGTAAAACAAATTTGCTTGTGGGGGTTTGGTGATATAAAGTATCTGACTGGCACCAGTGCATTAGTTATTCTACATGTAACTGAAAACATAAATTCAATATTTGGAGAAGTAGAGATAGCAGCATCTACTGGTTTAGAAGACTCAGATGACAGGTTTTTGGTTATCAAGTGTGCTGCAAGTTCATGGGGAAGTTCAATGGAGAACACGCTGAGCCCTTCTGTCCCTCAGCTTCCCAACTTTATGTAGCCTCTTACTCCCTGCGCCATTTTGAAGTTCTCCAAAGAGAAGTGTAATGCTTCTTTCTTTTTTTAAAAGAAGTTTCAGAGAATATTTTATTATTAAATTTTTAAGGAAGACTAAACGTTCATCTGTCTCCCAACAGAATCTAGTCTAGGAACCCCACGAAAATACTTCAGTAAGCAGCAGAGTCATGCTTTGAAAAGGGGAATTACTCTTTATCTCTTTATAAAAGTACTTGCTGCTCATGCAAGTTATTAAGGACTCAGTTCTGAATCCAAATTCTGATTCTATCTTCTGGATAGATATAAATCAGAAGATAGATAAACAAATTGTTGTGAGGATTTTTCATGCTTTAACTACCTAAAACTTTGACTTTCTCCTCTTGCCTAAAAACAGTAAAACACTAAGTTAAAGTTAAAAATATTTTTGAAATGGTTGAACACATTGCTTTTATTACTGTTCTCATGCCATGAATCTGTAATTTTTTGTGTCTGATGTATGCAGAATATACATACATGTACATATATGCCCCCGATGCAGATACACAAAAGTCTGCTGAAATTCTTGGTACTTTCAACTCACAATAAGTACAATAATCAAATTTTTTCCTGAAAATCCCTGTTCCTAAGGTCACTGGATTAGTTCAAAATTTCAGCTTCTGTTCAAAACGCAGGCTTTCTGGAACCTCAAACCACCTGGTAAATCTGGACCTTTCAGGACTGACTTAAAAAGCTAAAATGCAACAGTGCTAAGTTATCTGTATATTTAGAAGGAGAGAATAATTTTGATAAACACTCATTTGGAAGTTTATAATCCATCCGAATAAGTCTTTTTTTTGCAGGCTTACACACTCGCCATTTTACAAATGGTGCAATGTAATCATTGTCGGTCCCCAGAGCCTCTATTTGTAGTCATGCTATCTGTGAAAGGCATGTTTCTTCTGCTGGAAAATGATATCTTGTATGTCATCTTTATTGTTACTTACTAGAATCACAGAATTATTTAGGTTAAAAAAGACCTTTTAGATCATTGAGTTCAACCATAAATGAAGAATTTGGATGAGTGTGGTTGGTTTTTTTGAAGGAACATTTTGCTTTTCTGATTTTTTTTATTAATTTTTTTTTATTTTCCAGATTCAAAATGATGGCTCGAGCTCACTTATATGGTGTCATCAGATCACTGATCACCATCACAAGATTGCAAAATAAAAAGCAGGCTAAAATTAATTTGATTTAATTCAGAATTGAATGTAAACTCTTGTTCCTAAAAAACAATTGCACATATTTGGGTAATTTTCAATGCAGTGGATAAACTTTATATCCTTTCATAATTAATTTGATTGTTTCTGTGCAACAGCTCTGCTGGAGGACTCTGACAAATGTGATACTCATGCTGTGTCATTCATGTACAATGTCTCATTCATGTACAAACCGTACCAATTCAGGGTAACAACCAGTGGGAATAAAGCACTATCTGCTGACCTGTAAATGTAAACAGAAAAGAAAATGGAAAAAAAAAAATGGACCACGTTGGTAATGCAAATTCCATTTCAGGAATAAAAAAAATAGCCACTGGAAATAGTCGTGGTTGAGCAGACTCCTACTTTGTTGATTTCTATTAGAAGTGAATGAATTGTTTCCTTTACACTGTTGAAATATAGAGAAAGGGTTTTAATGCAGACAGTTAAATTCATGGTGACAACCCTTACGGTGTACTGGGGGTCTGTATCCTCGTGGGCTGGTCTGTTGCATTGATCTCTGAGGACAAAAAAATGGGGAGATTCAGTGCTACTGAACTTGTATGCACTAGAAGGGCAGTAGATTAAAAGTTTTCCTTCAGCATAGATTGAGTCTCTTCAAGTAAAGTTTCAGGTCACTTCTGGGGCATCATCACAGGAGCACTGTGTTTATTAGTCTCTCTGGTAGGTAAGAAGGTTTCAGTTTTAATGATTGCAAGATCAAATATTTGACAAAAAGTGAAAAGCAAAGACCGGAGGTATATATTCTAAAGTGAAAGAGGGAGGAGAATAATGAGTTTGAAAAGAATAAAACACAGATTGGTTAGTGGAAAAGAATGCTACAAAGGTCTCTGTGTGAATCTTCGTTTCCTGGAGTTTCTGCCAATTCCTTTTATTACTATTTCAAGTAACCAGGTACATATGGCATGTTTGTAAGTAAAGCAGTCAATGAAGTTAGTTACACCTCTGCATTTATTACCCTACCCCTGAGTATTATTAACTTTTACATTCCCCATAAAATATAATTTATCACTTAAATAATTTGCTTTGTGTCAGGGTTCAGTGTGCTCCAGTGCTTTCCTGCTCATTAAATGAGATATTTTTACTTAATGAGCCCAGAATGTCCTTTGCATTTAACATTAGAATTGATTTCAAACACTCCATTTTTCTAACATATTTGTATGTAATTTCAGAATGTGGACTTCATTCCACAGTCTTACTCTGAAGAAAAAAGAGCTACAAAGAATAATGACCCATGACTTCTGGAGAGGAACACAGTATGTATGGGTGAATATTTTAAAAAAAACCCTATTATCTACCTGCACTTTGCATTCTTTCATCTAGTTTGAAAGTCTGAGTTACTATTTGAGCCTGATGCTGCAGTTATTACATACATAATACTCCATTAGGAAAGTGTTTTTAGAAGGGACTGCAAGATATGGATTTCCATGAAATTAACAGCATTTAAAAATAACCTCACCCTTAGATGTGTGTGTGTGATACCCTGATTCATGTAACAGCTAGTCTTTCACATATACACAGTTCACACAGAAAATAAATGTCCATAGGATAAATAAACATCATAGAACTCTAGCAATGTGCACCTAATGGGGATCTGGCTCATCTCTTTGCAATTGTAAATAATCACATTGCAATTATTTAATAAAATCTGAGTAGCGAAACCCTCTGTTGCGCAGTAAATCATTTGCTCATAATAATCACTGGAACCAAAAACCAGCCCAAACCTCTGAGCTATCTCAGCAATTCCAGGATAAACACTGTGCTGCTACACTTTAAATGGAATTTTGCCACCAGCTAGATTTCAAGGAGTCAGTGAGTAGCGTATGATGGATTCACAAGTGGGTGCTCATTTGAGTCCATTATAACAAATGTGACCATCTGTGCATCAGCTGTACACCACTGACATGCAGGGTGCAAGTCTGATCAGTCAGGTGCTCAGGATCCATGGCACTGTGCATGGCATGAAACACTCAATAAAGGATAGTAAAGCTGAAATTTAATCCCATTAAAATGTTAATATTGTAATATAGGGGTTTTTTTCTTCTGAGTGAAAAAAATATTAACTCGGGAAATAAGCAAAAAAATATTTATATTTAACTGAACTTACAACTTTTTTTCAGAGTACATTTGGCCATCATTAAATGTCATATGCACATTTTCCCATGATTGCCCTGTCTCACCTGATTAAGAGCTTGGGCCTCTCTTTCTGTTTGCTCCTCTGGACCAGTTTCCTTGGCTGATCTCCTTTTCCTACAAGGCATGTGCAGCCATGTAACTGTGGGGCAGCTGGATGTGGTGGAAGTGTATATTGTGGGATGTGCCATGGTTACCATGGCACATGGTGGGCAAAGGAGCACGAGCAGCAGGTAGCAGTGGGCAGGCAGCCTGTGCCTTGGTGTAGCAGCCTTCCTCAACACACTGCCATGTTTGCCAGGGGAAATCTCAAAATTCTCATCAGACTGACAGAACCAACTTATTTGAAAAAAAAGCTTTTAAAATAGTGAAATAATGCTTCACGAGACTGGGTCATGCCATGGAGGTCAAGGGGAAAAAGAACATTTCCCAGGTTGGGACAATAGGAGTTAACAGTAGTGTGATTATTCATACAAGTGTATGAAATGTAAGAGCTTCATCTTTGCCATGGAGGGAGAGAAAAACAAATGAAAAATTGGAATCAACTGTTGATTGTAATTTAGTGAGGAGCGAACACACCCAGGTTATTTATTAACTCCGTCTCATCATTGAAAAGCCTACTAAGTAACATAATAGCTCTGATACAGATTGGGGAAACAATGTCATCGGCTATGTAAAGTATGAGGGAATCTATACTCTTCTCTTGCTGTTACCCATCAGAGAGTGCATCACCACCAAGAAATCTGTTTATTTTGCTTTTCATTACAGTCCTGCATCATTTTGTCCATTTGAGCTGCAGACAGCTAAGGTTGGTACATCCAAGCTGAATGCACTTTTTTTCCCACATTTTTCTCTGTAAAACTTAAAGGAAGAATGCTGGTGTTTTGTTTTGTTTTGTGTTTTGTTTCGGTTTTGTTCCCCCCTGAAAAAAAATTTAGACTATAGTTTGCTCCAGGGAAATACTGAAATATTACTTTAGGTACTGAAATCTGTAATATTGTAGCATATTTATATGACCTGATGGAATCTCAAATGATAAGAGACTTTTGTTTTCCTTCTGATTCTATAATAGCAATAGACCTGCCCTTCATTTCATTACAATTTTAGGGATAAGTGTGAGATATTTTAAATTTTTTTTAAAACTACTTTTCTAGATAGTAATTATCATTGAATGTTATGTTTCAAATTCTAATGTCAAAGAATTTATTTTTTAAATGAAAAACAAGTGATTTTAATAAAATTTCAGTAAAATATCTAGCCAAAATAATTAGTTTTTAAAATCAGTTTTTATCTTCTGCACTGTGAACATTTAGTTGCTCCGGATGAATAATAATTTGGTTTTTATATCATATAAATCCTGGGGATGTCTCAATGTGTGCAGAAAGGAAAATGTGATGCACCTACTTGAGAAATTTCTATGGTGGGTCAAAAAGTCTTTTGGGAGAGGAGGTCGCTGTGTTGCTGAGTTAGAGTCAAGACTGGACCTACTGAGGCTGCAAAACAGGAGCTTTGTCCCCTGTAGCCTGTACCACTCCTAGAAACACACATATGTTTTAAGAAAATTCAGGTAGACTATAGAGGAGCCACGCCTACAATATCCCCTTCATTCCTGTGATTGGCAGTTTACATTTATTAGTATGTGCACAGCTGATCTTGGCATGGATACTAGGAAATAATTCTTTTCATCAGGGAACTGCCAGGGCTGATTTTTGGTTGCTGTTGTTTTAGCTGATGGTGTGATCCTAAGCCTGGGGAAGAGCACAGTTTGTTGTGGAAAGTCTGGCAAACACATGTGAGGTATTGCAGAGCTGGTCACTGGCACTAATGAAATGGGACTGACTGCAGCCCAGCTGAAGTGTGTTCATATGGGGCACCTTAAGAAAGTGAGGAGCACAGCAACCTAAGGTCAGACCCTGATTTTTCTCTGACATTTGAGACCCTTGTCTGGGACTAGAAATGGTGGAAGAGGGAATAAATGTCAGATCAATACAAGTGTCATTTAAGGGATAGTACATTGCTCCACTGAGCTTGTATGAAAGGATCCAGTATATGCAACTGTAGGCAACAAATTTTACTTAGATTTTTTTTTGTAATCAACTATTTGTAATTGAGAAATAATCTATGCAGTTTCAAGAGACGGTGAGATAATGGTGCTTATCAGATTCCTTTTGGGAATGGCACTAAGTAGTTTTATAGTAGTTTTATAGTAGTTTTATAGCTAGTTTCAGTTAACATAAAATTTCCATAAATCAGATACATAACTTTTTACACACGTAGACTAAGGCCAAAGGTTCTCTTCACTCTTTGAAAGCATAGACATTAAATTTTTTTTCAGTACCCATAATGAATAATGCACTTGACTTGTTTTGACAGTACTGTTGTGAGAAACTATTACATATTTCTTGCAGAAGCACCTAAATAGCCAATTTTAATGCTGAAGAAAAGTTTATCTTTCTTTTAAATGAATTCTTTGATCAGTTTAAGTTACCTCCTGATGGCTGCAGCCCTTCTTGCATCAGTGGTCTCTGTGTTGCTGCCATCATATTGTTTGTGTGTTCATGGCTGGCTTTCAAGCTATAATTTCTTTGTGTCTCTGTGTGGTTTGGTTTTACAAACGGGTCCTGGATCTAATATTGCCAGTGCCATCCACTTTGCCAATATTGTATATACTTGCAGGTGTCCAGAAACTCTTGCAGAGAAATGTAAATTGCCGTTCTTAAACCTAAACACACAGATTTTCATAGTTGATACTACTGGCCACTGTGCCTGAGTTCATCTGAAGTTATTTGGGCGCTCTCCTGCTTTTATAGCTCAGATTCTTCACACTTTTCTATTTGAGTCTTGTAATGCTTTGACTTCTCTGCTATGTTTGGGATGCTCCCATATTGTTTTCAATTTGGCTGGAGTAGCTTTGCTTGCTTGCAAAATCCCAGGCTTTATTTTAGATCTTTGGTAGAATCTTTCCCAGTGTTTTATACCAAATCCAGAAAACCATCCAGCTTTCTACCAGGAAGCTAACCCTTCCCTCCGTATTGTGAGGTTTATTGTAGTTCAGACCAGTTAAATGCTTCTCTGTTTTCTCTCTTTTTGTAGTGCTTGCCTGAAATTAAATTTCTTGGATCTTTTTGCATGGGAGTATTTTACATGTAGCCTGATTCAAACCTCCTAACCTCCTAGTCTTAAATGAACTTCAAATAGTTGCTGAAAGTTGTGAGTGATACAGGGCAGCTTTTCCTAGCATCCTGTGTTCCTAGGAAGCTAAATTGTAGTGAGAAATGCTGAGCAGTACAGAACTTTCACCAGAATTCTGAATTTTCTGACCTGTCATCTGAAAATTGTAATTTGAAGAAAAAAAGCCCTGTGAATGGAACTGGTTCTGATGTTCATGAATCTAACTTTGCTAGTCTGCAAGAGTCTCCTTCTTTTACATGTTAAGCGCACAATGATTCCATGAGGAAAATGGGCTTGAATTTCATTAGACATCGTCCTGTATTAATGGAACAGGTTCACTCATATTTTATTCATTGAATAATATTTGTCAATGTGTTTTTCTATTTTAAACTCTTACTGTAAAAGAGAGCATTATCACCTCAAAGTATTTGTTTCCTAGAGTGAATGCCAATACTATCCAGTCATGCCATATTCTCCTAATAATGCTGAGGGTTTCTTTCCTAACAGCATTTATTTTTGGGTGTCAACAATACTTCAGTTAAATGTAGTGTAAAGTGCACTTATTTAGCAAACTTGTCCTTCAGAAAAGAGTTTTTTTGTCTTTAAAACACTAGATTGTTTCTTTCTGTCAGTGCATGATACAATAGGAATCTTAAATCAATATCACTTCTTATTCCTATGCAATTGATGCATAACATCCTTCTTCACACAGAGGTTTAATGTGTTGTAAATTAATTATCTGGAATGCGTAGAGGGTCAATGGACCTTGGTATGACCAGGATGTAATGTTAAAGTGTTCCATTTCCTTCCAGCCCTGCTCAGCTCTCTTGCCGACTCCTCTCTACGTGTCAGCTACGCCATCTTCTGCGCTTAGATCCCTTAAGTGTTAATGCCCCTTGAGGGCTTGATCGATAGGAAAAATTTGCTTTACCATAAATTTGTCCAACAATTTTCTTTCTTCTGAAGATGGATTATCTTCCTTAACTGAACTTGTATAATGCTTCTTGGTAAAATATTCTTACTCTTACAGAAGTTTAAAATAATAGCCTTATTTTAAATCATAATGAAATTATGGAGATTCTGCATAAACAAATGCAGAATCATACAAATAAATCATACAAACAAATAAAGTTTTGGCTTTTAGGTGCCTAAAAATGAATTAACTATGCTTCAAGTGTCTGTCAGGAGGAGTTTTGCTTTACTGTATCTACACATCAAACCACATAGATGAATAAAACTGTTATTAACTGTGAAGAAATGCTGAGGGAGAGATTCTCAGCCATGAAGAGTGCAATTAAAACATGCATTCACTGGGTTTAAAGTAGCCAATTTCCTTTAAAAATCAGAGAGGCCACTCTATTACTTTTTTTGAAGCCAGCTTGGCTATTAGTTGCTAAGGTAACAAGATCCAAGACAGTGAATAAGCCCTGTCCAGGCAGCACAGCGTTACGGGTGTCTCAGATGAACATGAAGAAATGCTGGTAGGAACATTCAATTATGGGTTAGTTTAATTTTTATTTATCAGTGTTTTTACTACAAGGATGGTCAAAATACGTATGCATTTGAAATTAAAAAGGTGCTGGTGTATTTTAATTGTCTGAGTAACAGATGATACTAAACTATTAAAGCATAAAATACTTCAAATCTCAATGAAAAAAAAAGAAAGAGATGCTACTTAAAACTCCCGGCATGTTGGTGGGATCAATTTAATGTCCTGTGCTGTGTCAATGTCACTTTCATAAACTTTTGCTGAAGTGCTTTTCCTACTGTATGTTGAATGATGTTGTCAGGACTGTGAGTTGGGGGTATGGTGGATTTGAGTCTACTTTACTTCCCTTGATGAAAAGGTCACTGCCACTTGTAAATCTGTTTTACTCCCTGCACAGTTGTTAGTGTCAAAGTCTGTCAGCTCTGGGGGATGTTAAAATTATACAACTGTGGTAGAAACAAGGAACACAAATTCCCAAGTGATACATCCCAAGAAAAAGTCTCTGATCTTTGTGTAAAAGTTCTGTGGAAAGTTATTCATTCAGGATTTTCAGCTCACTTTGGCTTGATTGCAGAAATAAACAAAATTTCTGTTTCATTCCTCCCATCTGGTGGGCCTTCCCCACTGATAGCTCATCACAGGGCCACTTACATCTGTAGCTCGTGGTTGCAAGTGAAAAAATCTTTGCTTTATTTTTTTAAGGCTGCAAGGGCTCCAGTTAAAGCACAATTAAAACCTGGCCTGTGTTGTGTTATGTGATGATGTTTTGACAAATCATCACTGTAGATCAGCTTCACAATTATTCATAAGTTATTTGGAAAATACAAGGAATAAACAAGAAGTAAAACAACTGGCCAATTTAGGGGAGGACACCTGACCTCCAAACCAAGCTTCCAACCAATGTAAGAAATGCAAATGGTAAAAACCTCCAAAAACCTAAACTCTCTTTCCCTTACTCATAGCACTGTCTGAACTGTTCTGTGCATATGCAAAGACAGTTTTTTACTTAGCACTTTTCCCACGTGAGTTGTCATACTTTGCTAGTGAACTGCAGCAAATGCACTGGGAGCAAAACCAGCTGGAGTGCCAAGAGCGGCCATGTCCTCTGAGCTTGATTGATTACGACGTGGAGTTTTCGAAGTTTTATGCTGTAGCTGCGCAGGAGATGGACACAAAGTTCTTTGTGAGTGAAGTATGGCCAAAGCTTTTAGGTGGTCAATTGCCTGCTTAATCCAAAGGCCTCTGCTAAGACAGAGGCAAGCTTTTCATACCGTGAGGTATTTCCATATAACCTTGCAACTAAATTGATTTTTGAACTGAGTGGAGTAGTTTGCTGCTGAGGAGACAGAATGGGACCTGAAAGGGGCAAACACTGAATCTTTTTGGCTTGACTTTCAGTCAAGGTAACTCACTGGGGTCCTGAAGGTGATGCAAGTAAACATCTGCCAAGTGAATCTTTGTGTCAAGGCAGCCATTGTGGGCAAACTGAGGTAGGCAGCCGTGGGTAAACATATATCAGTGTGCCAAGTAACCATCAGCATGACAGGGAAGAGGACACACTATGATCCTAATTTCCTTTTGCCTTAATTTTGACTGGAAAATTCTCTTTATGTGCTGCTGAATCTGATCTAGAAGCTGTCTCGGGCACTCCTTTCAGTGATATGAAACCAGAATATTTCATATGATGTTTTTCTTGATGTCTGTTAAAGATTTGAATGATAGGTAAGCAAATGAGAAAAAAAAGCAAAAACCCTGAAGTTTTAATTACTCTGACAAAAAATTCGCTGCTATCTCTGCCAATCACTACCTTGGTTTTATAGATATCTTTCAAAATGTCATCCAATTTGTCTTTAAGATCACAAACACTTCTGCTTAATTCTCCTTCCCTGCCTCCCGAGACAATTGCAGCATAAAAATTCACCTTTTCCCTTTCTTATCAGATTCATTTCTACTGTTTGAAATTGCTAAAATCCAAATGACAGATATTTGTACTTACATAATTAGAAGGCTGAATAGATGCCTGTCGTATCAGTGCTCGTGTTTGCTGAAGACTCACAACGTTAGACAGAGGGCATGTCTGAGGAATGTAAACAAACATCCACCTTATCAGGACTTTTACCACTGAGAAATAGAAAATCACATTTTTTTCCTACCCTCTGGCCTCCACTATCCCTCCAATTTGGTAGACTTTGCTCAATCTTTTTGTGGTTTCCAATTTTCAGCTTCTCTAGGCATAGGCAAATGAAGTACAATTAAAAACTCTTGGAATGATTATTTTGAGCAGGAAGAGTGGTTCCACACTCTCAGGTCTCTGCACACTCATATAATGGGTATCTGGTATATAGCTACTTTTTCACTCTGAAATAAAATAAAGGAATGTGCATATGCTAATGTATCTGCATACATCTTGGGGATATTTTTATTCTTTATAAAAACAGATTTTCAAAAACTGATTATTTATATTTCAAGACAAAAATCAGATATCTGTTTATGATATAAATGATCAGACTTGTTCTGGAGCAGTCTTATATATATATATTTCTCGGCAAAAGGAAATAGAACTCAGAGCAAAGACTCTGCCAGGATTTTGAGAGCTTTGGAAAAGTTATTTACTGATCAAGCCTACTGCCTGAATATCTGAGATGATTTACAGATAAAAAAATGTTTAAGGCCTTGTGTGGCACTTTCATCCTTTCTGGGGAAAAAGGTTGCCTAGTTGTACAAATATTCAGTATAAATGATTTAACCTTTCCTTTAGTAAATTAATTTGAAATACTGAATTTTAAAGTGGTTGTAAAGCATTGTGGTCCTTGTGATAAGAGACAATCCTTAGGTGCTCCTTATTGAGTCTCCTTTAGCCACTGGGAACTTCATAAAGATGATCTAAAATGAGCTTGTCAGACACCTGCACACGAGTATCTCCCAGGTATTACTGGGCTTTTAGCTTATGCTTAACCCTTGCCTTTCTTCAAATTTTCAGTCATATTCTTACTGCTTCCTTTCATGGCAGAAAAAATTACACCACTTTGGACTTCCTAAATGTATGTCTTCTACATGTCAGCATGCAGAGGTTTGGCTGTTTTCTCAGACTGACATTATTATGGGTCCCCTCTCTTTTGTTGTATTTTTTTATTAAAAATTTCACTTTTTTTTTTTTTTTTTTTAAATGCACTGAAACACCTTTTCACTTTCATCACAGTTTTTCAGATCTCCCATCTGCTTGTACAGTCTGTGCTGTCCAAGTCACAGCCTCTTCTCTTTTCTTGGTATTCCAAGAAGGCACTTTCTCCTTGTAATTTGTGTTCTTAAATCTTGCCTGGAAACTTTCTTTCCCTCTTGGCTTACCAGGCAATATTTTGGGATATTCTGTCAGATGGACTACCAGACACTACCACTTTATTTTGTAGGTACAGTGACAGGTTGGCAGAGCCCAGAGCACTACTAAGAGGCAGTTCTGTAGGTCCCAGCTGTGTGCAGATGAAGGATGTCTCTTGTTTCAGACTCTCTTCTGATCCTGGGGAAAGACTTCGCTTTTTGCTTGGTCGAGTCTCTAGAATAAATGTTGCCTTAGCAGAGTTGAACTATTCTCAACTTCTCTTCATCTAATTGTTATTTTTATTCTGAGAATGAAGTCGTTTGATATACATGAAGTGACCCAGGCCAGGTATGAAGTGCTTTGCCCCAGCACATGAGTTCAAGTGAAGATTCCTTGTGTGAATTCTTACAGCAGCAGCTCAAAGAACCCCTTATTTGTATGTCCAACACTAAAGGACTAGACGGACAAATGAAAATTTGCAGTAAGTTTTGCAATATCTGATATGAAGCATCAATATGTTGGTGTTAGGTTAGAGGGCTGCAGTTGTTTTTGAGAGAAACAGATGCATGATATGTGCATCATGTTACCAGTGGTAACATGGACAGCATTTTTCGAAAAAACTTCAGCTCAAAAATGTGGCTTAAGCAGAGTTTGAAACTGAAGCCCCTGCTCAGATGAGGTGGGAAATTGTATTTGGGAAGAAGTGAATAAATACCCATGACAAATCTTCACCTGCTCTAGTTCATAATGGAAGTTATGGAAGATCGTTCATAAATGATTATTACCCCAAACAGAGGCTCTCAGTGGCAATAGTAATTTAGGCTGGGAGCAAGAACAATTATGTTGATCAAACTATACTAAAGGAGGAAGTTTATAAAGATTATCAATTTATGACAAACTTTCAGCTCTGAAAAAAAAGTTTATACTGATACTTAAATTTGCAGAAGCATAAAGTCTTTAAAAAACCCAAAGAATCACTAAAACCTGTAACGCTTTAACCAGCCTCATTGATTTGCTTTTCTGTAGAAATTTTGAAGGAAAAACAATTAAGAAGAGCTGTTGTATGCATAAGTGCTAACTATGTGAAACATTCCCAGCCACTGCCACACGACAGCAATCCTGTCCCTGGGGTCAGGCTGTTCACTGGTAATTTCAGTGAGGAATCTTTGGGAGAGTGAACCTGCTGGGGGAAAACTGGTGACCTGCCACTCCTAAACCCGGATATACTGTGCTGCTATACTTGTTCATTCAAAAATCTCTGCAACAAATCCAGCTAAACTGTCTTTACTGCTAAGATACAGAGCAGAATAATTTTATAATCTGCTTCTTTTGGAGTCATATTTCTAATTGCTTCAACATTTTCATTGTTTCAACTGGAAGCATGTGCCCCACAGGTGCAGTGGCATTCTGCATTATTTATACTTAATATTTGAAGTCTTATTTTTAAGGCAAAAAATCAGTGCCACATAAGTCCTTTTATATAGACCAAAAAAAGAAGAAAAAAGCCCTCAATTATTTCCATACACTCACCCTCCATGTGCAGTTATCATCTGGGTTGCCCCTATTGTTGGTTAATGTGTGAATAACAACCTGCATTTCCCACCTGCGATCAGGTTTTACTGCAGGAATAAAGCAAGGTCAAAATAATATCTAATGCTTAGACAGCATGCTGGTAGTCTCCCCATCAGCAGACTATTCTTAAATAAGAGTAACAAATTAACATTAAAAGCTCTCCACAACAAGATGTGCTAAAATCATACTGGATTCTCAGTGACCTGTGTAAAAAAAATGTAGTATGTTGCTTTCTAGTGCTCTCAGCCTCAGCTGCTTTAGTGTCAATTATGTCACTACAGCTTTTCAGAGGTGGAACCAATATGACTCAAGAAAATAACAAAACAAGAAAAAGAGAAGAAAAAAATAAGCAAAAATAAACTCTGGATGCAAGAAGAGAGAGTGTTGCAAGCAGAGGATATTTAGCTCCAGTGCTGAGTTTGAAGGGGCTGCCCTCTTAACACAATGGGAGCCAGCTTCCCTGCTGTGTTCTCTGAAGTGGCTCATTGCAGAGCAGTAATATTATATCTTAATAAGCATAACACTGTGAACTGAGGCATATTTTTAAGTCAGACACATGGGAGGGAAACAGAGCAGAGCAGAGCTGTGTTATTTTTAATGGAGCATGTGTTTGTCTTGTAAGTGTGTCAGAAGAAAAGGAACAGGTCTCGGGTTTCCTCTCACCATGTCTAACGTAGGATGGGCACTCCAACTGCCTCTCTAGGTGACATCAGTGGTCTTTGATATTGCAAATGACACTGGATGGTCTGGACTACACTTGTACCTCACATTCAATGACATTGAATACGTATTGTGTATATCAGTGTTCATTGAAGCTTTCCTTTAGATGAAGCTCTTTGAAAACCACGAAGACCAAGATAGCTCTCATTATAAAAACAAGATTGTCGTAAGAGGCTGTCCTTTTCCCAGCTTTGCATGAGTGTGTGGTACAGATGATGGGGGACATGATCTGCAGGAAAACATTTCTGTTTACATTCAGCTGGAAACTAGATCTTGTAGTGTGGAACTGATAGCTGCCATGTGTACCATACTGCAGCCCATGGCACTCACCTCTCATTCTTAACATCAAAAGCAATATTAGAGTAAAAATGTTTGCAATGAAATTCCTAAGGACATTTTAAATTTCAATTAATATTGAAAATGGGTTTTTTAATAAGTCTTGGGTCAAGATGTATCATAAATCTGTTTTCCACAGAGCGCAGAAAACATATACTCATTCTGTCTTTGTGATATGACTGGATCTAGTCTTACATCCAGCAGCCAGCTGAGGCTGCTTGTCTATTATAGTCTCTTCCACCATTCCTGACAAATGAACAAATAACTAGATGCCCTGTGAAACATTTTAAATAGAACTGTCTCCTGAAAAAGCTGTTACTGACAGAGACAGGTTCGATCCAGATCAAGGGAACCTGCTGTGGAGTAGAGAAGATCAATACTAGTCTCTGGCTTTTTTATTTCTTATTTTTTTTAACTAAACATAGGTAAAGATTATGATGAATAAAGTGAAGCAGAAAACAAGCAATCTATGAACTGAAGTGCATCCTTCTTATTAAACCTTATTGTGCTCTTAAAGCAGTAGCAGAAGCTGTTGCTATGAACTCTATCATGCAAGAGGCTTTCAAAACAGCATTTAAAACTATGTATTAGCTAGAAACCACTTTGCCCACAAATTCTGAAAGAGCTGAAAGTAGCTTTTGAAAAGGAACCAACGTAATCCATGGCAGAGTAAATTAACTGCTATTTTTTAGTTTTGAAGTATTTGATCAAAATCCAGTACTGAACATAGTGTCTTAAATTAATTCTGTTTAGAGTGCTTCTCTGCTGGTTCCAGCCTGGATCCTATAGCACTAACTGCCCCCCTCTCCTGTTGTGTTCTTTGGTGTATGCGTGCGGATTCCGTGTTTCCAACGCCAGCTGGAGGCGCTAAGGTCACGTTCTTATCTTTGGAAACAAGGTGTAGGTTTGTGGGAGCTGGACAGATCAAAACCATGATTGTTTTTATTTATTCTATTCAAATAGCATCATTGACACTGACTTTGCTTAGCAATAAAAATGGCAATTAAGAGGAAAGTGACCAAGGCCAAATCAGCCTAGCAATGGAAAACTATGAAACAGAATTTGACAGGTTTTAGGAAGCAAGGCTGGCATTATAGCCACAATGTTCTCAATAGCCTTTGGCTAAGTCCAGGAATTTAGTCTGCAATATAATCAATCCTCTATGATCCACAAGTATTAAATTCATCATTAGAATGTTGTTTTCTCCTTCCCAAACCTTCCATGTAACAAGCAGCTCAGTAAGATGAAAGGCATTTGTTACTGAGAACGGCCTTAAAGAAAGTAAAGAGAGCAAATCTGGAAAACAGATTCATATTTTTCTGGAAATGGGCAGTATTCATAAAACATTTAGCAAGTTCAAGGTCAACTTGTTCTCCTTCTGTATACTATTTGTAACAGGCATTTGACAACTTAGTGACAGTCAATCTAGTAGCTGAACTGAATACATTGGGCTGTCCAGTTTAAATAAATACTAAATCTTCATTGTGACATGAACACAACAAACCCAAGAAGAGCAAAAGGCTTTCCTGTTTCTGAAGTTTCAAATAAAATCACCAAATGCAGTTACAAATGAGAGGAAATAGATCTAATTTTGATGAATAAGCAGATGTATGGATAAATGGCAGGAGATTATGGTCCTTCACACCACAGTGGTGTTGTCTTCTCATTTAAATGAAATTTAATAATCCTGAGCATTCCGCAGATTTTTTGTCAGTATACTATGTCTGCAAAATTAGCTAACATCAATAAGATATTCACATTTTGCAGTTACAGTTACTCTGAACTTGTCTTTTTAGTCCCTGTAAAAGACCATCTTGGAGTTTATTCCCAATATTGACTGTTTCTCAATATGCTCTGGGATACAGTAAAAGGTATCCCCTTGTGGCTCTTGTCCTACTGGAAAGTGAGGACACTACACCCATTGGATTGGAATAATGAGATTTTCATCTGACTTCAAAACCTGGTGAAAAGAGTAGCTCAGAGAGACACAGAGACATATATTTTGGAAATCCCAGGGATATTGAGTTTTGTATCCATGCAAATTCTGGGGCTGGGTCCATTTTTTTATTCTAATATTTTTCTTTTTAGTTACTGTCATCATGGATCTTAGAGAACTTACTCTTTGTCCATTCCAAAAAAAAGGATAAACATAAATTATACCTCTCTTTTAAAACAAATTCTTCTAACTAAAAATTAATCTTATATGGTGTATGTTGAAGACAGATGGTCGTAAACAACCAGCTCATACCTTCCCTCCACCACTTCCAAATGGCACAGCTATTTCTAACAGTGAAAGTGCATCATATCACCAATTGCCTTTTCTCTTTCAGCAAGACATACAATAAAAATCAGCTAGCAATTGTTTTGTGGGTGGGTTCGCAGATTAAAGATCAACTATAAATTAAGAGGAGTATCAAGTTCACAATGTACTTTGTTCCTTTTTGGAAACCACTACCTGGTTTTGTTTTTAAAGCTGCCACAGCTTTTCAACAGGATTCTTACTCTAAGCACTCAGTATCTTTCATCAGCCAGCACCCACTGAATGACTACCAGGGATGTCAGTGTCAAATTCCTCTGCAGACGTCCAGCTGGACTCTCCACAGGGATTTAGCTGGAAGGGCTTCCTGCAGGAATGATGTTACTAACAGTTCCACCTTCCCCACTCTGCATCTTTCAAATATCAGCTATAAATATTTTGAATGTGCTCATTATTTAAAATTTTAGACCTCCTCCCCAATTTTGTCAGGTATTTTAGAAGGCTTTCTGCCTTCAATTATAATGTATGTCTGCAGTCCACGAAGACAGCTGAAAGCACAATGACTCTGGCTCTATATTTGGAAACATCTGCTGTTTCATTTCCATGATGCACAGTGACGTGCAGTTCTGAGAGGAAGAGCAAGTCTGGCACAGGAGACATTAGTTTATAGTTAAATATTTTGATACTGAAATTGGGATTGTGTCTTATCTAACCCTCTGGTAGTACTCCTCCTTTGAGTAAAGGATGCTGAAATAGTAGCTTAATGGTCCTCTGACTGCTTGCTGTGGAATAAATCCCACCCCTAGTGAGGCAGCCCTTTCAGGTACCAGCAATTGGGTTCCTCCACATCATTTTGTCATTCTTGAGAGAGAAGCACAGAGGCAATAAAGTGTGACATGGAGTGAAAACAACTAAATTGACTTGGGAGGGGCTTTGGTTTGAGGAGTCTCTAGATTCAAGGCCAGGTGTTGAAGATCTGGGAGAAGATTTGCCTTACTATAAGTTTTACGAAGCGGTTGTGCCAAAACTCCCTCGTATAAAAACCTAGTTGCATGTTAAGGAGAAGTGTCTTTGGATGAGTTGAGAAAATCTGGCAAAATTCTGTTCATTATAGTGGTTTATTGTTTTTTAATAGCCTGTCAGATAATTTGAGGAGAACATAGTTGTGTGAATAATCTTAGCAATGCTTTATGGGGGGCTAAGGCAAATCGCAACATTTGGTGCTAGGGAGAGTTTTGACTCCTATCCTCAGCTGACCTAAAAAAGGGGCCTGCCGTAGGTATTTCCATGGTGATCAACTGCTGGTCACTGTTGGATCCAGGACATGGATCTGTGGTCTGACCCAGCACCATTATGCCTAAGGACGTTTGTTCCAGGTAAAAGGCCGGAGTTAAACCTTGCACGGTGTCAGAATCAGGCCACGGGTTTTGTTCTTCTCAACAATGATCAATGGAAAATTTAAATTAAAGCCAGGAGAGAGCATGGAGGCTCAGGAGACCTGAGATAACACATCTGGGAAACGCTGTTTGGTATTCTTTGAGATTGAGTATCTTCTGAGCATGTCTGGCTACAGTAAGACTGTTAAGGGTACTGACAGAAATTTTGGAGAATGTCGAAAAATTTTATTCTTGAGAAACCTTCATACAAATTGCATTTAAAATTCCCTCATGCATTCATTATGTAGGAACTTTGTTATATGCTTTGTCTTAGGGAAAAAAAATTCCTATTGGCCAGGAATTCTCAGCTTTAAAAGATTGGGGCATGAAGAGCTGCCTTATTTCTACAGAGAGAACAGACTTTTTTTGCCCTGTTAAATTCAGAACTTGGTGGAGTCTTTCTTCAGCAAAACTAAGAAGGTGCACATTTTGATCTGACAGATTCAATTTGATTTGTCGAATTTTCTGAATCTCTGTGATCAAAGCTTCAAAGATCAAACTGTTCCATCACTTGACCTGAAAGTAATACAATATAGTTTAATATAGCAACAATATTTTGCCCCAAATGTTATCTTAAGGCTGTCTATCAATAATTCAGCTCTTATGTAAAATATTCTTGCAAATAAGATATTGTATGTCAAGAACAAATGATCTTTGCGGATATATTTTCAAAGAATATCAGTCTCTCTGTTTATGCCAGTGAAGAGTGAAAGAAACACGAGGGTTAGAAATAGAACAAGTTTTAGTGAAATAAGTGGGCTTGGAAGGAAAAATTATGAACATTTGGAGTGGTTGGACCTATAGCATGGAATGTGTCTTAATAATTCAATTTCTTTTTTTTCCTAATATTTTAAACCAACTTTCAATAGATAAAAAGTGAAAAAATAAACTTTCATGGCAAAATATCCCTAAGAATGTAAGAAATGTAAAATAAGTGCGGCATGTAATGATAAAAATGGGCTGTTCTAAAGCAAGGCTCCTAACCTGAGAGCTAAAAGTGAAAAAAATAAAAAGAATTATTACTTAAATCTCATTTAGGATATACAAAAGAATCAATACCTTGAAAAAAAAAAAATCTATGAATTTGCCCTGAGGTGAAATGCTAAGGTGATGGGAAAAGCTTCTATTGTAAGATGATTATATTATACCCCTGCATTTCATAAAAGAATATTCCATGATATTTTCTCTTTACGGGTTGTTTCACGTTTGCTTAAATTATTCAGAAACATTTTGCATCTTCACCTTCTAAACTGGCTGAAGAGGCATTGTCCAGCGATCTGTAAAGGCAGGAGTGACTGCTTATACCACTGATTTGGAAGAGGTATGTTTGGTTTTGGAGTGGTAAAAGTTATGTCCCAACGCTTGCAGTATTGCCATCCCACACTCCAATAAAATCTGTTTCGAGTATCTAGAAATCATGAGATTGACTTAAAAGCTATGAGTTTGCAGTTCAGTGAGCACGTTTGGTATGTCTGGCCTTCCTCGCTTTGTCAGTTCAGAAGTCACTTCTAAAATTTTTCCCACAATCATGAATAGAGTATTTTTAAAACAGTGAGCACTTGATGATTTTACAGCCATGTGACTCTAGGAATTGATGCTGAAGTATGCCACAAGAAATTCAGATACTACAATAACTAGTGCTAAGTGTACTGTTTGCTCACATGATTTTAAATGCCACCCTGAAGAAGAAGGTTAAAAACACCTAAATTCTTCTTGCCAAGGCTGTTTTTGTTTCTTAGAGAGATAAACTATATCAGAATGAAATCTTCCCTCAGGCCATTTTTTTTTAACAGCCAGATGACTTTAACCACCAACTCTGGCAGTAAAATTATTCATGTCTGTATAAGGAACAGTGAAGTTGAAAGCTCCTGAAGAAGAAGCTACCAAAGCTGTGCTCTTGTCCTGCAGGGTTGTTTCAGTGGGGTTCTGCTGCAGGTGTTTCTTCAGGTGGGGAAATGGAAATTTATCCTGGTTCCTGAAAGCCAGTACTGAATAATATGTCTTTTTATCCAGACTCATTTGTCTCTCTAGAGATCACCAGCACTATTACTGATAACACAACTTTATATTGCTCTAGGCAGCTTGTCAGCTTTACTGATCTTAACAATTATGAATGAAGATTTTCATGTGGGCAGGAGACAAAAGGGAATATCACCTGAAAGTTTCTGAAAAGGGAGAATTATGGGACTGCCCCATAAGTGAGAGATAATACGTGGTCTCCAAGGGCCCCATCAAACTTTCCTGAGAAACAGCCACAGACCAAATAATCCCAGCACTGGATTGTTTCTCCAAAGGGAAATAATCAGTGTGTCAATGAAAATGTGCTGGCCAAATGTACCATTGAGTACAGATGAGCCCCCTTCTTATTCCAAATAATAACGGTATGTTTTCAGATTTATGGTGTTGCTCCTTTCCTTCTCTTGCTCCATCACTTTACTCTTTCCCTCTCCTCCCCTGATGGAAGATAATATATAACCCATAAGATATATTGGTGTGGGTATGATGCTGAGATGGGATTTTTGTTTCTTCATTCTTTTAGTAAGGGAAGCTGAACAGACAGATATAGATGGATGGGTGAAGTGAAGTAGAATATTACTGAATAATCTTCAACCTTGAATGAGGAAAATGAGATACAGGATGCCTAATGTTTCATTGACATCCATGAAAAGAGACATGAAAACAACCAAAGCTCTCTCGGTGGTAGAAAGTTAAGGGGACCACATGCCAAAGCACAGCTCCAGTGAGAACGGTGACCCTGGCAGGACAACAGGGATCCCATCCATGCACCTCTCCTTGCGCGGCCACAGGCAGAGGCTGTGCCTGGTGCATCAAGAAGAAAATCATGTTTGGTGAGTTCTTACTGCAGTGCTTTCTTCTTATTTCTGTGCAGGAGGTAATATAGAACTCCATGTTTCTTAATTTCTGTAGTAATTTCATGATTATGTTTCCAAAAGAAAGGACGCCTTCTTATTTTCATAATTAACAGGAAATACATGTTATACATTAAATGTGACACAAGAGAGATGAATTATGCAGTAAATTCTGTGTGTGTTGATCAGCACAAAGCCCAAGGCACATTCAGCAGAGTTGCTGTGAAGATCTGTAATGAGTTTCAAGTACATCATTTCCTGATGGAGGGTAAGAAAACATCCATCAATGCTAATTTTCCCACAGTTTTTAGCTTTTTATGAATACTTTACAGCTTACAAAAAAAGATGAATTCCTAAAGTGCAACTTGAGGAAACTCTCTTAGTAATTAGAGAGTATTCCTAGCCAAAACTAATGAGGTCTGAACCTTAAACATGGGGATGGTTCAAAGTTGACAGCCCCAGCCTCTAATTTCTTCAAAAAGGTTAAATTAATTCTTCAAATCTGAACATTTTTGTTTTCTAGATGAACTCCAAACCAGGATTATCATTGTGCCTTCAAGAACGCAGAATTTGGGTGTTGGGCTCATTCTTGATTCTGTAGCAGTGTTGTACAGGATTAAGTGGTCTGAAAAAGCAAACTCCAATGAGACTGGGGCATCTTTACACCAAGCTCGAGGACTCTGTGAAGTGATGCTGACTTTGTAGTGGAGCACATGGCCATACACACAGCTCTGTTCTCTTCAACTTCTGTCAAGATGTTGCAACAAAGACATCCTGACATTTTAGGAGTGAGAAAATAGATTTTAGATACTGACAAGGAGGAAGGGGCAACTTTTCTGATTAGGCAGTTGTCCATTTTATACTGAGAACTCTCTACTTGATTGCAGGCTTCAAAGAACCCAAATATAATAGCTGGGAATAATTTTCCAGCTGGTGTGTTTTTTATTTAGTGAGAAAACATTAAATATATTCCATGGTTAATTAATAATATGTATTTATATGTAGTATAAATACACACATAACTATATTAAATATAAAAAATCGTACCTGCTATACCAAAGTGCTTAACACCTTAAAACTCTGGTGATTTTAGAGAATTTAAAGTTTATCAGGTCAAGAGTTGTGAAGAGCTTTCAAAGAGAAATTCTAAACTGGTACACGAGGAGGGTAAACCTTTTTATTAAAACTCACCCTCACGGGGAGCATCAGGTTGTTATTTTACTGCACGTGTCTCCTGCTTATGTTCCTCAGTTATGTTAAAAGAAAGCTCTCAGAGGAGATCACTACTCTTATTCAATCAGAAGTTAAGGTTTTTTTCTGAGATAGAATTTAAAATTAGTGTTCAGGTGTCTTAACACAGACTACTTTCTAGCACCTGTCACTTGAACAAGAAGGTTTTTCTATATCCAGAGTGGATTTTATTTGATGAATCCCAGAATCAAAAGCCATAACCTACTGAATAGCCTGAGGGTGGGAGTCTGAACAGCAACAAACAAAATAATTTCAGATATATGTGAATAAATTGAAGCTTTGCTTATAGAATTTAGAGCCACTTGAATTTTGCAAGACAATCCTCACTCTTCAGTTTTGCATCAGTTCCAAAGCAGAGCTTGTTTCAGTCATGTTTTTGTTAGCATTTACACTCGTAGGAACCGGTTTTTGTTCACAAATGCGTTTCAAGGAAGAACTGTACCTTTCATGAGGTGCAGCTTCTCATGACCAACAATACTGCAGAGGCACATTCATCCTCTCTGAAACATTTCAGCTATTTGGACAAGACAGAAATAATTCCATGGGACTGCATGACAGTTATGAAAAGTAAACACTCACTCTGGATTACTCTGGTTTCTACAGAGAAATTAAGTCATGAAATTTTTTCACCCTCATTAAGCAGTGATCACTGTGAATATTCAGACAAAGCAGGATAGGATCTTTCATGTGTTGTTATTAGCAAAAAAGGCTAATTTATTCTTGCTTAAGGTAGGCAAAAATAAGTTGTTGAGCTCTGGTACTAATACAAAACTATTTTTGATCCAATAAGGGACTGGAATATAACACTGAATATTATTCACTTGTCTTTGAAGCAAACAAAACTTTTGTAGCCTAATACTACACTCATTTCCCTGCTCAGTAGTTAGCATGTCAAGTGTTCACACTGGACCTTAAAATGAGTTAGAAAGCTCAGGAGTATATCAACATTTGCAGCATAAAACTGTCTTCTCTTTGATCATTCAAGCTTTCCATCACTCTAGGTGGTCCTAACTAATAAGGAACTGTGATCCTCTTCACTACTTGATTCCAGTAGCCACACAACAGACCACATGCAGTTAGTGCTTGCCATTAGTGTTTCAGTCAAATACCAACACTTATCTACAGATTTATGATCCTTTTAATTACATATTTATAAATCATGTCACTATATGTATGGCAAAAAAATGTCTCTTTTAAGGATTTGAACATTCTGCATCTTTTTCTTTGGGATATTTTTTCCCCTTAAAGCAAAAATCTATGCAAGAATTTTAATGTATCTGTGTTATTGAGCACTGCTCTCAGTACTGTGAAATGTGTACTATGAAAAATAGAACTCTTTGATTTTCTCCAGATATTTATATGAAGTTCTTTGTAGAAGAATCTGGTTTACAAATCTGACATACCTGTGCAATACCCAAACTGTCAGCATTCAACCCCATATCTGTGCTCCAGCAGCCCTTGTCTGCCTGGTTATGGATGCTGAGCACTAACAGCTCTACTAATTTATTGTGCTGAGAACTCTTAAAAACATACCTGCAGAGAAGGAGGTGGCAGTTCAGAATTAAATGTGTGCTTCTGGTAACATTCTTTTCCCAGGCAGCTTTTCCATAACGAGTTTAATATGATTTTGAATCTTATATGTCCTGTCCCAGTAAAGGAGAAGCTGTGGCCATAGGATAACAGTCCCATTGAGCAGATACCCAAGTGTGGAACTGAGATGTATGCATGTCTTGTTCAGGTATTAGGGTTTAATGACAAATTAGAAGGGCTGATAATAAAATTCTTTGTTGAAAATTCCTTCTGAAAGGAGTTAAAAGCAACTTTAACCAGGCAAATCCTCCTCAAATGTCCATCCTCTATATATATAGAAAAAAAATCTGCTAAATGTGAGATTATTGAGAACAAAGAAGTTGCTGATGGGAAACTTTGTTTTATAACTGATCTCTATGACACCTTGGGCTCCGTCTTGCTTTGATTATATGTTCTTTGGCTAATCTCATGATCTTAGAAAATACATGTTTGTGATTGGGTCGGGTATGTAAGTTAAAGCAAGCCCTTTTGATGCATAAATAATTCTTATTTTAGAAGTTTATGATAGTAACCCCCTTTCCTCAAATCTTGTGCAGGAAGAAACTAATGTCACGATCTCCCCAGGATATAAATGATTTGCATCTTACAGGTAAAGGATGGTCATTGGTTCCTGCTGTAGTGTCTACAGCACCTAAAGTTGAGCCTTACTCCGAGCCCAGTTATTCCTTTGGGATACCTGGTTAGGCTGGATTATCTGACTGTGGGTTTTCCTGATGTCCTGAATGTCTCATGCAGAGTGCCAGCAATCTGAAGCACTGAGCGCTTATTTTAAGCACTAGTCAGCTGAAAAAAAAAAAACCATTAAGAAATTGAACCTTTTTAGTTTCATTGCCATACGGTCCCATAATTCCACACACTCCTTAGAGTTTGGGTTAAACTCCCCTGGCAGTTATATGCTAGTGAAACATACAGATTTGAGACCTTCATTTTCTTCCATTTTAATACAGAAGTGTAAATTTTAAATAATTGTGAAAGATATGAACTTACAAGAGGGAAGATGTCTGCTCTAAGAGAGGAATGACACAATGGATTTGCTCTGAGCTGCCTGGGATCATTTAAAACCAATGAATTAAAAATCAGATAGTCAGTGAGGACTATAATTTACACTACAGAGGTGATAAAGCCTTTTGTGTTCCTATTTGCAAAGAAAGCATTAAACTACAGTGATTTTTGATTTTTTTCTTCCCACCAGGGAGAAATGTGAAACTCAATTTTACCCCCGATTGGTAAGGTGCTAATTTGTCTGACAAGTTGTTGGAATCTCAGCATGTTTGAGGTATCCTTGATGTATCAACACCTTCATGCTGAATGAAGGATGCCTTTAATGTGTAAATGTTTAGTACATATCCTCTATCTCATTAGCCAAGAACAATACAAGCCACACACAGGCAAGAAGGGTCAGAAGCAAGCTCCAGTCAAAGAGCAAAATCTTTTATGTTCTAATTAAATGAGCAAACATTTGGAATACATCTCTTTTGCAAATAGTTTATCAAAAACTACACTTGAAATTCACAGCCTCGCTTGAGTTCTAAAGCCCTGATAAGTTTAATATCAAATGATATTAGATTTGAGTCCAAGTGCCATATAACACTGAGGTCTCCAAGTTCTTCTTACTGCATGCAATATCACAAATGATTAAGAATAGTAGAAGAAAAGCAGTCGTTAATAAACCCAAAAAGGTATACTTCTCCAAACTGTGTTGGTTAGCCTAAACCTTTGTAAGTTATATGTAACTTCAGAAATTTAGCTTCACTGACTCTTTTGTGGAAATGAAAAGTTTTCTAGGGAGAGCTGAGGGATGCTGGTGAGGTGGAGTGAGTTCTTTGCTGGATGTCTTCTACCAGGACTCACCTGATTGTGAGACGAGAAAAGTGATGGCTCTGGATAAGGACTTGGAGGATGTGTTCACACACACACACACATGGTTATCCACCCTGGCTCTGCTTCAGGGGATGCCTTGTGCTCTCTCTACACCAAAGCATGAAGTGGACACGGGCCCACAGGGAGAAACACAGAACTTCATCAGAACTTCTGCTCCATTTGGAGCCCTTGGAGGTGGACACCTGTCTTGCCCAGCCCTTGCTGTGGTCCTTGCCAGCACTCCCTTCCCTGCAGGCCATGTGGGCACACTGGTGTGCTGCAAACTTCTGGCTGCACACGAGAGATTAGAGAAGCTCTTTTCACCACTATTTATCCACATTACATTACATCCGTCTTATGTTTGTCAGTTCAGTTGCAAGTGAGCCCTGGTCCTGTCTATGGGTTCATTCCTTCTTTCTGCTTTTCTTTTCCAGAGGTTGATCCCTTTGAACTGCTGAAACCTGATGACTTGCAATCAACAGTCTGTGAAACAATAAGGTCAGCAGTGCGAAGATTCAGATTTTCTGCCTCTAAATGCAGACTGCTGTGCTGGGCCACTGAGGTGAGTCTGACCTAAGCCCATTGCCTGATAGAAAAATGGAGTGGGAGGAAAGGGATTGAAAGTACCTGAAGACATATAGAGCTGTTAATACAGTGTCTGTCCTCTTCACATAGATAGCTGGGGGAAATACGCTGTGTAAACTTATAATAGATGTGACTGACAAATGTCAGTTTCTTGTTAAATGTTAAAGCACTGATGGACCCTGAGACTGGAATTCTAAGCCCTATATGCTGCCATGCAACCTTGCAAAAAGATCAAGAACATTTACAAGCCCAGTCATAGGATCAGTTTTTCCAATGAAGGTAAACTAGGAATCTAGGTATTTTTGTGGTTTTTTTGTATTTGTGTAGTTTTACAAATACCAACAATATTATGTTTATTTTTATTTGGGGAAATAGAAATTCACAAGGCTTGCATGAATGACAGAAGTGTTATAGGGTGACATGCTCTGATATGAAATGCAAGTTTGGTTTCAGTTCCTAACACAGGCACTAAATTGAGGCTTCTCAGCTGGATCTCAAAATACAGCTGGCGCAGCAGCTCGAAACAATTTGGGTGACTTCTGTGCAGATGGACATGTTACATGGGCTGTACAGAAACTGGCATCATACTTACCCTTCAGCCTAACCTGTCCCAAGTGGATTGCTGGGGGCTAATACATCCATTTAATTTGGTTTCCATGAGTAAAGCAGGACCTCACAGAGGCTCAATTGCACCCAAGTTTATGTTGCACTCCCAAAAGAAAACAAATGCAAGGATGAGGCATTTAATTGGTGAAATGATGCAAAGGGAGAGATTTCCCTAGATTTTGACAAACTGGCCTAAGTATGATCCCAAAGAGCACTGAGATACTCAGATATCACACAGACAGTTATGTTCACATAAACATGTGTCTGCTGTTCTCTGGCTAAATAACAGAGAATATATTTGTGAATACATTCACACACACAAACAAAAAAAAAAAAAAAGAAGAGGGATTTGTCCAATATGCGAGTAGGGCTGGGCTAACAGTGCCCCACTGAGAGCAGCAGTGAGTGCCTGGGTCAGTGGGTGGGTGGCAGAGCTGTGTGGGGACGGCTTTACGGGGCCAGCTCATGGCACTGCGGAGCCTGGGTTAGAAGGCAGGGTGAGCTATCCACAGTCAAGAACTTGCACAGAGCACTTAGCCTCTAGAGAAAAGAAAAGAAAAAGAGAATGCTTTTTGACTAAAGGATTGAAGCTTCTTTTGTGCTCTGAGGCTATCATCTCATGAGCAGTTTGTCTGAAATTACTGCTAGAGTGATTACAAGAGTGTTGTGGCAAGGATTCCAAGTTAGCAAGACAAACTCCACACGAACCAGCCACAGCAGCTGGGTGTTTCTGTGTCTGGCTGGCTGGTGAAAACTCTTGGATTAGTCAGCTTGTGTAAATACTCATGATCATGAAGTTGCTGTAGGCTTTACAGAATTTTGCTGTTGGTCTCAAATTCATGTATCTACTACTAAAACAATTTTCTGTTAAATATTTATATTTTCCTTGTATTAGTGTCTGGGGTTCAAATCAGACAAGCTGCAAGAATTAGCCAGTCCTGACAAGGTTCAATTTCTGCCTGAAAGTAAATTAGCTGGCATCAATTTGAGAAAAAACCTACTGTAATGAGGTTTTTTAGTTGAGAGTGACCAAAACAGGTCACAGGAAGAAACACGACAAATAAGTAAAGATAGAAAGAAAAGGCTAGGAAGACAGAGCAGGTGTGTGAATGTATTTTGCAGGGACAGTTTGACTTTTTTGCTATATTAATTTCTTTTATGTCACACAGTTTCACGTCACAGTAGAAATAATCTTAACAGGAACAAAATTCTGTCGGTGACATAAAACAACAGGGATGAGATTTACATATTTAACTTCAATTTAGGTGCCTGTACTGAAAACAATGGGAGCTGGAGGAACTTGAGTTTACTTGCAGATCCTGTGATTGTTCTGTTCAAACTCAATTTTTCAACTGTGTAGATAAAGCTCTGGTTTTGTTAAGGTAATGATCACAGACCATTTGTCTACTCCTAATTGATAGAAGTAAATATTAATTTCAGATCTGAATCCAGGCCTCAGATGCCTACATATTTCTTGATGCAGATATTGAAAAAATTTGCAGGAGTGCACGTGCAGAATTGGGAAATCAGACCTGGGTCCTTGGAATTGCTCCTGGGCCACAAGCATATGCAAAGCAGAGCACTGATGGTTTCCTCTGGCTCACTTCTAGTTTTGGGATTCCAGCAGTCGATGCTAAATGCAAACCCCTCAGTGCTGACCCCTCCTACATTTCCATTTGCAGCTGTGCATTCTGAATGCTGTGAAAGCAGATCTCAGAACACAATGTGACCTGCAAACATGTACACGATAGACGAGCCACAGTGACTGTTCAGGTTTGGAAGGGGTATCACAGTTCACAAAAAAGCCATATTTTGAAATGAAAATGTGAAGATGTATGAAAAGATAGAGTGCCTTGGCTTCTGTGAAGCATTTTGCCCCCAATACCAAAATGTCACTTCCTAAACAAAGCCACAGAATTTATTGTCCCTATCTCTCATTAAGGGTACTTGCCTGTATAATGTTAAGATCAGGTGTAGCTAAGACAAAAATCACACTTATCCCAGATCCATATTCTACCCCAGTGCTGCTGGGAAGGTCTGGCAAAGTCTCTCCTTGTTTCTGGGCATTTTACATTGAAGCATCAATGGTGCAAGTTCAGGTAACAATTGTGTGCAATGCTGAAAATGCTGCCAATGAGAGCTGGATGGGCTTTCTAGCTGCTCCAGCTGTTTTCCCTGTCAGGTTCCTGGCAGCCTCATGGGGTGCACTGGGATGTTCCTGTGGCACAGGGTGCATGGTAGTGCTGGGAAGAAGCCATGGCTCTGCTCCTGGATATGTCTCCTCAACTCCTTGCTCTTCCCAGATAGCAGATGGTGGGTTACAAATCTCCTCTTCCATCTCTAGAACCTTTTTTCTTTCCTATCATAAATATATGCACATGCATATATTTAACATAAACTTTCACACACTATAAGCCTTAGTACTATTACGTTTTCCTACCTGAAGGAAACTTATTCATGGTTAACTAAATGTTCAGCTGATTTAGAGCACTGCAATTCATTGACTCAGCAACATAGTCAAGACTATACCCCCTGGGTGATTATTTTTTTTCCCCACAGAAGTTCCCAGGGTGCAGAGGGTCATTTTCAAGGCTTGTATCTATCTAAGGCATTTGAAGGTCAAGCCCAAGTGGTCTGTGGAACTGCTTCAAACCCTGAAATCAAATTCTTCCAAAACTGGTATCTCCCGGTAAGGAAACGATCTGCTGGATGTGGATATAACAGATATCTGAATGAGTGACCTGTTTCTCTAGGGTTTGTCCTTGGGAGCAAGCAGGGTGACTTTTGTACTCCTGGAGAGTGGGTCTGGGACACAACCTTTTTACTAGAGAAACCAGGAAAAGATGCCCCAAATTTCCCCTTGACATGAAATCAGGCTTCCTGGCAACTGAGGCAGAGTCTAATTAGTGTTGAACAGATCCACTGGTTCAAACTGAAACTTCACGTGTGCGAACACTACTCAAAGTACAGGATTTTGTTTCCATTTTTCTAAGAGGAAACCAGGACAGAACTTAGGAGATAAACCAGAACTTGACCACCTGGCACTGATACCAGATTTCCACAAGGTGATAGCTTTTCCTTAGCCACGTAAATGAAATAAGGGACAGCTAAAGCTTCCACCACCCAGAGCTCCTCAGGACACTTGTGGACAAGCTTCTTTTAAATCTCTAAAATTTCAGAACATTTTAAAAATTTTTGCCAGTGGCCTATAAAAACCAAAAGGGAGCTGGGCAAAAGATGAACCTGTGAGCAGCATACAGACCATCCCTTCTCACTCCCTTCATTCTGTTCTGGTCCCCCTGGCACAGAGGAACTGCTCTGGTTTCTCAGGGACAGCATTTGGTTGTTAAATGCATTTCTCACTGGGGCCTTTCCCTCTTTTCCAGTCTACTTCAAAATGACAGGCAGAACCAAAATCCCATTCGATTAAAAGCAAGTAAAAAAGGGAGATGAACCCCTAGCAAACAAACAAAAACAGTTTGAAACTTTGACTTAAAAAGCACGGCAGTGTTTTACCAGCAAGGACTGAATTCATTAACGCTGCGTTATTTGTGCTACTATTAAGAGTTTTTCACTGCTACTGTTCAAAAACATTTTTCGAGCCAGCTGTTTTACTGCTTTGAAATAGCTCTACCCAGGAGTGAATCTTTGCATTTATTTTCAAAACAATCAATTCTTCCATATGTAAGACCTCATGCAAGTCCAGTCTTCAAAGACAAAAAATACCAGGCTTCCTTATTCTAGACCACTTTCCTCTTCTATTCATCATCCCCTCCCACATTTCCTTTTCTTATTTGTTGTCCTGCAGCAGTTCCTATGCTTATGTGCTGGGGTAATGTGCACATGCATGCCTTGTGCACACACATGAATAGGCTCAAAAAACACAGATCAGGACCTTTTAACTCCCCTATATATTCCCAACTATTTTTGTTACTCCATATCTTCTTCTCTTCTTTTTTCTAGTTCCTTTCCTTTTTATCTGCCCACCTTCTCTGCTAGTATTTTATAATGCTGTTCAATGCCTCGGTATTCTGAATCCAGGGTTAACTGCAGTCCTCAGCTGCTCTCATTGCCAGTGCATCTTGACACTGAGCACTGTGACTGCTTTCTGTGGTGCCGGAGCCACAGGCAGAAGCCTGTGACCTCCGTTGATGGTACCCTTAAACCATTCTGACCCAAATAACTCCAAATTTAGACTGTTATTGTAGTATGGCAACTGAGACCTAAAATGATCTAAATCCTAAATGATCTAAAAGACCATTAAGAACATGTTGGATATTGGAGATGGAGTAAAAAGCATGCTTTTGTTCTGAAAAGTGGGTGTCCCACCAGAGCAGGCTGCTGTGGAAATACGAATTCAGATGGGCTCAAGCACCTCTGACAGGCATTTAAGCCAGTTTTTGTGACTTTGGCACACAGGTATTACACAGCTACGTGGGTTAATGATGTGAACAGACAGGAAGTGAGAAACATTAATGCCGTGTCAACAGCGTAGTTCCCATCACTTCCTTGGCAAAGCCCTGTGTGCGCTGACAATCTGACAAACACATCCAGCTCAGGGGAAGGCTCCTGTCCTAAATGCTTCTGTAGCTTTCAGATATGCTGGTTTACAGTTGCAGTCTCTGTGCTGAAGCAAGGTGCGAAAACATTGAAGAAATATTTTAGCGAGATTAAAATAAAGAACAGAGGTAAAATAAACGTGGAAAACCTAAATGTGGCTGGGGATGTCATCACAGCCCGAGGCAGAGGGTGTCACAGCCTCCCCCTTCTGATTAGGGCACATGAGGACTTTGGTAAGTGGCCACACACGTGGGTGGCAAAGGTTCAAGTCAAAAGGTTTGGGGATTTTTCAGGGTGGTTGTGCGATAGCAGGTAATGTTTTCCAGTGAAGATAACGAAAGCATAGTAAATTGTGAGGGAATGGTTTTCCTGTGCCTGTAGAGCAGAGGGTACAAGGAGCAGTAGGACTGTTCGCAGCCCCTGGAGCCGCGCAGCAGGCGGACACGGCGGAGCGGGAAGCAGGAATGGATTGTTTTTCCCGAAGCGCTCCGGCAGCAGCGAACCGCGGGGCCTGCGGGCGATGGCACCGCCTCGGCCGCCACCTCGCGGCCAGCGCCGGAACTGCGGCCAGCGGCGGCTGCGGCAACGATCCGCCGTGATCACAGAACCAGAGCCGGGCCCGAAGGTGTGGGAAACACCCCAAACTGCGCCTCATCTCCATTTTAACTGTGAGTTAAATCTCATTTTAACAATGTAGGCACGCTGCTTATGCTGTTAACAGGCCAGGATACTTCGACACCATGTAGCAAGACAAAGTTAAAGTATTATTTATTAATCTCTTTTATCACTCGTTCCTCTTGTACCAACCTGAGAAAGGTACTAAAAGCGGGAGGCAGGGACTCTGTGTGCATTTCTAAGGAGAGGCTTTATCGCTTCAAAATGCTAATGGAAAAACAAGTAAAATAACAAACTACGTCTGCTGCATCTCAGTTGTTAAACTGCTGCTGTCACTCAGTGTAATTTCCACCAGCTAACAATAAAAATGTTTTGACATCCAATCTCATACACACTTCAATAATAGTTACCTAACAGGAATTTCCTACTATGGAAATATTTCTTTCTCCACTCTCTTAGAATCATGAAAATATTGATGTGATACAAGTCCTGTTATACAGGGCACCCTGTCAGGGACAGCAGCTCCGTAAATTGCACTGTACAGAACAGTCATGTATGATACAACTGTTATATTTCATAATAAAAACCAGCTTATCACCAGGGACAGGCAGCTTTAGTTTCTTAAAAAAAAATACCATCAGACCAGACAGTGCTTGTAATTGGAAATTTAGTGTCTCCTAGTTTTTTGGCTAGTTAAGCTTTGTTCAGGCTGTACTCTGAGCAAAAAAGGAGGTTTTCTTTCGGTAATTGCAGAGCTAATGGGTGCCGAGCTTGTGCTTAGCTCCGCAGACCTTAACAGCATCCAGCACAAACAGAGTCTGACAACTCCTCCGTTCCGGCTCCAGAAGGCAACTGAAACCACAGCAGCCTTGAGTCACTTGAGCTGCATTCGTAAAGCAGCTGGACTGTGCAGAGGAGCTCTGCTGATCCAGGCTCTCCACCACACTTCTTCTTGCAAACGTCAGGCAGGGATGTGGTTTTGTCTCTGCGTGGAAGGGATCTGTAAATGATTTGAAGGTTCAGAGTTCAGGGGTGATTTGGAAAAACACCCGTCGGGCTGCAATGCCTGCAGGGGAGCCGTCTGGTTTGGTTGGATGTCTCTGGGTATTTCTGGCATTTCACCTCCTGACTGAAGTCAGGAAAACTCAAAGAAAGAAAGAATATGAAAAAATACATCCAGACACTTCCGAACATGGAAACCAGTTTCCTAACGTTTAGTCAAAGGCAGAAGTCAGTTCTTGTTTCACTCAGCCTCTTTGAATTAGAAAACAGTCTGCAGTTTTCTTTCCAATATTAGATAAGCTGCACGAATAGCTGCCCAAGAATGAGAGCCATGACTAATTCTTGTTCATTAGACGCGTGCAACATAAATAACTACTTGTTTCACTACTGATTAATTACAGTGAGATGCCTCCAGCTCTGTCACATGTGTCCAATCTACTTCCACACTGCCTCCTTCAAGTAAATCCGTGTCACCATTCTGCACACTTGTGCCACTGAGAGGAAATGGGAAAGGCTGTGTGCCACAGGCATCCCCCTCTGCCTCTGCAGCTCTGGCTCTTGAGAATTTAGGAAGAGAAGGTGAGCTCTAGGGGGTGAGATACAGCCACCAGTTTTGTTACTGGCATACTATCTCCCTTCCGAGGTACAATTCCTATATGGCTTTCCTAAGACATCACATTGCAAATATTTCTGGGGAGTTTTGTAATTCGCCTCAGCAATATACACAAACATTCCTTAATGCATGACTTTAATGCTGTCTGCCTGCTTCCAGGATTTTCACTGGGTCACTGCATTGGTGCTGATGCATTCCCTGGGGCTGCACACACGCTGCCACACAGCCACGGGCAGGGGAAACCTTGCTATTTCAGTTTGAGTTGATTACAGGTTTTTGACTGAAACATGTTTTTTCTTTTTTTAAAGAAAACACCGAGTAATGAAAACTTAAACTTACCTTTTAAATGGATTGATTTTGAGGGGAAAGTTTCCCAAATGGGGTGGTCTTTCTGTATATAGCAAAAAAGGAATTCTTCCATGACTGGGGCATTTGCACGTGGGTGCCCTGTGGCCACCAAAGTGCCGTGAGTTGTGAAGTAACAGTCACTGAGCCTGAGATGGAATCAAGCAGGGCAAGGATCTGAACCTACTTTGCAGACTACTTTCTAAGTTTTTGGGTTGTGGTCTCAGTATGCTCTGCCAATCCATTTTGTAGCGCTAATTATAAGTTTGATGGGCCAGGGAGAAAACATCCTAAGCCAGCATTTAGAGCAACTGGGTGAGATAGGACCAGTCACACATCCCAGCCAGTGACAGGAATGACCTGTGCACGGGTATCTCCCATGCAATGAGCCAAGGGGTGATGCTACTCTGTGTTCAGCATGACATGGAGGCAAACTCAAATGCCTCAACTCTTTGTTGTGATGCAGCCTTCCTTGTTCCTCTACCCCAAAGCAACACAGATGAATAGTCTTAAAAATGGGGATATCTTTTTATAGTCTCATTTTCTCCACCTTTATCTTGCCTGCTTTTAAATGCTTCTGTGCAGTCCACGGTTGCCTTGAAAGGACTAATTTTGTTTAATTTCAAAACTGAAGCTGGTGGGAACCCAGGATGCTCTGAAAGTAATTGTATTAACAGAAAGTGGTGCTGTGAGGTCAAGGGAAAGTGCAGGACCTGAGTGCTCAAAATACCATCAGCTACGTCATGAAAACATATGTGCTCTATAGCTCCTTTCTGTGTGTGGGGAATAGGCTCAAGATTAGGGTCTACTCTGAACAGCTCAACAAAGTTTTTTGTCCTGTTCTTCCACTTTCTACCTTTCCTTTCAGAAGGGAACCTAGTTGGTTTTTTTTTTCCTCTCCTCACTTGGTTTTCTGGTCACTGTGGAAAACCCTCTGAAGTTAGTCTACAGAAATTCTGACTGGTTTAAAAAAACCCCAAACACCAAAAAGCCCAAACTGTCCTCATTTTCTCTATTTAAACCATATGTTGAATTATAACCATTTAAGTAGGAGGAAAACAAAAACATATTTCACTGGGTTCTGGGAAAGCTCTGAACGGATGGCATTTTTATCAAGGTTCTATATGCCCTATCCAAATACCAAAAAAATGGTGCTGTACATCAGATTTAAAGTGAGCTGTTGCATGATGTGTCCAGAGGTGACCACATCAATGACTGTGTGCACAGATTGTAGCCCCTACCTCAGGATTCAAGGCTGATGCTCTGACATGAGTTTTTGGGTGGTGGAGAACAGTTGGAAGGTTTCAAGATTCAGAAGTATGATGGGCTGTTTCTAGCGTGTTTTAAAGCTGCACAGGATAAGCTCTTGAGATTCAGGTAGCAGCAGTACAAAATGCTGTTTTCTCATACACTCAAAGTGAATGTGAGTTTTGCACCCTAGTCTTCCTCTTGGGTTTGGGGCTGTTGTTGTCCCCAAAAGGACAGTTTGCAGTTGTATTTGCAGTTGTACCTGTCTTTTGTTAATTAGGTCGGGTTCAAGTTTGTACTTGAATTTGATTTTAATTCAAAACTAGCCTCACATACTGCAATTTTGCCTGTTCCTAATGAAAAATTTATAGATAATGTAATAGAACCAGGAAGAAAAAGTCTAGTTTGCAGAAGAAATGTTCTCTGATGCAGAGAAGCGAGGGAGTCTGACAGGCTAACTTGTGGTGTTCATTCTTGCTCAGCTACAGTGAAGACAGATTAAGGATAAATTGCTCAGTGAACAAATGTCTTGCTTTCTCTGTGACTCCACCTCTTTCGGGCATCCTGCCCTGTCCCCACCCCTTACACTTGTCTGCATGTCTTAATGGTAGTGTTCATGCAGCTGGTAATTTATGTGTCTGAGAGAGAAGATTTACACACAGCCTTCCCTTCAGTTATTCAGTAAATTTGAGATACAAGTATGTATGTGATTTTTTCAGGTTCCAAACTTCAACTTAAAAATCATAAACATTGTAAAGGCTGAGCTTGAACTAGAGAAATTTAAAAAGAGTAATTTCAACTAGAAGTTAGTTCTTAGGTCCTCACTTTACACCTAGTTACAAAAGTTTGTCTTCAAAATAAATACAATGCTTATTGTAACATAAGCACAGAGTAATCTGGCTGTGACTGGGGCACTTTGGCGTTCTGCTCTGGAAGACAGACGGAGCCAATCCTGTTACTGAAATCTCCTTGATTCTCTTGGTGTCTGGTGTCATAAACACGAATTGTTAATTTCATATTACTCATAACAGGCACACTGTGAATGTTTGCAGAGTTTATAGGGGATCAGTTACAAATGTGATTATACCAGCCATTCCTCAGGACTGACACCAGTTTCAAATTAGAAGCTGACAGGCCTCACCTGCTCCTGAGTTCACTGACAGGTCACCTTCTTGTCATTTTGGCTGTCCCCCCATCAAAATGACATCTGTGTTCATAAAGGGACAGTGAGGGACTCGAAGTTGTTAGAATTGTTGCAGAATAAGAATAAAGTGTCATCTACTCCAACAATGTAGTGCTCAACTTTAGCTTTTTAGACAGCTTGATGCTCGCAGCCCCTGACAATGTTTCCAGCTACAAGAATAGCTGGATCCGAGCGTCAGCAGTTGTTCCCCCTTCTCCCCATGGATGTGAGGCATTCGGCTCAGCCTGAGCCACAGGGCATAGACAACCCCAGAGAAAAGCAAAGAGTTTGTAAAGTGCCTTTACTTTTCTTCATATAGGATAATACATGTAGATAAACAAACATTCCTTACAGAGCCTGCTGTAACACAACCATATTTTTAAACAAACAACGTGTGAAAAACAAAAGGTAAATATTGTTCAACAAACAACTGGATTTAAAAAAGGAAATTTTTTCAATTTGTTGAAACCGATTTCTTCATAATAGAATATTTTTCACATTCACTCAATTTAATGGAATGGAGCTAGGTCAGTGCAATTCTTGTACCCTTAAATTTCTCAAAACTAGGAAAATAAACTGCATCTTCAAATACAGACTTTGCAGTTACCTCTTATTTCTGTCACTAAAAAAATGGCAATATCAGATCCCAACAGTGTCAGACTTTGCTGGTTAAAGATTGGGGCTCTCTTGGATTTGAAATGTACTAAATGATTATCTAATGTATGTGTGCCAGCTATGAAACAGTTGTACAGCTGTTTTCTTAAGGCTTGGGCTTTCCAGGAAGTGAAGGAAATGTAGGTGTATAATAATCCCACTGAAGTTGCCTGGCACATTGTGTGCAGAGAGGGAGGGCTCTTGTGGGATGTTACAAGCTCGCGAAGTGAGGCTGCTGGGAAAAGAGCACAAACATATTTGTGAGAGAGAGGCTAGGCAGGGATAGACAAGATGTTGAATTACACTTTGCCAAACGAAGGGCTTAGAGCAGCCAAGGCAAATCTTTTTGTTTTCCTCTCCCTAAACTAGACCTTTGTTCTTGGCCTTTTATTTGGGGCCAGCAGAGCTGTAATGACATTCAGTTATCATAGTTGCCATCATTCTCTGAAATCTGTTCTTGACTTTATTTGCTGGTCCAAGAAATATATAATAGTATTGGCATTTTATCTATATTAACTAAACATAAGGCCAGATTCCTCATGGTGTAAACAAGCATGACTTCAGGAATGCAGTGCTGATTCAGGCCACCCGAGTGTCCGAGTCTTAATATAACAGGGACCATGCTACAAGAAAGTGAACAGAAGCAAACATTTGTTACAGAAACTCATGTCACCAACACAGACTCCCCCCCCCAGCATTCAGCAGGGAAAAAAATATAGCTAAGGTAGATTTACAGAAGCCACCACTTTTCTTTTAATGATTTGGATATTGATCATTTTTAATCTTCTTCTCAGAACAGCCAGGAGATCTATTACAGCTTGAGCCAGCCATGAAAAGCGGGTCCGTTCTTTAACCTGCCCCAATTCACTTGGACATATTTTATATCTCCAGGGATTCAGCCACGAAGTCCATTAGAGCATCAGATGCAGTGAGGTCAAATCAATTGTCCATACTGCAGACAAGGTAACCATCATTTACTGTAATTCTCCGCCGTCATGGTAGAGGAGAGGAAAGGTTAAAAGCTGTATTACCATGAGGCTGTCTCATCTATCTTTCAGTATATTGGTAATACCTAAACATTGCTTAAAGAACTGAATGTGAAATCTTAAATCTGTGCTAAACTGGATTTAATGGTTATATTGCCAAATCAACAAATTTGCTAATGATTTTTTTCAGGTAGGAGCACAAAAAAAAGAGCACTTTTAAAACAAAATGCACAACCCTTTAAATATATTGTCACACCTGACGCAACACATCCAACGCTATGTGGAGTGTTCATATCGGGATGCCCTGAATGACTGATATTTACCCTTCCCCATATGTAGATATATTTACCTATGAAGTAATTTGCTGTCATTCCTTTAAGCTGGAGATGCGATGGCAGACCAAAAACAAAAGAGGAAGTAAATTCAGGATGTATATTTTGCACTGTAAATCAAGTCCTTATGTGTTTGCACTCCAGGATGGGCAGTAATAATTGACTGAAGCAATCACTGCTGTGGGAAAACAAACGTGCTGGCCGTGTCGCATCTGAAGGTCAGGCCTGATGACACAGTAAGCACCTGAACTCTCACTGACTCCCGGGGAGCGGCGGGTGCCAGCACCTCCCGGAGCTCTCCTGACGGGGACAGATTTACACGGCCGCTGGGGCTGGGATGAGGATGCTTCCTGCTCCCACCTCCCGCTGCTGGCTCTGCGGACTCATTTATTTCCATTACGGTGCCATGGCATCTCTGACTCCTGCGCTCCATGCGGTAACTGCAGGAAAGCGGAGAGAAAAATGCGGGTCTGTGCCAGACTGTGCGTTCCTCCTCCTCGGAACAATTGCACCGTGGCCCTGACTAATGTCACAGGAGCTGCTGTGCACATTGGAGACACATGCCCACTCCTGTCCTCCTACCTGTGAGAGCTCGAGCACCGTGGCCAGGGCCTTGTAGGAATCCTCTGTTGAAGTGGGAAGCCACAATGAAGCTCAGATTTATTCACTTGCCTGTTTGCCTTTTCTAGGTTAATCTTTTCTCTTTCCCTGGATTTCTTTAATAGTTTTTTTTTCAATGAAGGAGCTGTTGAAATTTTCCATATTTCAGAAATCTTTTCACAGCTGTAGAAATGAGTAAATTTATTTCTGTGTTTCAGAAGCTGAGTTGTGGAGCAAACATACCACTGTATATGAAATAGAACTGAAGTTGTAAGAAGGTACTTAAGCACTGTTATTCTGGTATAAGTACATCAAATGTATTTCTGTGGCTGACATATATTCATGATATTCTTCACGGGAGAAAATGTGATGAATGTAGTAGGAGCGTAAGAGTTGGTGTAGGTTGCAAATTATTAAATATTTTTATTATGAAGCCTATTTTTAAGATCTTAGTAAGGTTTTAAAACCCTGCGCAGTAAATTCTAACTTCAGATAATGTGGGTATTCAGTAACTGTAAAAAGAAACTAGCAAAAGTTTTGTGTGTGCTGAAGGAAAGATAAACGTGCTTTAGATTAGGTGTTACATACCATTCACTTAACTGCTTTTCCTCTTCTGCTCCTTCTTTTTATGGTTTACCTTAACACAAAGTCTGTGTGGGTCCTATTCCTGAGTTTGTGTTACACTATCACCTCTGAATTCATCCCTCTGAATGTCTCTTCCCAGATCCTCTGCTAATGTTCACAACAGTGCAGACTGGAGCTGTCGTTCAATAGAAGTAATGCCATTCTTTAAAAAATTAAACACTAAATCAGGTAATGTTTTTTTTATTTTAATATAGAAATTCAGAAATAAATAATCGGAATGTAAATCTAAGAAGAAATAAATTGATCCAAGTCAGGAAAGACATGAAAGATTGGAAAGTTGCTTTACCTTGTAATAGCTCAAAATTAGGGCTGCATGCAGCTTGCATGGTCTGTTGGGTTCCTTGTTCTGGAGCACTCCCAGATAACTCTCAGCTGAGTAGTCCCCTCTCTGCTGGCACATATTCTGCAATGCTAATTCAGAGAAGGGTCCGCTGGGTTATTTAACTGGAGCCAGAGTCTCAAAAAGATCAGACAAGCTTTGCTGTCCTTTGGCTTCAATGGATAACACAGACCTGACTAAAAGTGCACTGACCTTAATAGAAAGGCTTTGGATCTGGAAGAATGCTTACTGAAATCAATGAGAGAAAGAGCTTTAACTCCAGCAGTTAACACTTCATCCTGCCCCTTTTCTCAGTAGATACAAACATTGGCTCTGCAATGCCCAGTCATGTTTCTCAGATCAATAAGACAAACTAAGGGATGTGTATTTACTACCTGCTCTGTTATCATCACACGTCAGATCAGACTTTTGAAAAATAACTGTTTGATTTTACAATAATTCCACCCTGTGCAGCAAACAAGTGTATTTTAAAGGAAATCTGTTTAACTAGGAAAATCACTAAGGAATTCCTCAAAAGTTATATATAGCCCTTAGTTGACAGACTTCCTTAAAGAACTCCTTTTTCTATGTCTACAGTAATTAAATTAAAAGTTGTCCTTTGAGTATTTGATGTTGGCATGTTGCATTTAGTTTAATTTTCTCCAAATGCTAAAGAGGTTGTGACAGTTATGGGGAAGTAGTTAGGTCTTGTGAACATAAGAGAGGGTCAGAGTCTCTGAATTTGCCATAATGTAATTTAGTCAAGAGACCTTTCTGGTTCTCCTGGTCACTCTGTGGGAGTGTAGGAATTGCCTGCTTGTTGCATCAGTAGCTGGTGCCCTGGAAGTGGAGCTAGTGGCACGGCAGCTGTGTAGGAATTGCCTGCTTGTTGCATCAGTAGCTGGTGCCCTGGAAGTGGAGCTAGTGGCACGGCAGCTGTGGAGGTACAGAGAACATCAGTGTGGGGCTTTGGAGATGAAATTCTCCTTTAAGGAACCAAAAAAGGCAGTTCTGATTACAAAAAATGGTGACATAAGACAGAACTGCTCTGGAAGCAGCAGGAAGCAAGCAGAAGAGGAGAGCGTTTGTGAGCCAGTGTCACCCTGGGTGCAGCCTGGCTGTGGCACAGCATGACTGCTTCACGTCCAAGATGAAACATAAAAGCTCTAGCAGGAGGTTACCAATACAATATTTTCTTTTGGGAAGTAACTCCTTCTGTTAACACTGAAATAGTTACTCGTGAATAACATCTTACATCTGTATAAAAATGTTTCTTACAGTGCTATAGGCCACCAGAGAACACTGTATGGCTCCTTTTTTCTTCTCTTTTTTTAATAGGGTGAAAACTAGTAACTGTAGATTGCCTGGCATTTCTTGGCATCTACAGATGAAGCAAAACTAACTTGAAAAGCTTTGGAGTGTCTCTTCACATAAGTATGCATTTTTAGTGATTCATTTTTGCCATGTGCTGAATCCCGTCCTACTTTTTCCAGTTTACAATATATTGTTCTCCAATATGTTACTGTGAAGTCTCATTTATAACAGCTTATCCAGTAGTATTTTCTATTTGAATCTCTCAACTTAGGTGCTCTCTGATGTCCAAATCGGATGAATCACAGAAGAAAGTTGGTGCCCTCATGCTTTCATGAGGCTATTTACATCTTCTGGGCCTGAACAGATAAAAACAATGAAAAATTAAAATTGGATATACAGTTTTAATTTCTGCAGATTTCTTGATGTTCCCAACTTGAAAAAGGCCCTGGTGTTTGTGACCAGAGGGAAAACAACCAGCTTAAAACAGAACACACATACAAAGCAAACCGAAATGATTAATTAAGCCCTTGGTATTTGCTTTGGAATTGATTTTGGGCAGAAATTTGTTGTAAAGTTTTTCAAAGGCTGAGGGAAAGGTACAGCAACCAGTGAGGGAAGTTCTTGCTTTACACAGATCCATCTGCCTTGCCTACAGATCTGTTATTAACTGCCTTAAATGATGATTATTTGTCCAAACCAGCAAAACTATGTGAAAAAGTATTGAAATGAAACATTACCCTGAAAGAGCTTCTGTTTTTCTACAAGTTCAGTTTGAACCAATTTGCCAGATCAATTCAAGGACAAAATTTACCAAGATTTTGAACAACAAAAAAGTGGTAGAAATATTTCCATCAATTAGAAACAAAAACCTATATGATATTGTCCTCAATGTCCTAATTTCCAGCCCTGAGTTTAGTGTTACTATAACCTGCTAGCTGAGTGGAAATCTGAATGAGAAGTTGGCTTTTAGAAAAGCGAATTTAACTAATTTATTTTCGTTACTGAAGCTGAGGAAAATGCAAGCTATGTGACTGGGAGAAGTTATATTATCGGAACAGGAAACATTTATGTAAAAAAAAAAAAAAGGTAAAACATAGGAAAACCCAAGGAAATTAGATGGTTTTAAAATATATTTTTTAACCATGAAAGATATCCCTTTCAGCACAGCATGGGATATAGCATTAATCTTATTTGTCTGTAATCTAAAAAACTATTTCCTCATAAGTCAGGACTTAGCTACATTACCTCATTTTTACCCACAGAAGCCAAACTGCTGATTTTTTGGAGACTGTTAGCAATAAATTCTTTTCTATGACAATTAGTTCATTGCTAATCTTGACCATGTCTCCAATGAACTAACTAAGAACTTTACTATTGAAAAGCACCTCATAAATCATTTACAATAAGCCAGAAGAAATATTGAGCATTTGTAAATAAGACTTTGCAGGATTTGTCTCTTTTAGTTTTTCTTTCTGAACCTTTTCTACAAATACCTTTAAATCTCCATGAAAGAAGCCAAAGAAATGGGAATTCAGGTTTGTAGTAATATTAGTCATCTTACTAATGGATATTCTATAGCTTGTCCTTTTTTCCACTTCCTCTTACCTGGTCTGTTCATAACTCAGTCAGACAGACTCTTAAATACCCTTTGATTGAAGCCAATGGGTCTTACAAATGTAATTTATGCAGGAGTTGATGATTTAAATGGAAAAAGACCAAAGTCTTGTGCTTTTAAAAAATGTAAATCTGTCTGGATCTCATTAAGGAAGGTTCTTGACTACAGGAGAAACTCTCTTTTTTTTTTTTTTTTTTTTTTTTTTTTTTTTTTTTTTTTTTTTTTTTTGACAACCAAACTTTTTTTTTTGTAGTTTAATATT
>VZTE01006207.1:1844612-1867566 GCA_013397775.1 Eulacestoma nigropectus
AAAAAAAAACCCAAAAAACAACCTAACTTGGGAATCATGGTTTTATCTGTTGGTTTTTGTCCAGTGGCCTCAGCCCAAAACCTTGCCCGTGGTGACATGCAAGATGCTGTCACCAGGGAGATGCCATGATGACCTCTCTGTCAAGACAAAGCAACAGTGCAAACAGTGCATAACACAGGAATTCCAGGGATCAGTGCATTTATCTTAACCCTGACGCTGAGAAACTTCTACAAATCCTAAAAACCCCCCAAGCACCAGTGGTTAAAAAGGGGAGCTGCATATAAATCCTTTTTACTTTTCTGGTACTTTGTTTTTCCATTCTGACTGTATGGAAATTAAAACATGACAAGTTTGCCTCAGCTATAATATGTAAGAAATCCTAGCAGAATGAGGGGTGAAACCAGCCTGCCTCCACTTGTGAACAGCTGAGGCCAGCTGATGGCAAACAGCTTGTGTGTTAATTCGTGGATAAAGCCCAGCAGGTTGACAAGTTGTTTATTAGTGGGGTTGTAAATTGAGGAGAGATAAGGTTTCTCTGTTCTACTCCCTGCATAAATTTCTGCAGTTATTCTATGAAGGTCCTAAACGTGAACTTGTATTGGTGGCTGTTTCATTTTTCCAAAACAGAGTGCCAGTGTCTGTGTGAAAGATTCTATATGAGGGACAGGCTTATTTTATTTTTTATAATTTTGTGAACTCCACTCCATTCTGTGTCTACTCCTTTTCTTTCAAATTTGGGATAAGGCTATCAGATAATATGGTTTTCTTTTTGCCTTATCCTGCTCTGTCGTGCAAAGATTATGCTGGTGTGCTTGAGGTGCTCCTATTGATATTTCGGATCTCTCAAGACATCACTGACTGTACCAGATAGTGCTGGTGAACATACCTGACACCTCCTCTGGAAGGAGATAGATTTTCTTTTAAGGAATTTTACTATTTTAATTGCGAGAAGTAGTGGGAAACTTCTTTAACCTGAAGGTTCTAAAGAGATTCAAGCCAGATTCTACTTGCTTCCCCTGCTTGCTGTGTTCAGTGTATTATAACTGCATGAGAAGTGTTCAAAAAGAATGTCTAGTTCACTATAATAACTTAAAACTTAGCTCACCAGTTCTGATTCACATACCTGCTGGTTTGGAAATAAAAAAATGAACAATGTCTTATTTTTAAGCCAAGTATGGAAATTAGATAAGGTGCCTTGTCTCTGCTTCTAGTCTTCTTGAGTATGTGTGGGAGAGGATGAGAACAAGACAAAGACATCTACAAAGAGAAGTTGAACATTTCCTTGTGACCAAAATAGAAATCATTTATTTCTAGTGTGCATTTTTCAGTGGCTTAGTTGATGCCATATTTACTGCACACAAACCTGGATGCACCCCAGTGGTTGACTGCGATCAGATGTTTTATGAACAAAGCAGGACTTCATATTCCCCCTAGAGGTCCCCTGCTGATATCCCTAATGTGCCCAGCACTTTGCCTTGTGCTTCTCTGGGGGTCACTGGGAGATGGTGAGAGAGTGGGGGACTAGGATGAGCCTTAAAACTAAGCTATGCCTCGTCTCTTTTCCTTTTTTACTCATTTGATCACATCAGCTTCTGGTTTTAAAATGATGACACATTTTAGGGCAGTATTTAAAAACCCTGAAGTAAAATTCCTGTATATTTCTATTAGTACTATGTTTGAAGAGATACAAAATCATGAACACTGTACTGACAGATTTCCTCTATCTCCATTTCTTATTTGCTCTTATTTTCATCTTAAGCACCTGAATTATTGGAGGACAATATATTAATCAGACATTTCACAAGCCAGAATTCTACGCAGTTTGATCACATTTGGGGTAAAATTTAGCTAGAATGCCTAAAAATGCTTATTGGTCTCTATGGATTTATGCTGAATTTATTTAATACAAAGTGTAATATAAAAAGCCCTCTCTGCAGTTAATTAGCCTCCAGGTTATTGCAGGCCCCAAGGCACTGTATTTGAGTTGTCATTGCTACTTGCAAAGATCAGCAGTATTTAATTCTTGTGTTACACAAAGTAGATTCCCTATGCTTATCTGGCTAGTGTTAATTCATTGTTTCCAGACTCTATTTTAATTTTTAATTTTCTTGGCTATTAAAGATGGTGCTAGAGATGAGGAACTTTGCTGAAACCAGGTGTGCTACACTGAGGCAGCAGCAGTTTAAATGACAGCAGACCTAAACTTGAAGGTTCCTCCAGAACTATGCTATTGTAACTGGAGGTAAGATTTGTTCCTGCTACATGATAAAACTAAAACAAATAGGGTTCATTCAGACTCCTTTGGGATATGGTAGATCTAATCTTATTAATTATTCCTGTTTTCTAAGGAGAAAACATCAGCTTTCCCTCATTTGATAATTCTGTTTTCTCAGAAAACATTTACACATGTTCCAATACCCAGCTAGCCCTGGCAGGAACTCTTTAGTGGTTAGAGAAGTGGCAGAAGGTTAAATCATCTGACTTTGATGTGATGTTGATTGTTTACCCTTCATGTACAGTAATAACTTAAAAAAATGAAGCAAAGTGTGTGTATTCATTACTGGCCAAACAAGGCTGACAAGTTAAGGAATATGTGACTCCCTTCAGCTGAGACCAAAGTGCTTCATTTATAATGGAGATTACGGTAAGAACCAAATGAAGTTGTCTGAGGGAAAATGATGTCTCCTGAGCCTTTCTTCTGGTTTGGCCACAAGTTAATAACACGACCAGCACTTAACAACAAAATACAAGACTGTATTATCTTTTAGCAAATGCCAGTCATGGGCAATCCAAACAGGTCAATTACTAGCAAATCTCCAAAGATCTCCTGAAACCTCAGAAGAGTTAGAGATGCCAAGAAAATGTCTAGATGCACAGAGACACAGGAACAGAAATAGGGCACAAACCAATTTGCAGAAATGGAACTTAACCCTTAGAGGGAAGAACACAGCCTGCTACATATTCATTTCCACTTCATTAAATATTTATGGAGAGACATGCATGTAATGTGATTCTACATTATGGAGAAAGCACAAACGGAATCTGCGCTGTTTCAGTTGTTTAACCTATTTTTTTCAATCTTTCTGTATCTTGCATGTATAATGGGCAAATGGGGGTTTTTCTGCTACTGACATGTTAGACATTTGGAAATGAATGTGTTCTCTTGAATAATCCTAAATCAGCACACACTAAACAGCGTGTAGAGGCCAGTGACAGCCTATTCTTCAGCTCAATAGCATGTCTATGACTTATTAATATTAATGAAACCTGCACACAAGCATGTGGGGATAATTGACCCCATTAAATTCCATTTACTCATGAGCTACTTTGTAAGGTTTTCCCCTTAGTTATTGCAGTTTTTATCAAGGATAAAAGTTGGAAGAGCATGTATGCCAACAAAAGACTATTTCAAAAGCAGCTTTGTGAAAAAAAAAAATACCAGGAAAAAAAGAAAAGGGAACAAAAAAAAAACAAGAAAAAGGAAGTACCACAATGTTTTCATGCAAACTTCCAACAGCTAATGAAAACAACCTTATCTTGCTTTAAACCTTTATTGGGACAGGACACCAAAATCCTTTAGGAGATGAAGGCATCAGCCTGTGTCTATTTTTTCGGGGATCTCTATTGAGTATATTTTTCATTTGCAGGACTTTGCATTGAGCTGGGCAGACATGGGAAGGGTGAGCAGTATTTCAAACATGTACCTGGAGATCTGGATCCATTCAAGGCCAGGCTGGACAGGGCTCTGAGCAGCCTGATATAATTGAAGATGTCCCTTTAGGGTACCTTCCAACCCAAACCAGTCTGTGATTTTATGATTTAATTTTTTTTTTTTCCTAAATTCTGGGAATTTTGCCTTGAGTTTCCTTTCATGCTTTTTCTATTATTTTTCTGAGAAAGGGGGTAAAACAAGATACTCAATCTGGTCAAGAGTAGCTGATAACTTTCAGCTGATCTTTTCTTTAAAAGAACTAGCCCATGATATGCAATTGCTTTTGCAAAGTTATGTACAGCCATAATCTAACACGCTCAAGACACACAAAGAAAAAAATACTTGCGTTAAAAGTTGCATTAGTTTTGATGTAGCTACTGTTTTGTAGTAGATATTGTCCAAAAGAATTTCCTTGACAGTCATTTTATAGTTTCTTGGTAAGGAACTCAAACAAACCTCTTGGAACAAATCTCATCGTGAGGTCAAATCTTGCGCAACAGGAGCACTCAGACAAATGAATTATTGTATAACTTGTACTTTGTATCCAGAAATTAGCATTTTACAGTCTTAGCACACCTTCAAAATCCCCTTGTTCAGGGCTGCAGAATCACATTTGGTGTCCCCAGACCTGACCTGGGTGTACACAAGACGCAGTGTCTCCGCCAGCTTGAGGCTGACACACTGCTGGTTGCACCAGAGCAGAATGAATATTCTCCAGACATGAGTTACTGGCACAATTAAGGCAAGAGCACAGCTGACTGACACAGTGAACAAAAGACCTTTGGCAAAGCTTCCAGTGCAAAAGCAGAGAGAGGAAATTCACTCTTGGCGCTGAGCACTCGTGAGTACAAGCAGGAGGAACGGCTGATTAACAAGCTCAGACTCTCAGACTGAATTCCAAAGGATGAACAACGGCAATAACATTCTGTTATGTCTCTCTACAGCATGCAAGCAATCTATCATTAAGTTATAATCCATAGGCAATTCCAGCAGTACATTTTCACAGTCTCATTGATACATTAGAGGTTTGGCTTGCAGCTTTCAAAAGAAGTCAGAAGCACAGAGAATTCTGTTCCATTCAACAGGAAAAGCAAAGCTCTGTAATACTGGTTATAGATGCAGTAGATTTTGATGACTCTAACACAGCTTCACTCAATAAGGAAGGCAAGACACAGTTGTGCCTTGGAGGGTGCACACTGAACTGGGCTGCTGAGGTTTCCTCATAAAAATGAACATGCTGATCCCTCCATGGGGCTCTAGCACATTTGGGAGCATTATTGTCTTCTACAACAGTGAGGTCAACTCCTCTCTGAGGCACATATTTTCCCCCACATTAAGTAATTTGATTCTTTTTATAATTCTACCAGTTTGTTTGCTGCAGCACTTCTGGTTTATTGGTTCCTATGTCGCAGGGTCACCTCTGAGCCTTTCTCACATATTTTCATCTTCTTTATCCTTGCCTGTGGTACTGAGGTCAGTGCAAATAATTGATTACACTGAGACATTACTGAGAATTTCATATTTGAGGGAATCCCCTCTGTTCCACATTACTGAGAATTTCATATTTGAGGGAATCCCCTCTGTTCCAAGTGTAATATTTTTTTGACACTTTGATCTGATGCAGTCCTGGAGACACTTTTGGTCTCATATAGCAACGTCGCTGTCCTCCCTAACTGATTATTGATGCAAATAACATATTCAGGTTTTCTGCAATGGCTTTCTCTTCCAGAACTGCTCCTTTTGCACCTCCAAGATGTGCTGGAACCATCAGTTCACCAATTACCTCCTAGGCTGAGGTAAGTGAATGCAGTTATTAGGTTTGTATATTTAGCAAGTCACTCTTCAAAATGTGGGCCCGTTTAGGGTGGTTTCAGTTAACTTCTCCAAGTCAAGTCTCTTACCTACTTTTCTTCATAGAACAGAACGTACTTTTTGAAGGATGGCTTTTTTCTCCTGATAACTGTGTTCTCTGCCCTTTAGACATGGTAACTACTTTTGATATTCGAAGAGACTATTTAATGGTATTCATTTAAACTGGACCTTTATTGTGCCTTTAAGCAGACTCCACATGGATTGTGCTAGCTGCGCTTTTTTTTACTTAACTTTGCCATTTCAAGGTAAATTGCCGCAAAGCCTGATATTTTTTACTTTATCCTTCTGTGAGGAGTTGAATTTGAGAATGACAATGTCAGGACATAATTCTTTTCCTTATACTTAGAAAGCTGGCAGCTTAGCTCTGCTGTGACCAGTAAGTGGTACTGGCATTCAGGTACATCAGTCAGTGTCTTACCTCAGCTCTCACTCCTCAGGTAAGCTTTTAGAGCATCTCTGCAGAGCTAAATGGTTGGTACACAATGCAGTAAATTGCACACAATGCTATCCTGTCCTCTGGCAGCTGTGACAGAATCCTCTGAGGGACAGCCCATGGCCAGGGAAGTGCTGTGCACATATGCACAGTCTCCGGCTGAAGAAGCTGCAGACAAAAACATTACCTTGAGTTCCCAACTTTTCAAGTCCTGGGAGAAAGAGAGTAATTTAATCCTTTGGTGAAACACACCATGCCAGGAGAGGTTTTCTGAACTCCATGCTTTTATATCATACTTGACCTGCTAGTTGAGTAAAACAGTATGGCATTATCTGATTTCTCCAGTGCTTACAGCAAAATGACTTCATAATAAAAGCATTCACATTCTCCTATACAACTTCAGATTTTGCTAGACTGTTATGTTTCTAATCATGAAAAACATGGCTTATTTCAGATGATAAAGTAGCCATAAATAAAGAGCTCACAGGAGCAGGCTGACAAATAAACTTTTTATATGTTGGGTATGTATAGGGATGTAGTTTGTGGTGACAGCACATTGCTCAGAAGAGCAGGTCATATGCTGCTTCTTATTATACCAGTGTCAACCCAGAGAATTTCCATTGTCTATATTTCAACCAGCTCAACTAAGATAAAGATCTCTGCACAGGATTTCATAGCCTTTTTGCCACTGTATAGTATTATTAAAAAAAGAAAGTACTGTAGGGGTCAAATTACTTTCAATATTGCTTGTGATAAAAAATGCACTACAAATGGTTTTGTTTCATCCGTTAATCATAATAAAAGCATAAAAAAGGCTGAAATAGATTTCAGTCAGGTATCAAGCCCTTCTCTAGCAATGTTTTGAAATTTAGGCACGTGGTACAAGGCAATGCCTGTCACTGTGACTGTCACTAGAAATCAGACACTTCAGGGTAGACATTGCCATTTTAGGTTGCACAATGATAAGACAAGGATCAAGTCCTCTGTCCTTAGACTACTTGTAGTAAAAATAAACAAAGATGAAATAACTGAAAGGACAACAGAGAGGATCATTTAGAGGGACAAGTGAAAATTCAAAAAGCCTCATGCCACGTGCACGTATCCAAGAACAACAAGAAGGAAATGGGAAGCTGTATGCAGGGCTGGGCTGGCAGAATGCATACAGACCAGTCTAAGCCCAGACTGGTTCCCAGCCTCTTCTCCCTGCTAACCTCTGGACCTGATTAACAGGGGTAGGTGTGCTGGGAGCCCTCCCAGCACTGGCAATGGGGTGCTGCTTGCCTGGGCTGGCTGCACTCAGCAGTCGTTGCCAGGGCTGTGATCCTAGGAGTTGTCCTCACCTGAAGGGGAAAAAGAAGTGTTAAATGTGCCACAGGTTGGAGAGGCACAGCAGGTGTTGCTTTAGCCTGGGAGTGATGCTCCAGCCAGTCAGAGCAGGCAAACTGAACTGAAAGGTTATAGAGACAGTGACAAAAGTAGGGCAGCATCCATGGGCAAAGCCTGAGCAGCTTAACTCACACCAATGGAAAAAGAGATTTGAGTTGCTAAAATCTGCTACATTGAACTGACATGAAAATATAACTTTAAGTATGTGTTTCTGGGCTGTAAGAGTGCTGGAAGAGAGGAGAAGTAATACCTACCATACTCCTGTTCTGGAGGATTTGTTTTTTACTCTTCTATTTTTTAATAACACAGAGAGATGTTGTTTTCAGTCTAAATATTTACATTTTTTTGTATGTAGACTCCAGAAAAATTTGAAATCTGGTTGCAGGTTCAAACACTTTTCACACACACATACGCATACTAAGCCCTTGCTCCCATATTTCTCCAAATATCTGTTTCATTATGCACCCTCACAGAAAACAACAGCAAACAACTACACAGAAAAAATCCTTTTTTGTTCTTTTCAAAAAAATTAAACATAATATAGGCTCTTTCTAAGAGATCAATATAAAACAGATATTACATAACTCTTGAATAAGCAAATGCTGTATGTGGTAGATTCTATTCAGATTTGTAACAATGTAAAAGAAAACCCAGAAAAAATTGCTGTTTCTCTATTCCTAAGTACCACAGAAGAATCTGCCATTCTTCTTTAATGGAACAGCATGGAGTAATAGCAATAATTTGAATTTCAGGAGCTTGTTTCCATCTGAGCAGTCTCATTTCACAACCAAGTCAGATGAACTCTACCATCCTCACTGGAATGGGAGCCATGTAGGTTCATTCTCATTTTACAGATGATATTATTGAAGAAGAACATGGTGACTTGCCTGGTGCAATGCAGAATATTGTCTAAAGAAGAAATGGCCCCCAGTTCTGTGGCCATCTAGTTGCATGCATTAATCTCTAGGCTTTCCAGCACATACAAAAATGAACTTCCTGACTATTCAATTTTTTCCTTTTTTCAGTCCCAAGATAACAGTAATACCTCTGAAGATATTAGCATTATTAATATTAGATAGGAGGTGGTATTTTAAGCCAATTCATGGTTAATTTCCTCTGAGGCAAATCCTGACTGTACTTTCCAAAACTCAGTTTATGCTGCCATCAGTAGCACTTCCACGCGTAGACCTGTCTGGATTGGCAGAGTGATGAGGGGCAGGGAATGGGAAAACCCACGTTTACCTGCTCACTTCAGGAAATGAAGGTACACCCAATCCTTTGCCCCTTCTTCTGGCCTCCCTTGAAAGCTCAGCTGAGTATAAGCACCACACTAAAAGACATTTATTCCTTCTGCTTCATTTGAGCTGTGGCAAAGCTGGTAGAAACTGTCATATTATCCTTGGAGAAAATTAAGGATCTCCTGGGAAATGCAGAATTTTACCTAGTCTACCTTTCTCAACCCCTGCTTAAAGAAAAAAAAAACTTAGTGGTTTTTTTTGGTTTTTTTAATGCATTGACAAAAAAGTTGTGCTGAAATGCAGATAAGCCCTTTCTCTGAGCAGTCAGTGACCCCGAGCTACACACAGTCCGTGGCAAAGAGGAACAGGTTTCATTTTACAGAACACGTTTCATTCTCTTTCCCTTCTCATTCTGGAACAGCACGGAATTCAATGATACGAATGCTAGAGTCAAACTGCAGTGGTTGTGACAGCTGTGAGGGAAGGGTGCTCGGCACTGTGGCTGAACTCCTCACTCGTTCCCGTGGGGAGAGGGTGCCTTGCAAGCACACAGATGGCTCCTACAGAAGGTCACTAGAAGTGTTCATGCATACCCTACTTATTTCATTGATTCAAACTGCTGCTGAGTCTCTCGCTCCCCTTCTTAACAGAATTTTTATCATGTTTTTAAATCTTTGCCAATTTCAATGTGGCTGATTTAATTTCACACAAAAAAGTGTGAGAGCAGCAGTCTTGGTTCCCCTGGATAAACACTGGACTACGTGCTACTTGTGTTTGACTATGTCAGCTGTGAGCCCTCCAAGTACCAAGTCCTGCCAGGCAAGACATAAATCTTCTGTCAATGAAAGGGGCACATTATCTGCTTCTCAGCTGTTTCTTTTCTAAACAGGTACCTGATGTATAAGATAAATATTCAATATGGTTATTTAAAAGAAAGAAAAAGTAAAGCCAGAACACTTTTTCTTATGTATTGAACATTTATGAGAAATCAGAGACTGGGAATCAGTCCTCACAGCCTGCGTCAGGTCAGTCTAGAAACACAGTAGTGCAGGGAACGGATTTTTAAAAGGGTAAAGAATTTAATAATACTTTGGTTGTAATATAATTTGTACCTTCTGAGCCAGTCCCTTGCAGTGAAGCTGCAGATTAACTCTTGAGACAACTGGGTGCAGCTTTCCTGAGTTAACCAAGCTGGAACAGGGTCAGTCCAAGTGTGGGATTGTGAAGAGGGTTATGTTGAACTGGGAACTTTATTCTCAGTCCATATCTTCTTGTTCCCAGGTATCTTCATACTGAAAAGTGTGAAGAAATTAAACTGATGACTAGCCAAAAGGCAACAGATAAAAGGTTCATGGATTTATTATCTCTCCATGAATCCAGTTAATCTCTTTTCCATTTTCAACATCTGTAGACGTTGAATTTGAATTTTGGTATTGTTGATACAATTTCAAGGTGATCTCAGCCTTGTGTGGGTAAGCTGATATGGTTACCCAGTACTGTTGGCCTTGCACTATCCCAAACCCCAAAACAACCCCAGCACAGAGCCCCACCTTTCTCTGAAATCCCACTTTTTCTCACATAACTCCTCCTTAACCACCTGGGAATTCCTCACAGCACCATGTATACATTTGTCAGCTTCTTACCCTGTGATCTGTCATATCCAGCAATTCCTGATGCCATATTCAGGAGCTTCTCAGGCCACGTTCTGTGAGGTGTGTTCCATCCCCTGCCCGCAGCCCCGGCACTCAGCAGCACAGCCACAGCCTGGGAGACAAACATGCGTTCCGCTAGAACTAAACCAGAGCAACCATGGTATGCAAAAGGTGAAAATAACAATGTTTCTGGATTGATGGGATACCCCTTTTCCATGTTGCTTAGTTCCTCATCACCCATGGAATGAGTTACTGAAAGAAGAGGATGCACAATCTGGTCCCAGACAAAGGCAGCGCCTTGAGTTAAAAATGAGCTTGAAAGGGATAGAAAGATGTTTGTGACAGCCTAAGGAATGGAGGTCACTGCAGGAAGCTGCTCCAGTGGATGATGGGTTCATATCTGACAAAACAAAACTTTCAGTTGAGAAATGTGTAGTTTAGGAGAAAGGTCTTTAAATGAGAAGGAACAGAAAACTAAATAAAACCACAATGATCATTGGAACTGTAGATAAGATTACTTAGATTTGGTTAGGTCCTCAGAGGAAAATAAAAACATCTCTGTGTAAAAAAGATCAGTCACAAGAGCAAAGTGGATAGTCCTGGAAGTGCATGGGCATTTTTATGTGCAATTTTGAAAAACCAAGGTATGCATATATGATTTGTTGCATTTTTGTTATAGAAAGTTTTATCCCATTTTTATGATTTTAGGATTAATAAACATTATCCAACTCAAACATAAAATGAGCAGCACGTCATTCAGCACATTCACTGGAATTTCCACTGTATTTATAATTTTCTTCTGAGAGCATGGATATAGCAATGATTAGAAAACAATATGGCAGGAAACTCTTGATGTTAAGCGTTTGAGTTATGCATTACAGATTGTCTCAAATTCTCTGACTTTTCAGATTTAAATCTTTTCAAAGTTTTTCTGAAGCTTTTGGCACATTTTCTCCAAAATATGTACAAGAAAGACAGAAGATTCATGGAGGACTCTGGCCTTCTGTTATTGTTTAAACACTGATGCTAAAGGTTTAAATTTACAGGGAACAAATCTTTCCACATCAAAACTAAGGTGTTGCATGTTTATTTACAGACCAAGCTCCAGTAGTAATGTGTATTTGTCATGGAAACTGATTTGAGTTTAATTCTAGTCTCTCTTTTGCACCAGGAAAATGTGAGTTTCATTTTACTTGTCTCTGTTTTCAATTATAATTTGACAAAAGAAATAACCGCATTACCTGTTTGATTTGCCAGAACTTTATCCCAGCACCACCTGTTGAGCCCTCGGCACTTGAATTCTGACATATAGCAGAGAACAAAATTATGCTGTTGGCATTCTAACCAGCAAGGATGCCAACAAAAGCATAATATAGCCTTTGTACTCAAAGCACAACAAAATATATATTAAGCTACCAACTGCAAAGGTTTAAGCAAGCCACATTTAATTATACGTGAACATATCTTTCCAACAAATAGCTCAGTAGAAAAAATGCTATGGAAGTTAGAAAGAACCCTTTCTGTTTGCTTTGGTAAATATTGCAAACTTAAAATAAATAAAGTTTCACAACACCATATAGATTTACATCAGAGATGGCAAGAGGACAGCCAGCTGGTTTATTCAAATAGATGGGTTCAACACTATCAGCTTCCCACTTTAAACAAAACACCCCATGTTCTTTTCTCACAGGGGGTCTGACCTGGTGCAGCCCTGGTCTCCCAGGAAGGTGGCAGAAGAGGCTCCCAGCACTCGTCTGGATCCAGACCTCTCCTCTGCAAGTAACTGGGACCAAAATAGAAGGGATCAACTATGTCTTTGATGCACATTTCTGAAAGCAGCACTTTGCCACAAAAATACTCACAAGTGCTTTCTTGGCTCTCCTGGCCTGAGCTCTGCACAGAAGAGGGATGGAAGTTGAAGGAGGTAGGACAGATCAAGAGGGATGAGGAAAAACCTCTGCTCCCCAGTTCTGCAGAGGTCTGCACAGGGCCTGTGAACTCACAGGGGATTTGCACACTGGGAAGGGCTACCAGTGGTTCTAGCAGAGATGTTAGAGCTTCCAGAATTTGTTAAAAGATATGAGTCAAATCACTGCACACTTTTTAAGGGACTGGTGACTGGTGATTTAAAAATACTGGTGACAGTGACAATTCTCAGATTTTTATTACCTTCCTGATAAGCCTAAGAGAGATTTAAGTGGTAAAAACCAACTAATTTTGTAAACAAGGGAACAAACCAGCTGTAAATCACAGAGTAACTGAAAGATTTTACTTACTGTGCTGACTTTTGAATCCTGAGCTACTTTAATCCCTTCCACAGAGGGCTCATGCAAGCCTAAATGGAAGAGGCACCTCTTGGTACTTGTTAGATCCCCCCAGATACACAAAGTTCTGTTATCTGATTCCTGAAAGGTATTATATGCAACCCAGAAAGTGCAGTGAGAACATCCTCCAATAGAAAGTGAAACATTTCCTATTGTGTTCAGAAAAGTGGAGAATATTTTTGCATGTGGATTGCTTTCTTACCAATGCATTGCAGCAATCAGCATTCAGCAGAACTTGCAGAATCTCTGTCTGTGGAGGGTTCAGCTGGACTAGACACAGCACAAGCAACCTGAAGTAATGAGACCTGCATTGAGAAGGGGCTTGGATGACCTACAGAAGTTTCTTTCAGCCTAAATTATCTATGATTTGAAAACTGACATAAAGAAATCAGAAAAGCTTTCCTTACTATTATTTTTACTAAAATGCAATTTTTTGTCTTATTTTTTTGAAGATTGGAATAATGTATTTACTATTTATAATAGTGTCTAAAACATATATTTTTGTAATTTGGTATGTAACTATACTTTGATTATTTATTTAATTTTTACTTCAGGGATTGATTAAATAGAAGCACATCCGTAAACGGTCCCATAAGTATATTGGGTGCCTGTGGTGTAATTCCAATCAGTTGATGAGAGTGCTTGCCTAAAAACTCTAAAATGGTGGCTTGAAACTTACCCCAATATCCCTAATTTTTCTGTGCTGAAAACGTAACCGGACAATTGTTAATGAGAAAACCTTTCCTTCAAATTTGTAATAGAAACTGTAAAACACTTGCTAAGAGAGAGGCCACATTCAGGAAAGCCAAATCTAGTTGATCTCTCCTTCTCAATTGCAAATATCCTTCGTGGTAACCACATTTCGTTCAGGAGAATAAGGCTAGAGGAAGTACACACATGACAGATAGTTTGGCATCATCCACTTCTGGATTTCTCAGATGCCTAACAGCCAAGAAAATGTTCCATCCTTTTAATTTCTTTCAGATAGCTGATCCTTTGTAGTATTTACCCTAAATGAAAGCTTCAGATGGAGTATCTGGATAGTGTTTGAAAAGGGCATCAAAGACCTCTCCTGTAATAGAATCCAGCATTGCCTAATTTCTCCCTTGTTCAGAATAGGTACAAATGCTTAAATTGCAATGTGGACAGAGCTTTGAGTTTTAAAATCATAAACTACTTAGAAAACTCACTCCAGAAATGCATTGTGTGGTTTACTGCCTTCCACAATCTCTCTAACATTCCTGGCACTTTGCTGCCCTGCAATAGCCTTACAAAGACACTGGAAACACTGGAACACTTCCTTGCCCATCAGACACACAGGAGAGCTGCAGGTGGATTGATGAGCAGGCTGAGCTCGACAAGTGGCTTTTTCACCCTTGACTGCTGTTGGGAATTTAATGAACCCACCCTGAATATTTGAGGCAAGCATTTCAGCTTGACATGGAAGTTCTTGCATGTAAAACAGATATGAAAATTATGAAGCTCTACAGGTGAATTATAATGAGCTGTACAAAAGGCAGCACCTTTTCAGGCAATATTTAAAGTCTGCTATGAGTAACCCAAATGCCTCAAATACTGCTTAGCTCCTTTTTCCCTCAACAGGTTATTAGTGCCTTGTATCATCATATAAAGTGAGATTCACTATTGAATTTAATTCCACTTAATTCTGGACCATCTGGGAAGCATTAATGGTTCTGGAATTAAATGTCAAGGGTTCTTACATTAGTTTAGTGTTTTGTGTCTGCAGCACTGCTGCAAGGGAATGCCCTCACTTTGCATCATGTTTCTCTTATTTGAGTATTCTGATAGAGCACACCCACACACCCACACTCCCACACCATTCAGCAGAAACCACTGACACTAGGGATCCTTTCACTTTAAGTTGAGTTTACCTGTCACTGAAGGTGACTGAGGTCAGCTGGCTTAAAATGACTGATCTATAACCCACATTTCCTGAAGAGATAATTTAAATCCAAAGAGAGAGTCTCAAAAATTCCCAGGGAGATCTTAGTATCATAAAAATAGACTTGACACCACTCCAAAGTTTAGCCTCTGCTTTGACAAAGAGGAATCAAAGTCAGCTCTGGTGCAGATCCTTCACAGGAGATACTTCTCAAAGTTCTCCTCAGCAGTCTTATCTTTTGGCAACTTGTCACTGATCCCTCTGCCAGCTTTCACTGATAGTTGAGATATTGCAGCTGATGAAGGCGGGAGAGGAAAAAGAACTTCTACTTCTCTGTATCTGCTCCTCGATATCATTATTTGTGCAGATACTTCTGTAGAACTGTGCTCAGGGTGTTTGATGCAGGGCACAGACAAGTGATTGTATAGGAAAATCCTACAATGTTGAATAGAATTCTATAGGAACAGCTCTAGGAGCTTGCTGTATCTGTACAATGAATCTTGGGATATTTTTTTGAATGACCTATTAAAGATCTGCACCAAGAGCAACACTGGCTATTACATTCTGCAGAGTTTTTGCTGGAACGTGTCCTGTTCTGTTTCCTGTCCATCATAATCACATCGTTCCCGCTGCAACTTGAGCCCTTCACTGCACTGGAAGCTGGTTGAGATTTACCCAGTGATGCTTCCCAACACAAAGTGATTTCCTGTCTCAAATGACTAAACTGTTGCATTGAGCAGAGACGGACTCTAATTTCACTGTCACCCTCTGAGCTGGCACGATGATTCATCCATTTGTTTATGTGCCGAAGGCTGCCTGTGAGGAGCAGGCTTTGGGAAGGGGCACGGAAACGGGTGATGATTTCATTTGGCAGCACCTAATACTGCTGCTTTCATTGGCACCTACCCATGTAGGCAGCTACGCAGACCAGGCAGTTTAACAAACAGTCATGAAATTATTACCATAAATTGTCTTCAAAGAATTGCCTCGATTCCTGATTGTCTTAAGACATATAAACACATTTTACCACAGTGATATTGCCCATTACAAAGGGATATCCAATGCACAAGTGACTTCTTCCATTATGTGGCAGTAAAAATAAAACCACTATGGCTCTTGCCAAACTTTTTCAAAGTTTACATGGACTTGGTTCGATGAATGTGGTGGAAAATTATATCCAATATTTTGGGTACTGGCCCATACACCTCCTTACATCTCAGCAGTGCTTCTTCTAGCTTTTAAAACAGATTTCTAAATTCAGTTTTGTTTTATTTGGATTATAATATTTAAAAAATAGACCACATGAAATAGAACATCATTTTAGCTCTGCAAAATGTGGCTCTTCCTGATGCTTTTTTTTTTTTTTCTAATTGGAAGCAATAGAGATTTTTGCTCTGCTTTTCTTGGGTTATCTGTTGCCTGTAAGGGCAATTGCTCCTCACATGCTATTGAAATAAATAATCTTGTGATGAAGCTGGAGACGATACTATACTGAAGGTAACTGGTACAGTGGCAAAACCCATGGGGCTTGTCCTGTCTCACCACTAACTTCATTAAATTTTTGTGGGTTGGGTAGTTGAATGAAATCAATAGGGTATTCTGATGGACTTTTTAACGGACTATGAATGTTATTGGTAAAAAACTATTTAGTAATGGAGAGGCTCCTCCTTCCCCTCAAGTTTCAGCTTTATACAGGAGAAGGAGGTAACAGGACCTGTTTAAAAACCCTAAACCATTATCTTGAAATATTTTATTATTTTGAATGGCTGTAAACTGACGGAATTTCAGCTTTCTTACATGTCATTGGAAAGAACTGAACCAGAAGTATTTTGTCAGAAGTAAAGTTTGCAGACAGCAAGCTAAGATACTTGCTTGGTTGTCTTTGGCACTCCTATTATTTAAATGTGAGGTGTTCCAGGACTGTCGATATGTACAGGACTCTTAACAGGAGTTATAAGCAGAGATCAATAGTTCTTCCTACACCAGGTCATCAGGCACATAACTTACTGAAATGGAAAGCTCAGTGCTTTTGACCTCCCTCCTACCTCAACAAATAAATCTGTGGCTAGGGAAAGCATATCACTGGTCTTAGGCTTTGGGGTCTTCTGGAAATCCCTCCATTAAGCAGAGCCCCTCGAGGAAGGAATTAATTTGTTTAACCGGGTTGGGCACTGTGTTTGCTTATGAACCGTGAGGATGCCTCTGATAATAGATGGTCGCGTTCACAGAGGATCTGGGCTCTGCTCTGCTCCCTGGGGTAGATGTTTGCTACCCTTATGGGCAAAATCTGACTGGGAAAGCTAAGTAGGTGTCTCAAGACATGGTCTAAAATTCGAGAGAATTAACCTCCGATGGGGAAACTTTCCCTGCTGAAGCGCCCCTTCCTTCTGATGACCTTTTGGAGCGCCAGGATACCCCTCTGCTCAGCAGCGCAATGGCCAAGCAGCCGCAGGTCCGCAGCAGACGGGGAATCCAGCCCTCTGCCGCCTCCGCTGTGACGCCACGGCTTCGGCCAAAGCCGCGCTTCCCCAGCTCTGCGCAGGCACGGGGGAGCGCACGCCCGCACGCCTCGGCCGAGCGGCACCTTCCTTTTGCAGCGCTTCGGACACAAACCAGCCGCGCGAACTGGCCCGGAACCTGCGGCGCAGCGCGGGTGCCGCCGCACCCGTCCCGTCCCGTCCCGTCCCGTCCCGTCCCGTCGCGTCCCGTCCCGCCGCGCCCGTCCCGTCCCGTCCCGTCCCGTCCCGTCCCGTCCCGGCCCGTCCCGTCCCGTGGCGGAAGCGGAGCCCGGAGCGGTGCGGCCGGCGCGGCCGGCAGGGGGCGCTGCCGGCCCGCGCGCCCGCCTCAGCCCCCTCAGGAAGCGGCCGCTGCCCGCGCCCGGGAGCAGCCGGGAATGGGGAATGGCTGCATCCGCTTCTCTCCCAGCATGAGAGAAGTAAGGAGAGACACGAGCACCTGAAGGCTAATTCCCGATGAAGAAAAGGTATTGAAGCAATAAAGTTTAGAAGGATCCTGAGCTGCAATTTCTGTAAGATATTCAAAAAGGCCTGTCCTGGGAGGATATTGGTTTTTGCGCAAAATCAGCTGCCATTCTTGGATATTCTGCAGTTCGTGCTTGGTCATGGGCTGTCCAAAAATTATTAAAATAATTTTTTTTCCCCTCAGATTTTGTTTTCTCCTTCAGCTCAGAACTTTTATTTTTGTTTACCTTCAGGGACACGCTGAACTTCCCATTCTCTCCTTTTCTATTTCCCCAAATAACTTATTTTTTTGTCTTCTACTATGCTTTTGTCTGTTTTGGGGAAAAAAGGGGGTTGAAGAAGGAGGGACCTTTTCTTCGGAGCTGGACACGCAGAGTTTTTTTGCTAGTTCGGTTATTAAGAGTTGTGAAAAACCCCTTCAGCCCACAGCATCTCCCAGTCTCCTGATTTAGCAGCCGCTGGAGGTCCTGGGTGCTTTTTGTCGCCTCCCGGGCAAGCCCTGCCGTGTGCCCCGCAGGGAGGATGCCCAGCCCAGCCCTGCCAGCATCCCCACTCGTGTCTCACCGAGCTCCCTGTGACAAGGGGCACCCTCTGCCAGTGTGTCTCCTGAGGCCTGGGATATGAGTGGCACAGGATACACATCTCCTTTCCACTTTTTGGGTTGTGTACAAAGCTTGAAACCTAGCACAGGTGTCTCCAAAACCTCTTCCTTAAATATCTCAAATGAAGAGGGGAAAATAAGTTTGGCTCTGACCTGGTGCTTTTTCATCTATGGATGTGTTTTTCACAGTGCCTTCCCAGTGTTGCTCTGAACTTTGTTTCATAAATACCTACATCAAAAAACCCCACAGATATCTCTGGGTACATTTATAATATTTCTCTATTCTTTGATTCCTTAATATGAAATAAACTGAATCAACCATTTAGGTTTACCTTTCTATGCTTAAAAAATAATGAAATATGACAGCTTATGGCTTTTCTCCTCTGGATGGCAGTAACTCCTGCTTAAACATTTGTGACCCGTGACTGCAATATCCTGCAGCAAGGGATTTCCTTTTCTTTGTCAGTGTGCTATCCAAAAGAAACATTTAATTTCATTCCTTCTATGTTTTTTCAAATCTAAATTTGAAAGCTAAGTAAGCTTTCAAAGAAGGAATCTGTTTAATGTAAAAATCTAATTGCTCAGGTCCTATGTATAAAACCAGAACAGGAATCAGAAGAAAGGAATTGGTGTTGTGAATTAATATTTACTTATATCCAACTACCTGTTTCATAAAAATTACCCAGTGGTGTTGACAAAATCAAATTCCTTGACATTAAACAATGAAGCAGTACCAAAGATACAGAAATGTCCTGACCTGAGAGTGTACCAGAACATCTGCCCCTTTAAAATACTCTCAGTGTAACAGAGCACATCTGGATTTCTTGGCTGTTCATTACAACATGAAATTTCAAGACAGAAAATACATTTAGTAAAGGTGATTTCCAAACACCCACTGTGCATTTATGTAAGTTAAACAAGAGGTGTGAGCAGGAATTAAGCCCTCCTTCCTTCACATCTGAGCAAGTAACACTTTTTCAGTAACAGAGCGGGACTTGCGTGTGGGACTCGAGTCTCCTCACCAGCCAGGACTAACTCTGTTGCCTTGTTTTACTGCTGATGCAAATAAGGCAGTTCAGAGCAGCAGTTTTCAAAGATCAGTGCCTGACTGATCAGAAGTCAGTCTGCACTTCCTGCTGATTCTGGCCAGCTGAGGTCTGTCGTTCAGAGCCAGGGCAACCAGCCTGATTCCTGAGGTGTTTGAGCGCAGTGCCCCCCAGCTCCTGGCTCAGCAGCAGCATATGGAACTTCCTTTTCCTTATGTATATACGTTATCCTATCAGACAGAAAGTTACTGATTTTAGTTGTGCATTCAGTTCCTGGTCTATGGCCTGAGATGGCCAATGGGCCTGTGGTTTTTAGTAAGGGTGTTTTTCTACCAAGAGATTAGTCCTACCAATTCCTTTGAAAACCTTATCTGTTTTCAAATGGAGAAAAACCCCTTGGCTCCTAGAATTAAGGAAAACATTTCTGCCCACATATTTTTCAGTGGAAAAAACCAAACTCGGCAAGTTTACGTTAACTTCTCCAGAATCAAGACATTGTTTATATTTTCCCTCCAAATTGCTAATGCTCAGGAGAACGACTTACTTAGACAGCCCTATTTCTGCAGCTATTGTCCTGATCTTCAACAGCACAGTAAGGTGCTGCGCACTTGCTTCTCCTGCCTACATCTAAATGAGGGAAGCAAAACAGTTCTGCGGTACACAAACCAATCCCGTAAAAGGTCCTGCCCAAGCACGGGAAGCCCTCTGTGGTGACAGAAACATCAGTCCAGCACTGGAAACTTAGTGCTTCGGGAAGACATTGTGTCTCCTGAGTTTCTTCAACAGACAGGGGAGCAAACTTTGTTACCGCCCTTCTGGAAAAAGAGTGGCACCTACCTGGTAACATGAAGCCAGCTCCACAGTGCAGAGGGAAATGGAATCACAGACATACTGTGTTTGGACGGCTTTGTTCAGGTAATTTTCTTGAGGGGTGTAGCAGAGATGCTCAAGAAGCTTTCAAGATTGGAGGTATCAGTGGGAGATAAACTTCAAATTATTGCAAGCTACTGCCCTAGCCTCTTTTGTTTGGAATGTAAGGAAACCTGAAAAACAATAAAGTGGATGCAGCTAGAAAGGTGATTTTACAGTTTGCCGCAAAACTGAACTTTCAACCTTTCAAAAAACAAATAAAAGTAGATAAATCGTGTTACACTGGTTTTACTGCAGGTCCACACCTTTGAGATCCCCTGATTTGCTGAAAAATTTTCTCTGAAGACTTCATTAAGTTCTGGCCCTGACATCAATTTGTCAGCAAAAGATAAAGCATGTTGAGAAGCCAACCCAAGAGGTTCCTCCTTAGCACATTTGTGAAGGCCTGTTGCTGCTCATACTGACTTCTGAGCTCAGGGGTGAAAGAAATAGAAAAAAAAGGGACACCCTCCACCCATCAAACAAGTGGTAGCATGTAGTTCTTTTCTGTCCTGTTAAACATTGCTCTCTCCCACTGCAGGGCCCAAGTTTGCCTCTTGTTCACCATGGCAGTAGGTAAAGGAAGGACAGGCATTGTAAAAAAAATGAAAATGGATTAAATGGTCAGCTGCAGATTTATTTTTACTGTATAATTTTCTAAGTATAAGCTTTGTCCAGGATGTGGGAGGAATGCTTCTGCCATGCAACAGTGGCCTACCAAATACCTCTCTCAGCCCTGTGAGCAATTTGAGCAGCATTCTGCAGGGTGTCTTTTTGAAAAAGATGTAATTCATAAACCTCCCCCTTTCCCTTAGCTCCAGATAATGTCTGTACCAGTTTCCTAGATGGTGATGTACACATGGTATAGTAGAAATACAGACAAAACACATGCAGCGCTGCGTATGTTTCAAAAAACTCCATTCTACATCTCCCTGATATATCAAAATGGAGTCTGATGGAAAACCAAGATGCTTCCCTGTGTGGTGCTGGGGGCCACTATGACAACTGAGGTCAAGAGAGGAGAAGGCATACAAGAACATTTCTGGCTGAGTTCCAAAATACAGAGATTTCAAGTTTATTGTGAGGACAGAAGAGCACTGTGCACTTGTATTTCTAGCTGTTGGCACTCCAACTATACCCAGCTAGTCAGAAGGATCGGTTGTAGCTAGAGCTCAGTTTGAAAGGAGATTTCAAAATTAAAAATTCCTATTCATTACAAGCTTCTAAATTAAGTGAAACACACTGAAAGATTGGTTTCTTTCTGAATTCTGAACAATTCTTTACATTGTGATCAGAGAATAAGGCTATTTTTGACTCTTAATTTAGAAACACATGTATGGGGTTTATGCTAGCACTCCTAAGGTCCAGAATTACAGAACTGCCAACACTTTGTTGAGAAAAACACTCCCTCTGGACTTTTTTAAAAGAAAAACGATTAAAAATCTGTTTGGGACAGTATCCCTGTCTCAGACTTGAGACGTCTTGCAACTGTAAGAGCACAAATGTAAATGCAAGATGACCTGCTCTGTGTGCAAGGAATGTGAAGTTTTTCTGAAATGCCTCCTTCTATTTCCCCAAACTAATTAGCACGTGCAGCCTTACAAGGCTTCCTTGCTTTCTTATGCAAATGCAGTATCAGGAGTGGACCTTACAGCACAGCCCTGGAAATGAGGGCAGGGTTGCCCTTTTGGGTCTCTTCTAGAACGTGCTTTCTGAATATGCTGCATGAAGCTCCTGCAGTGTTACACGAATGGACAGCACAAATAAACTCTAGCATAGTTACCAGTGCTTTCATGTTTGATTTACCTGAGCAAGGTCTCCTTGGCTTGTCTTTCTGTGTAGCATCAACTGCTGCTTCGACCTGCAGGAAACCAAAGGGAGAAAGTTTTCTGCGTGGGATATACACTTGTTTTCAAAAGAACTGTTGTATAAAACCCCCTATGCTTTCTGTGTTGCTGGAGTTGCCTGAGGCAGCTCTGTCATTGTTGATAATACATTAAGCACAATACATCAGCATGCCAGAGAAAAAGATTTCCCAGGATCAGCTATGCCCTTTGTAGAGCAGTAAGCAGGAATGACTAAGGTATAAAAGGGCATACTGTGGTGAAGCTTTTATGTGAGTGGGGACTGCAAGGGCAGAGAAGACATAAAACTAATGCCTTCTGCAAGCCGTGAAGAAATTAGCAATAAGTATAAATGGGAAATCAAAGACAAGTAGAACAGTCACACATCCAAAAAATCACCTGGACAACAGAGCTGTCTGAGTGATCGAGAAGCAAGAATCCTGTTTTCATGTGATGGCCCAACTGGCTGCAGAGATGGGGTTAGTTGGCATCTATGGGCTCCCTCCTGCTGACGCTGCTGAATCAGAAGAGTTTATTGCAGAACAATCTGAGCAATATCTTGAATCCTGAACCTCAGTTTTGCACAATTAAACCATAGCGGTTCAATGGTCAGGGACTATAGAAAAGAAAGGTGAAAAGAAAGGACAGAGTCAATTTGCAGGAAGCAGATGCCCTGTGACAGATGACCAAGTTATCTTTAAGCTGATGTATAAACTGCTTTCTTTGTAAATCAGGAGAATGCAATGCCCAGCTGCTATAGCCTCCCCAAGTGTACTGTGTGCATCTGCACTTTCTACTTGATTTCCTCTGCCCTATCCCCTGCTGTACTCCGTGAACCTTCCTAAGGTTACAAAGGATCTTTCAAGTTACAAAATTGTCCCTGATAAAATCGCTACCATAGTGGTACTTTCTGATGATGCTATTTGTAAGCCCAAATATTCCACAGTTCTTGCTTGTTCCAGCCAACTTTCCACGACTGAGACAGATGTATTTGATAAAACAAAAAACCAAACAACCCTCCTCTCCCTTCCTCACCAAAAAAAAAAAAAAAAA
>VZTE01006207.1:1867615-1886998 GCA_013397775.1 Eulacestoma nigropectus
AAAAAAAAAAGAATCAGGCCTATAATTATTCTATTAGCAGCAGATTGGTTGTTCGGTAAACCAGAGACTTGAGGATACAAACCTTTGCATGGGCAAATATACCCAGACTCTTTGAATTTAGAAAGTTTGCACTGGCAGTTGTTAAAATCTATTTAACTAGTTGATTTTGGAAGGCTGACCAGAATGCCTTTGTAGAACTTCTTGCATACAGGAAAGCTTCCCTTATTTGAGGGTAATCAGCACATCAGGTCCTTTTTTTCACATCATTTACATCCCTACAAAATGACTTATCCCAGTATCATTCCAGTCAAATTTTAAAAGCGTGTAATCACTCATATCTCTAGTACAGCAATATTGCCTCAATGATCCCTCCACCTCAGAGGGTGCATGTAACAGGGTGTTCTGAATTGTACCCCGATGGCCAAGGCTTTGTAAAACCATTTGAAAGGCCAAAAAGTGCCAAGGTGTAGGCTAAGGGGAGTGCCACCCCTTTGCTTCAGTAATCACTCAGTTTAAGGGTGTAGGGGCTGCTAGGGCAACCCAGGGGCATCCATCAAATCCTTCCTGAAAGGTATCTGAGAGCTAATCTGCATTTTACACAACAGCTGCAAAAAGGAGCAGTGATGCTAAATCACAGATCAGCAAGCCACTAGTGTCTAGCAAACACTTTTCATAGATTTTTCTCCAAGATTAAAGGCTTTTCTTTGGTCATCTTTCTTGGCACTATAGAGAAAAGAATGTAATTTTTGTTAAAGAACGTCTTTTATTAAAGAAATGCTCCCTTCTGACTGCTGGAAGCTGTTTGTTGCATAAGGAATTGAAGGAAATGACATGATTTGCTTAATAATTAACAGCGGAATTTTTATAAAAAATAAGGGATTGCATTTGATTTCATATTCTTAAATGGCATTCATTAAAATTATCTGGTGGCTAAATAAAATTCTCCTCTTCCTCTACTGAAAGCTTGGGAAGAGAAAATTGCAGTTGAACATTATGCCAAAGACTTGTCCCCACTTCAGTTCTGATGGCCTATTTTCCTCTGTCTCTGCCCTGAATGAGATGGTTCACTGCAGGGAGCACCTGAGAGGCCTTCAAAGGAATGCAGGGCTGGAGAACAGCAGCTCAAAGCACGCTGCCTTGCTCACGTCACAGAACAGCTACAGAGGGATAACACTCCCTGACACGGCATCTCCTTTGCTGCATCCTCGGCCACTGTGTGATGGGCACAAATAGCAGGAGGTGACAGTGATGATTTCAAGCTTTAAAACCCAGCTCTGTGGGGCCAGCTTCCAACAGGTGAATGAGATGAAGAAAGAATGGGGCTTTTTCCCTATTGATAAATCCAGCTGTATTGTGAGCATTACTGAAAGTGTGCAAGGCTCTGATAAGAGCTTTATCAAGCATATATTACATCAACTGGCTGCTACACTGGCCCCCTGATCAGCTGCTTTTCCTAGCAACAGTACCCAGACAATAAGCTCACATCTATTGAGGGAGCACTTCACTGTCAGGGGAGATGCTGTTACAGTAATTCGTGCTTGAGACCAGGTGTAGAGAAGGACAACCAGACCCCAGGTTTATATACACAAGGATGATGAGAGAACTGAGGATCTTTTAAAGACCCTCTTCAGCTCAAACTTCAGTTCTGCCCATCTGAGAGTCCCTCCATGTTCATAAGCAGCTCACTGGGGAGTCAACAGAAATAACTCTTAATAATTGAACATCAACTTGTGAGAAATATAATTTCCATATGTGTTTTTAATACAACATGTAATTTAAGTTTTAACAAGGTTTATTCAGCTCCATAAGGACTTTGCAGAAAAGCTTTTGTGGGAACGTAGAGGACAGAACTCCTGATGTAGGAAAGAAAAAAAAGGCCCATGAATATAATTTCTTTTGTTACAATGCGACTGAGTTTGCAATTTCTTGGATTAAACTGGGACAGGCTTTAAGAGTCTGTCTCTCAAAGATCTAAGAATTCTGAGAGACTTCAAGCATTCATATTATTATAACTGGCAATATTAAAATCCTGGCTAAGAATATTCTTTGTCTGGTACTCACATGAATAAGGACTAATTCCACTTAGGAAATACAGTATCTTGATTTAAAGGGAATTAATTTTGACCATCGAAAGTGGTAGGAGAATATGTCTCACATTGAAAATAAAAGCCAGTCTGCCCATGGAACAGTAACATTTGCTGCTATCCATATCTGTGCACCTCCTCTGAAAGAGGTATGATGGCTTTTCCTGAAGCTGTTCTAGGATAATTGTATCTTTGTCCTTTATAAATTCACATATATTTTTATAAGCAAAGCAAGGGTCCCAATGGTGCCATTAGAAACAATCCTTTAAGAGATTTCCAAAGATATGTCTTGTTTAACTTCAACAGAGAGTTAACTAAACACTCTACAGAAATTTTATTTTTCCTCATAACCAGTAATAGATCCCTGTAAGTGTAAAGTAAGTCATACACAGTCAAATGTGCTGGCATAAAAGTAGTCATGCTCTCACTCCTATAAAAAGTAAATAAATGGTGCCAATAAAGACATGCCAACATGTGAGAATAAACCTTTTGTTTTAAAGCACATGTTACCAAAGAACATTTTATAAGCTTTTAAATTCATTGAGACCCAAGTCTTGGCTGTTTGGAAGTCTTTCTCAGTGACTGGATCACCAGAAGACTATTTGGGGTGAATTCTGCATTTTCATGCACAGATGCCACAAAATACTGCAAAAGCTTAGTTTACTTGAAAGTGCATCTTATCCTTATTGAGTTGTCACAGAAAGAGAAGTAAATTTGTCCTAGTCTGTCATTTCCTTGCAACACTATCCACTGCAGCTAGCACTAAAGAAGATTTGTTTTTCCAAGTCCAAATGCACCAAATGTATCAGGATCTAACTGAATTATGCTTACCAGGAATGGACTTACACTTCCCATGTAATAAAAATTACTTGTATCAAAGTATCAGAAAAAGTTTGTACCATGTAATACTTGGCTGGATTTGTCAAATCATCTGAAGGAGGATTATTAATAGAAAAAAAGGTGAATGTATTGCTTTTAGTAGAGACTTCATTACCTCACAAACTAAGCAACAGTTGTTTCAGAAAATCAAATAAACCCCATAGCTGATTCCTCCAATTTTTTGCCATCTGCATCACTTTAAAATAGTCACATAAAAATGACATATTTGAAAAGTTGTGGTATTTTTTTTAACAGAAAAATTTAATTCTCATTCAGTGTTCTGTGAACAAAAACTTCAACACTTCTAAGAAATTAAAAAAGAAAGTGGTGAGCACATAAGGTTCTTGCTACATCTGTTAGGAAGCAGAAAAAATCACAGAACCCCAGAAATGTGGGGAGTGGAACAAGAAAATCAGATGAAAGGGCTCTATCCGAAGGACAGGTATATGATGACTATGAGTCACAAGAACTTACTCCCAGAAAAACTCAGAATGCCTTATAATGACATAATAAGTAAAGGATGGGCTGTGCCTTTCTAGTAAAATATTTCAGAAAGCTACACTGAATTTTTTCCTGCTGAAATACTTTTTTTTCAGGTTCCCTAGGCAAAGAGAATGACCTAAGCTAGTATTTCGCTACCACTAAGATAGAGTTGCTCAGCCTGCAGTGCATTAAGGGTATCTGGTATCCAACTGATAAAAAGCAACTCTTATTTCTCAGAGGATAGAACCCCATGGCTCCATTGTGAGAGTCCAGATTAAAAGATTTACAGTACATATAATCATTATAATACTGTCTTACCTGGAGTCTGTGTCTTCCTCCATGGCTTCAGTGATAGTATTTCTGTCTCTGGTATTAATTTCTACTGGTTGGAGCTGTGAACATTTCCTGTTGCACTGTTTGGCAAAGACACATCTTAGATATTTTAGAAAACAGTAATATATGGTTGCTTCATAAGGGATATGCTGATTTATTAATCTAAGTTTTGAAGGATGTGTCTGTGTCTCATAGTTTCTTATTTTAACATGTGGAGCTATAAAAAGATTTACTGGGGCTTTGGAGCCTTTATTTTCTACCTGGGTATTCTTTGCATTGCTCAGATCTGATCATGTGTTGTTATATGTTTATCCACCTTGTGAACTTCTCCAAAATAATCTAACCCAGTAGGTTTTGACCTTTTTTCAATTTGCAAGCCTCTAAACGTTTTCGAGGAAGATTATGAACCCTCTCTGCACTCCGAATTTGAGATAATGGGTAATAGCATTGCTTTCCTTCATTACTTTTCAGGGGTTGCCTAGAAATGGTCCCTTTGCAGTGGTTACAGGCCAGAGGTTCAAAACTACGTGTAATTTTGTGGCGAAAGACACAACCAGAGTAACTTGGCATAATCCTGCTGATTTCAAAGGAAAAATCCTTTGATAGCAGCAGTTAAAATAATGGCTAGTTTATTGTACATTAGCTGAGGAACTTCCCCTGGCTTTAGTCCTCCTCTTAAATTTCATTGTGGATAAGATTGAGCTCCACTTCAGTGTAATTGTATCTCCTTTGGGAAATACTCCTTACTTACCACCCAGACTAGAACACATCAAAGAGCCCAAGAGGAATCTTAAAAAAATTTTACATGGGCAATCTCATCAGAAAATTTCTAAAATTTCATTTTATGCTTAGTGTCAGATGTATCCTAGATATCTAGTTTTTAAGATGGCTCTTCACTCAGATATTACCTTTTATCTCAGTGGCACAGTGTAACACATGCACAACTCTGATAGAAATTATACAGTTAATAACATGAATTTTGCTTGGCTTCTCTGATCAAGTAGTTCTACTGTTAAACTCTTGAGCGACGTATTTTGAATAGAGTTATGCTGATTTACACCAGTTGATCATGTGCCCAATTTTCCCAATATGCTTGAGGCTCTTCAGGAGTGAGCGCAAAGGAAATAATGTTCCTGTTTCTTACGAAAAAGAAAAACACAAATAGTTAGGTGGGTTTTAAGAAAAGTAAGAATTAGGTCTGAAATGTTAATAACTAGATATCTTTTCTGAAGATAGTTAGAAGTATTTACATTTAAAAGACAAGAAAATCTCTGAAAAATTAGAGAAAAATGGAAAATTGTCTTTTATGCTGTTACTGTGTGCTCACTTTGCAGCTCCATCACATGACAACGAATAAATAAAGAAAACTATTATTATGCAAACTGCTCCAGGACAAAAGAGTGTTACATATCTTGTACAAAAGGGGATTTCTTTAAAAAGCACAGCACATTCAGTGTTTAGGGTTTGCAGTTGAAATTCATGGCCTCGCTTGCCAATATTATCATGCAGCTGGGTATTATGCTATTGCTTTACTCTGAGGGGAGAAAAAAACCCACAATAAACATATTCAAACGGGTTCCTATTAAACAGTTGTATTCTCTTATGTGGCAATATCAGTTTTAATGATTTTTAGCATCTCTTCTGTAGTGCAGAGGTCACCATAAAGACTACCACAGAGAATTTGATTGCAAACAGAAAATGCCAAAAAGGTGCTTCTTTTGATTTAAAAAAATTATCACCGTAAAAGATTATTAGGCATTATTTTAGTGTTGAGAACTGATGGCATTAATAATAATTTTTCTCTTATTTAACAGCTATGAGACAGAAGTCCATCTCTGTAGAGAAGGTTTCTGACAGAATCTCTTGTATTTGTTCTGTAAAACAAGGGTTTATTTTTAAAATTTTAATTCAAATTCATTTATTATCTTTCCAGAAAGTCTCTCCTGTTTAAGCTGACCCAAAATATTCCTGATGAATAAAAGATTAAATGTAGTCTCAGAAATTTTCATCTCTTCATGACATGACCAGTGAAGCACTAATTTGGATGAGTAAATTACATCTGTCTTTATAGGGCTGGGTGTTTCCTGCACCTTCTCTATGTAACCTTAGTCATGTGATTATTGTGAACTAGCTTATTAAGCATCAATACTTTTTTCCAAAATTCTTTCAAAGGAATGTTTTATAGAAAATAATAAGAAGTCACAAAGTACAAGTCAAACCAGTTGCAGAGGAACAGCTTAAACTTCTTCAATTGCATATGTCACATTTCTGCTCTGGTTGTTAGATACATCCATCTCTGGGTATCTCCAGCTGTGTTTTCAAGTCTTATTTCTGATTTTGTTTTCTGTTTTTCCCTGAGTTGCCTGAGCATTGTCATCATAGGGTGCTGAAAGATATGTACTCTGAGTGATGTTATGTACTGTAAACAAAGGAATGGCACAAAATGAACAGTTTTGTGGCATAGGAAAAAAAAAAAGCTATGAAATTGTTGCTTGGCAGGAATTAGCACAGAAGCCAGTCTGAGACACTGAGCACACTATGGCATCCAAACACTAAATTCATACTAGCCCTGGGTGTACAACAAAGTTAGCAAAACAAAAGGGGTCTTTAAAAAGCTCTATGGCAGTGAGCATACAATTTGGACATACCTTCATTTCCTTTACATTAATCAAAAGCACAACATGCCACAGAATACTGCTCCAATCTCACTTGCTTATAAATAACTGTTCTCTGTGGTGCTTCCATTCGTATTTCAAATGTTTAATTATTTTGTCTTGTTAGGTATCAGGTATGTTAGGAAAAGTAGTGATGACAGAAATGTAATCCCAAATGGTGTACTTAGATGTGTGCCAGGATCAGCATTGAGATAGATGTTATTTGCACATCTTTTAGTCCTAATTTGTGTATAAAGAATGAGTTATTTAAATTTACTACACATGATTAAGCATTCTGATATTCTCTCTTCTACTATTTTCTCTACTACTTGTTACTAAAAAATACAGTTCCAAACTTACGTATCAAACATACATCAAGAATGGATACATGCATTTTGTAGTCACCAGTGTGCATGGTACTTACGCTCCCTACATCGCTGCAACCTGGTTGACTGAGCTTCCAGCTTTCAGAAACTAAAAAGGGATCATCAGTACACATCTGTACTTCTCAAAATACTCTGTGCAGCACCAGGGCCCCATGCTGTAGTCCTTTCAAGAGTCAGACAGATTATCCCCATATTGTTGAAAGGAAGGTTTGGTCACAGGTGCTTGAAGAAGTTCAAGTTGTGAGGCAGATCTTTGCATTGCCATAGCTGCTGTACCACCATGTGGAAAGTTTGCACTGCTCCAGTGATTTTAATGACTGAAAATTTTTCTTTGCTTGTAAGACTGCTAGAAGATAAGCCATCCTGACAGTTTTGTTTATTGGCTTTAGTGGAATGTAAAAATTATATATCTGTCCATAATGGCTCAGAATACTCCTGGGGAAATACTGGTTTGCCAAGATTTGTGTTACTCTACTTTCACTCTGCCATTCATAGGATTAGGAGAGCAGGAATATTGTCCAAGAGGGGAACTGGTTTGAAAGCTATGTTTTCATTCAGAGGGGATTTCTTCTGACACACTGAAATCTCTTTCCTTTCACTGAAGAAAAAGTGTTAAACTTCAAAATATAAAATAACAAAAGTGTATCCTAAAGATTTGAGTTAAAGTAACCAAAAGGATTAATTTGATTGTTCAAACAGTGTAATGCTTTGTGAACAGTGAAACTGCATAATATGAGATGCCCTGATATAATTTGTAGCTGTAACAGTCTCACAAAATTAACTTTCCTTTTGGATTCACATAAACATTTCTTTACTTTAATGCTGTTCTTTTTTAAAAAGCAGTAACATGGGAAAGTCAGGCTTGACTTTGTACTAGTGGCACTAAGACAAGTGGTATCACTGACCACTTTGTACAAGTGGCACTTTTAGCAGCTCGGAGTAAATGTCTACAGGAGCAGAATCACCTGTCTTCTCTTCATGGGTTACTGAGACATCTCCAAAATACTTACCAATCACTTTCAGGATTAATATCTTGGAGATGATACATCTTCCTCCTCATGCTCAATATTCTCAGTTCACTTTACTCAGTTATTGTCCCATCCACATTTCATGAAGGAGAGAAAGAACAGATGTACTGTGCTTCCTCTGCCCGGTGCACCATTTTGTATGGGACAGGCTTTGGAACATGTGACATTGGGAATGCTAGGTAGAACATCCTGTGAGACTGGCTGGATAGTGCCCCTATACAACCTTGCATAAATACTAGTTTGTTCATGCTTCCATTTAAGTAGGATTTGGTTTTTTCCACATAGAAACATTTTGTATTTTTTTTTAATTCTTGATTTTTCTGGAATAATCAGAATAACAATACAAGATTAAGAAAATGCATTAAACGAGACATACTAATTGCTGGCTGTGATTAATTAGTAATTGTAAGCCCACCCACACACATAGCTTCAATTGCTAGTAATTTACTTGCATGAATTCAATAAAGGCAGACAAATTTCAAAATACCTCAATTATTATTTTCATTGACAGATGAAGTTGTCTGTTATAACTGCTCCAAAAAACTTAACATTTCTTAAACTGGTAAGAGACAAAGTAGGATCCTGTTACTTAGATTGGTAAGGAACCTGAAGCCCAACCAAAAACCTTTGGTCAATACACAAAATAGCCTTCCTTGCCTATTTTTTGCTTTCAGCCTCCTGAAAAAGTTGCTCTCATTTACTTGTCTGTAGCAAGGGAGAGGATTTATTGCTTTGTTTTCAAGCATTCTTCAGTTCCAATGACAGGAAGCCATTCAAGCCCTATGTCAGAGTCTTGACCATTTGGGGAACTATAATGTGATGACTTCCTAGGGAATTAAGTCACATGGGCTTAATGGCATTAGGGGTTCTGATTATCTCTGGTAGAAACTAAGCAGTGAGCTTCTCACGCTACACTGGAAGACTTCTGCCTAATGCAGCCTCATGCTCTTGCAGCTCCCCTCAAAATAGATCTGCCAGACATATTTTTGCCTCAAAATACAATTAAAAATTTTTTCTTCAAATCTTCTAGGCCATCTTATTGAAAATTCTTGTGTATTCTCTGTTAATTGTCCTAAGTTCTGCTGAAAGGTGAGGGTCAATTCTTACAAAAGTGTGTGCAATTACAGTGTCACAACTTAACATTGACCACAAACTTTAAACCAGAGCACATAAGTGAACATAGTTTATTCTTTGCTTAAACTATCAGCATAGCTTTTGAACATGGTTTTAAAATAGCATTATCTAAAAAAATAACATTGTTATTAATCATGTCTTACAAGACCTTTAGAGGTTCTCCCTTTTCCTGCTCATAAATCCTTAGTCTTTGCATTAAATTTTTTCTCAGACAGGAAACAGTAACAATTGATTTACATGGACAAAATCAGCTTTTCTCAGTTTTCAGTCCAGCTTCCTCTGAGATCTCATTGACCTCCAAAGTTCAACTTCTTCCAAGAAAGTTTTCTTTGGGATTAATAGCCTTCAGCATCAAATCATGGAGTGCTATAGACATTACCAGTGCTATAAGTAAAACTTCAGCCTTTCCACATAAACTCGTATTTTCAGAGGTTTATAGTTTGGCTACAAAAATACAGTTTTATGCTGAAACTTATTTTAAAAAGCTCAGTCTGGAAGCGATTTCAGTTTCTGAGAAATCTGCACAACTCTGTGGGTATTTTCAGTCTGAAATTCTGACCAAGACTATGCCTTGCTATCTACATCCCATTGGTGCCTGATTTTCTAAAAGTGCAGATCCACTCCTGATAAATTATGGAAAGGCAATCTGAAAGGGTGTTTTAAAAATGGTTATCCCATATGTTAAAGATTTTCAAATTGGATCTAGTCCCTGCTTCTCTGGAAGATAGTCTAATCACTTGAACACCACAGTATTTTTCAGAAGATTTTAGCCAGGCTGAGATGCGAGCCCAACTGCTCTGCAGTGATGGAGGGCTCTCAAGGTTTCTGTGAGTGTCTTCATGCAGAGTAATGGAGGAGCCTGCTGCTCCTGAAGCAGTGGGAAATGCTGATGGATTGGGGCATGAAAACCTTTTAGAAAGAGGTTCAAGAAACCCTGAATTTGGGGAAACTGTTGCCTCCTGCCTTTTCAGAAGCCATGAGAGTGCTCTGGTGGCTGGGGCTGAGTGCAAGGAGGGACAGGTGCGGGAGAGGAGGAGGCAGACACCTTTCCAGCATCCTGAAACAAAATCTTCACCATAATTAGAGATGCTTAGATTAAAACCAACAGAACTTACGTGCTGATTTGCACAATCGCCTTCAGAAGGGATTTGGAGGCACCATCTAGTGGGAAAGATGACAGGGAGATGCCATGGAGTTTCCAGTTTCCTTCGTAGGTAATTCCTGTAAAGGGATGACCTGGTCCTGAGCAACTGCTACTGGAGATGGGAATACAAACACAACGCAACAGCAAACGTGTTCAAGGCCTGCAAATGTAATTGCTTCAAAGCAAAATGTTCTCATCTGAGATGGTGACCCAGTGCAATACACTGCTTCCCGTGACTACTCATTCTTCCCACAACAGAAATTTGAAGAAGCCAGAGGCAATATCCTGCCCCCAACTTCCCCCAAACTGGCCACCAAAACTAAAAATGTCCCGTCAGTCTTTCCACATAATTCCACAGCACAATTTCCTATGCCTGTCCAGCAGCAGGAAGACTATTTCATTTAATCAATATAAATAGTATCTTATCAAACAGTTGCCATATGAGGGAAAAGGCCAAGACACCCTCTAGATTATCCCCTTGTTTCAGACATGTTGCTCCTACAATCCAGACAGATCACCCTTATATTCATCGTATGTTTTCAAATGGTGCCCAAAAACAGCAAAGCAATGTCATCTGAAAAATGAGGCACTGGTAACCATGCAGAATTGACAGTGCAGCATCTGAGTTGGAAATACCAACCTTCAGATCTTTGGAAGTGCTCCATTTGAAGATAATCCAGAAATTTTTTTTGGGAACAGCTCATTATAACTAAGTCCAAACTCAGAAACTTCTTTTGAAGGCGTAATGGCAGGGGAACCTCACAGACAGGATTAGAAGGAAGATAAGGAGGTAGCTTTACAGATGTCTGAAGAAGCACTTTCCAAATGTAAGGAATGGCATGGGATAAAGCTTCAAACTGAGCGACTGAAAATCTAAGAAGTCAGTGAAGGAGGCTGGCATCATGGGCTAATCAGTGAAAGAAGTGATTTCTTGATCCTGCGTGAGGGATGATAGGTAGGATGAGGTGCAGGCTTTGAAGGTGAAGACAAGCTGCTTATATCTGATAGAAAAAGAGTGTTACATTTGACAGACAAAGTGTGGGCTAGACAAATGATCTCTGCAGTGCTATGATGTATAGAATCATGCTGCAAAATTGCATTTTTCAAAAGCAGAGGAATGGCTATTGAAATAATCAAGAGAGCTTGGTGATTATGTACATATCTATTAATTCTTGCATAGTAATAATCACTAAATTCTAGAACTGATTTCCACAGTAAATTCTATAACTCACTTCCATAAGACCATTATTTTTAGTGATTTTTTTTTTTAAACTTACACTAAGCATGTTGCATGGGAAGGTGGGAATTTTATTGGCTATTTCTAATAACATTGTTTTGTGTCAGCACTTCCATTGTAGTGTTCCTTTAAAATTTCTAGTTTTATAAAAGAAAAAATGACATACTAGCAAATCCTTTTTACATGCAACTCTTTTTGGTTTTGGCTAAATCTTTTCATTGAAACACAGCATCTGAGGTCATTCAATGCTGATATGCACAGCAATTACATAATGTCTTAGCTGGTGGTCTCTGTTTATCCCTCTCTGGGCTCTGGTAGCCAAGAGAGGTTGTCCATTACAACTTGGAGATGACTCTGGAAAGTCAATATGCTGGATAACACAGACATCAAGTTGCTAAATGTACCACACCTCTGAGACATAAAGGTTTAACAGCACTTCTCCACTTTGTTTGGCAGTTTTACATTAGAGTGGTTCTTTCCATAATACATAATAAATTAATTTTATTCCCTATGGTAGCATATCCTTCATTTCCCCCATGCAGAGACTGGTGCATACACATTTTTCCAGGGCAAGGCTTTTCCTATTAATAGACAACTTGGCTCCACACACCGAGATGAATGAACAAGGTTTGGAGTGCCTAATTTAAGGGACCATATGTCATAAGCTATAGTATCCTGTTAGATGGGAATAAAATAAAGTTTGAGAAGAAAAATAGCTTCCTACCATTAGCTGACCTCTCAGACTGAAATTTTCAAAGATGTTTATTTAAGTGTGCTCAGAACTATTTACTTATCCTGTGCATCATGTGAGGTTATGCATATTTCTAATGTATTCTTGATGGGGGTGCTGCCTCAGAAAAAGAACTTCTGAGCATTACCACAAGACAAAAATAACACAGTGATCCTGATTTTTTTTTTTTTCCTGGAACTGCCTTGAAAGTGTGGCCAGCTTCACATTTTTCTGCTTTGACTTTCCAGCTTGTGAAAACTGGAATACAGTTGTTTACTGTTTATTTAGTATCCTGTGATTGTAGGATATTGCAAATTTTCCTTTGCTAATGTAAAATACACTGGTGGATGAATGTCCTTTTTTTTAGCAAATTATATTAATTACTATTATTGTTTAACCAGCCCATCTCAGCTGCACAGTTCAAAGAAATGTGCTCTTTCAGACTCTTAGAGTGGTTATATAATCAGCATTCCTCACAAATATTTGAACGATTAGAGCTAGCAATCATATTTTCCTGGCAAGTTGTCCACTTTTGGGTGCAAACAGAGTCAGAGAACTAGAAAATGTAAAAATCAGCATTTCCATTTACTTCCTCCTGCTCATCCATACATTTCTACTATGTTTTTTCCTTCTTTGCTTTGTCTTTCTCTAAGTATCTCTTGAAAAGTAACATTGCCAGATCATTTCATTCAGGTAAGGGAATGGGTAAGACCATGACCAGCTGACGGGCATACCTGTTGCAATTCTATTTTTAGGATGTGCTATTGCATACTTCCAGTAGAGTTCCAACTTCCATTTCCCTTATGATCCAAATTGGCAGTCACAGGTTTGTGTTTGTATGAAAAACAGAAAAGGAAGACATTTGTTAGCTAACATAACTCACAATTTAATTGTTTTCTTCTTACACTCCTTGTGACCAAAAGCAGCGGAATAAAAGATTTATTCTGTCAAATGAAAGGGAAAAATGTTTGGAGAGAAAAATTATTTGGACTGAAGAGGAATTTTGTGCACATATTTTAACCAGTGATTATTTGGCTGCCTTATGAATCTGTAATACTGAATATTGCCTGCATTCAGATACTCAAAAACCAGAAAGTAATAAAATGTAACAAATAAAAGCCACGCACAGGGAGAAAAATATCGTTATTCACATTTGCAAATACTACAGACACTTCTCACCTCTCTTTTCTTCTTAATTTAGTTGGCAACATAGAGTCAAAGGTGATGTCCGGAGTTAAGAGCCCAACAGCTCTGGGAATAGGGAAAAAGGCTGATTTTAATCAACAGCAGAAGTTATGCAATACAAAGCACTATGATGTGGCACACTGCCCTAGAGAAAACATTCCATTGCCCCAATCCTAAAAACCCTTTGGTGCTTTATGCCTATGGGAGGTGTCCATGAGGACCAAACCCATGGCCGTGGGAACCCATCTCTTAGGGGAAGAAGAAAATCTGAAACATTGCCTTTGATTGCAAATTACACAGACCTCTCAGTCCTGCCCTATTTCAGTGTAATGCATCACCCTATTACCTGTCAATTTCTGGTCATTTCAGTGTTTGGCAGCCCACCAAAAGGTAGATCCACTCTGTATTCCATAGCAGAGCTAAGGGCCAGAAGTCTGACACTTCCCAGGCCATGATTCCTGTGCATTTGGGCCACACTGTCCTTGGGTTTTGCAAAAGGGAAGGTAAATATTTTGGTATTTGTGTTTTAAAATGTCAGGAAAGAGATTTTTTGCTTAATGTTTTCCCTTTTACTTAGACTAGTGGAGATGTAATTTAAGGAACCCTATTGGCACGTGTCATTGGAGTCTAGCAAACAAGGGTCTGGAGTTGCACTGCTGAATTTGCTTCAGCTTGCTCAATGCAAAAGAAAAACTGAAAAGTCAGGCTTTGGCTGACTGTATGTTCCTTTTGAAGAAAGAGTTGTGATTGTTGGCAGAGGAAGGAAGGAACTAGGACAAAACAAGAAAAGGAAGAAGTTGGTTTTTTCTTTCCATCAGTCAGCTCCTTAATTTTTGCTGCCAATATTATAAGTCTAATTTACAATGTAAGCATAAATCTATTTATATATTATTTAAAATTAAATTACAGAAAATTACTTTGGTTTTGTGTTGAAATCTTTGAGTATTGAGAGAAGGGAAAATGAGGCAAATAAACATATGAAGCAAAGGTCATTTTGCTGTCAACAGAAAATAGCCCCAGTCAGAAAGAAAAAAGTCTCCGTTCACATTTAATATATTTTTAACTCAGTACATATTTCATTCCTTGTAATGTCATTTCGTATTACAGAGATATAGTCAGAGATCTAAAATACTTAGGTCTACAACTGAGGTGTTCCAATCTCTAAATAATTAAATATACCAAAAAATATATCCTTGAAAATGAAGAGTGAAGGAGTAGTCCTTCATCAATAATTTATTTTGGATATGACATTGACCATAAGATGTCAAAATAAACGTATTATCAGGAGAAATTTGTTAATTGTCCCAATTATTTAATATAACATCTCTTAAGACTCTTCATGATAGTAAAAGGATTGGTGTTATGAGCCAAGTTGTTAGGATCTTTTCTGCAGCAACTCCTAATGTCCCAATAATTATGAGCAAATTTTGAATATATCAAAATAATTTTCTAATGCCCAGCTGAAAGATATGCATACTTGTTTCATTAATAACAGAGAAATTAGATAGTGATACCCCATTACAAAATGTAACCAACAAATTATAACTTGTTTCAAAAATTACTTGGGCAACTTTCTCATAGGAAATAAGGGAAAAAATGTTTGCAAACATTAAAAAAATTGCATTACTTTTATGTTCTCACAGTATAGGTACAATTCTCACCTCAAAGAAAAGGAAGAATTCAGACTTTTGTATAAACAGTCTCTAAAGCAATGGAGGCCTCTATGAGATTCCTGAGAATCACTTTTAAACTGAAAAAGGAAAGAATCCACTTCTGCAAAAACTGTCCTTCCTGCAGTGAAACTGCTGAAACAGAACCTTTACAAAAGGGACACAGTGCAGGAACACAGCTTAAGAAATCTGTAGCAAATTTAGGTAGAGGTAGAAGATCAACAGTAAGGATTCTATTTGACTCCATTTCCATTGATGTAATGTCTTCCATTTATTAGAAGAATAATACCTTCTATGCATTATGTAAAAAATCAACCTTCCTTCTTTTTACTACATACTTATGATACTGATTCTAAACAAATCTTTTCTCTGCCACTAAGGAGTACAGGCAGAGTAGTGGTCCCGTGCCTAGAAATATAATATGAAAAATCTGTGAAAATAAAGAGAGTGAACCTCAGAAAATTAAGTAACATTTCAAAGAAAATAAAAATTAAGCAGCCAGACTTTGTCTTTAAAATTTTGGAGCTTTGTTAGATTATATCCCAACAAAATTACATGATCAACCAGATTTTGGAGCAAGCTGTAGTTTTAGGCTAAAAAATATATGTGACTGTAAATGTAGTTCAAAACCTCACTTTAAATACTGTCACCATAAACATTAAGGTGGCTCATTCTCATAACCAAAGTGCAAGTAGGAAAGAAATCATGTCAGTCACTGGAATCTTAATTTCAGTTGCAAGATACCTTCAGCTACAACTTCTTTGAAAGGGCACTGAGGGTTCTGAGCCCTGCACAGAAATTAGCCCTTAACCAGGACTAAAGACACAGTGCTGCAAACATCCAAACAGGCTTTTCTGCAGTTTAACTCAATTTCCTAATGAAAGTCAGCTTTATTCTAAAACTCTGGAAATGGCTATGATCATCAACAAATAAGACACTGGGATTTTGCTTGGTTTGAGTTTCTACAGGCTGAAAAACCTTGCAGGATCTTCCGATGAAAGATTAAAGTCAGTGGATATTTAGTGCAATGTTTTTCTTTTCCTCAATATGATAACTGCATTTACTTGGTTGGAAAAGCTGTGATGGTGCTTTGGTAAGTGGTGCTAAGCATGATTCTGAAGCAAGAACAAGCACTTCTACTTTCAGAGTGTTTCTTTCTTGATCCAAACAGAGGACAGTAATCTCACAAAGCAGAAAGAGAGTAAATCAGTATTTGATTTATGGACTCTCTGGAAAAAGGTCATCTTACTGTGGGATCTGAGATTTAACCACAGAGTATTTAATTTTTGGTGGGAAAGAAACAGCCTTCCACTTCCCCAGTACATAAAGAACCTAGCTGAACAATCCAGTTCCTTGAAATATTCAAGGGTGTCAACTCTGTAATAAAAATATTAAACGTTTTCTCTGATCCTTTTTGGGCAAGTATCTCATGTGAAGACAGTGACTGGCATGCCTTAAAAACTGTACAGCTCAAGAACCAAAGAAAATAGGAAAGGCAGCAATATCTGAGAAACTTCCTACTCCTTTTCACATGGTGGGACTTAGAATCCCATAGGATCAGGTAGTCTTTGAGGAAAGCACTGTGTGGTGGAGAAAACAGGCTTATGTTTTTGACATTTTCTTCGAAAAAAAAGTTAAAAATTTTTATTATTACTTAGGGCTCATTAAACTTGACATAATTCATTTTTAGACAACAGTGCTTCCCAGCTGATGTGTATCCATTAGGAAAATGTCCTATCTCTATGTTTTCCTTGATTGGCATTGTCATATGGAAAACTTTTGCCCTGATGCAGTCTGAGGACTGAGTATCTGATAGGGAAAGATTTTGGAGTCAACATTCAAGTCTTAATGGCTCTACCAGATTTGATATTTGAATAAATATGTAAAACATAAGCCTCTACTTGGAAGAAGAAGCCTTTATCAGGAATCAGAACTTGTAATCCTTGTATGTCTTTTTCTTTCCATCCCAAACCCAGATTTGCATTTTACCCTAAATCTCTCCAGTGTCTGCAAGTGTCTGAATGCTCTCCTCTCTTGTTCCTGAAAATGTATTTGTTGAAGGGTGATTTAAACCCTTCCTTTTTAGTTACATGAAGGTTTCATAAGAAGCCTTCCGCTGCCATACACAGACCTATTAGGGACAGTGAAAACAGGGCAAATGCTCATGATGTGTAAGGCATTGAAAGCACTTTGTTTTTTACCCTTTTAGTAGGAGGAAAACCTAAGACATGAGTCACAGGACATTATATTTTAGTTTTTCAAAGTATTTGTCATTTAATGAATATGTATTTAGGTCTAGTGAGGGGCAGAGTCCTGGTGAAGTTTCAGTGGAACTCTCTTGATAGCAGCTGAGAACAAAGCCATGGGTGGGTTGGTAAATCCCTGCCTGGGGCACTGACTGTGATCAAGAAAAAGGGAATTAAAAAGAGCGTATGGAATCACAGTAGTGTAACTAGCAGGGCCTGTGCTTCCGCACAGTGTTCTTACTCTAGAAGCAGTACAGTAGCAGCATATTAGGGACATTTCCTGAAATGAATATCCATCTAGACACAGTTAAACACCACCATCAATACAGTTTTGAAATAACTTGAAAAATAACTATAGTCTATCTTTGCTTTATTTCTGTAAGCTATAGATGAGCTCGCTGTTGTGATGTTGCCTCTGGATTCTCTTAGCGCTGACAATAACAGAGGCATTAAACCCCACTGCTGTGTGTTCTGCAGGGGGCAGTCTGAGCAAAGCTTTTATTTTGTTTTCTAGTACAAAAAGCAGGGAAAAACTGTTTTGCCAAACCAACATGTAGAACATTAATGATCAATGTCCAAAATGCTTTCAGTGCTGGTTAGCTAGAATTATTTTAAAATTTGTCTAGTGGAGTATTCAGAATGAGTCATGTAGAAATGAGTATTTATGTTCCCTCTGACCTCAAACATTTGTGGCCTCGTACAAGGTCACATAAGGAGACGTGGAAAGCTTCCACCTAACTTACTTTTAGATAATTTCTCTCCTTAGTTCAGCAAGCTGTGTATGTGATATACACCACATGGTTTTTGGAGCATTCAGAAGCACTTTAAGTTGTCATAAAATTCAGTTTATAGCTATTTAATTGTGAATGATGGTAACTGAAAATACAGAAGGAATGTTGGTGCAGGGAGGCAAATTGCAAGGGACAGCATTTTGCTGTTGCTGCTGGGGTTATTTTTAAATCTGGCAGTGATTCTGTCACCATTACACACACTGTTTTACCCAAAAAGATATTCTGAAAACAGCATAAAATTCCCCATCCAAAGACTAAGAATTTCAGAAAAATAAAATGCAAAGGCAGCTGTCTAGGTTCTTGAAAATTTTCTTGGATGTCCTAAAATTATTTTTCCAGAGCTACTGTCTTCTGCATTTTCCAGACATATTTAGAGTTGTAAAAATATTTCTGAGTGTGGTGGTTTAACCCCAGACGGCAGCTAAGCACCACACAGCCGCTCATCTCAGCTCTAGGAGGAAAATTAACTCTATCCCAGCCAAACCCAGCACACAGACACAAAAGCACATATTAAAGAGCATGATTCAGATCAGAAGGACTGATGAGTCAACCACATATGCTGCAACAAAATGAAGCAAATGACAGGAAAAACTGAAATGGCAGTATAAGGATTTCCTTAAAGTATGATTAGAAGAAACTCAGATTACATTAAATACTGTGTTTCATATAGGAAGTTATTTTGCCACTTGAAAATATGGACCAGCAGGCAGAACCTAGAATGATGACATTCTGGTACCTAAGAACCACAGACATCTCTGGAATTGTATGCAGTTCTTAGCAGCAAAATAAAAAAGTTCACAACTTTCTAGCACTACATTTTCAAATGTCATACTGAAAAAAACTGTCCTGCTTCAGAACAAATCTTCAAATACATGACTGCCTAGAGTGAGAATAATACAAATACCACTGGAAAGAACATTCTTAGATAAATGAAATATTACGAAAAATGTGATGAAAATTGTATTGGTTGAAAAAATTAGAGGGGGGATTGAAAAGGATGAAAAGCATCAGTTCACCTGTGTTAGCTTGGAGGACAAACATGAAGTTCTTTGTTTATTAGGTTCCATTATGAATTTTCAGTTGCTCTGTTAACCTGAGGCCAAGGCAATAAACAAGTTTTTTCCTTTTAACTTTTGAATCAATTTTAAAAGACCAGTAGGACTGAGTTAAGTAGCAGCTACTGCTAATAGGGTTTCACCCATTTATAGCAGCACAGAATTTGGCCCACTTCTGGAATAAACAATTAAGTGATGACTTCATTAGCTGGAAAAAAAGATGAAAATGCTGTTGAAACAACCTCAGGATACATCTTTTATTTACTTTGGGGTGGGAGTTCTTGTTTGGGGGTTTCTGTTTGTTTTTTTTTTTTTTTTTTTTTTGTTTTTTTGTGTTTTTTTTT
>VZTE01006207.1:1887039-2148799 GCA_013397775.1 Eulacestoma nigropectus
TTGGTTTTGGTTTGGTTTTTGTTGGTTTTTTTGTTGTTTTGGGTTTTTTAAATTATTGTTGTTGTTGTTGCTGTTTGTTTGATTTAAAAGATGAAAAAATAGGGGTTTGATTGGGACACTCATTAGCACAAGTGAGTTTGGGTGGTCTTCATTCAGCAGCCACAAGAGGTAACTCCACTCAGGAGCCAGTTGGGACTGAGGGCAATTTTTTGACTGCTCTCCTGAGGTAGACAGCCACAGACCTGGTGTTAATTGTGTCACTGTTCATGTCTTCCCCTCCCTACTGATGCAGACACAACATCAGCAGCAGCTCAGGGTTCTGCAGCGCCATAGATGGACACGAAGCCTTCCCTCCTCCTTCCTAAAACAAAGCCTGGGATCTTTTATTCCCTGAACAACTGTTCTTTGCTTCCTCCAAGAATGAATGCAGAGTCAGTGAAAGGACCTTACATACTGGATTCAAGATTTGGGCAACCAGCTAGACCTGCCAAAGTTTGTCATATTGAATAGAAACCTGATTTATTGATAAGAGTCCCATTACGAATGTGAAAAGGATCCCAGAGTGGGAGGGAAGGGATAAAAGAAGAACTGAATCCTCCCCTATGCAAGACTGAAACTGAGCTTCTACTTGGTTAGCTACAAAAGAGGGAATTCCAAATTACTTGTTTCAGGCAAAGTGTTTTTATGCCTGAAACTACAAACATTTAAGACTATGTAAGATACCTCATAGCTATTAAAAATATTTCTGTTTTCTTCCACATTCATAAGGCCCACGGCTATCCACTATTCAGTTGTATTGTGACTCTCATTTATATTCCTGTTATAACCTGTATCTTTATTATGCCTAACTATTAATCTCTATCAGCATAAGAATTGCAAAGTATTGTGTAATTAATTTGTTCAAGTGAGATAGTTCTCCCAGCTCATAAAAACCATTACTTATAATGGCCACATTAATTACTTACAAGAGTAAGACCAACTTGAGGCTTTGTTAGGCATTCACTTTTCTAAGAAGAATGTTGTCAAATGCTGAACTCCCAGGATCCTTGTTTTTCACTGTGATTTCCTACTGCCTTCAGCATCAACTAATCTTACATGCCTTCACAGATCCAGAACATAAAATGACAGTGCTCCTATAGGATGCCCTTCTGTACTGCAGTTCCCTGAGATTGCCAGGTAGGTATTACACTTTCCCTTTTTAGAATTCCTTTCAGAGAACTCCTACAGATTTGTAGACGTGAGATTTTTATAAAGGCTTACTGAATTTAGGAAAATATACTAATCTTCTAAAATTGGGTCATTTCACTGAAATATGCTTGTTATAGAGTTATCAGATCCATCTTCCAGGAAAATTGTCAGATCTCAATAACAGCACTTAGTCACTCTTTCACAGCATGACTCCCACCCTTAATCATCATCAGTAAAGCTGGGGCTTGCCTGTTTGATCCTGCTAGAGAAGTTATTAAACCATGTTACTTCAGCTGAGCAATATCTTAATGGGGAAATACCACAAAATGGAAAACTAAACTAAATGTTTTCCAAACTAAAGGCTTTAATGTACTGAAAGAAAGCTTCTAAATCAAAAAGAATGGGTCAAAATTCAGACTAGAAAGTACAGTCATTCCTATTTATTGCTGTTTATCATCAACATGGAAGAAATAATAAATGGCATAAAAGACTGAAGACCTGAAAACAGAAAGGGTAAACATCAATATTGTCGGATGCTAAGGAATGTGACTTTGCCAATTAACGCTCTTATCGTGCATAGCCTAATTGGGAGCTTGCATGAACAGTTCATGGCTGAGAATGGATAGCAGGGAAAGGCAAGTCAAGATGTGTCACCCTCAATCTTTTGCTGTCAGACCGTGCTGGGCCAGGCAGCCGCGGCTTGGCCACGTGGCTCCCCATGCAAAGCCAGCTGCATCTGCAAGGATGCGGGAGCGTGCTGGCACCCTGAGGCGAGATTCTGCCCAGCTGATGAAAACATGGAGGGTGGCTCAAGCTTTCTGTAAGACATTTTCATATTGTTAGTTTTAATGAGGCAGTACCCCGTGCATGTCTTCACACAGCCCTGCCCTTTCTTCCTCCTTGGAGCACAGCATTTCAGGCTCTCGACCCCGCAGCACTCTCTAATATTTCCTCTGCCTATCCCTCATCCTAAGCAGATCCAGGACTCCAGCACGGTTCTCACAGAAGCAGATGGCCTACCAAAGGGCTAGTGTGAAATGCTAATGGTTTTGTTTCTGGAACAAAGAAAGAGAGTTAAAAAAAAAAAAAGCCAACCCCAAAACCCAAAGACAAATGACTCTGACTGAACACTAACATTGAACAGAAGCAGCATCTCATTCAAGTATATCTAGAGTAGGAAGGGAGCATGGCTGAAGCATGTGCAAAGCAGTTTGTAAAGGCACTGTAAGACAACTAAATAGTTTGCAATCTGAATACTGTCACATGAATGGCATCATGATGCAGCAAACAATGAAATAAACCTACTGCATCAAAACAAAATAAGAACCAAATAATCATACTATGTAGTTAACCCCTAGTTTTAATCTAGTGATATTTGTGGTACAAGGCACAGATATTCTCTGAGAGACCAGCATACAACATTTTTCTGCTCCTTTCTTTCCTCTGTGGAGTTGAGTGCTCTGAACAGTAAACCCTAGTGTCATGTTCCTTCTTGCTTGCTCCCATCTGTCTTAGTTTCCTTTCTGCAAACCCCATTTAGTACTTAGAGAAATAAAAAAGTCATAAGCACCAACACTGAGGACAGGACTTCACAGCTTAAAAAGATGAAAAGTCCTTTCTTATAGCTTTAACTGAAACAATAATTGTAAATTTGTCTTCCAAAATGTTAAAGGGAAAATGTGGTGATTTTTTTTTCTTGCACAGGTTTTCCTACATCTGAAGACATTTTTTCCTCTCACTACATGCTCAAAACCAGAAAGACAAGGGAAAAAAAGCCCAACTACTATTTTTTTACTACCATTTGCATTCCATTGACAATATTTGCATTGGGCATGTTTAGACATGTCCTTTTTTTAAAAGTTTCCCCAATTTGCAGAGCAACCACATTCAGATGTTGCATCAGTTCAAGACTAGGTGAAAAAGATAAAATCTGAAAAGACCTTTTTCCTCACTTGATTAGATACGTGTAATCTAATACAAGTAGGGTAACTGATCTAATTGATACAAAAGTATTTAACTCTTTTCCACCTAGTTTCCTACATGCTGCTAAAGAAATTTAATGGGGCAGTAGGTGATAATTATTCCATTTTGAATGCATGACTGTAACTTTAATAATACAGTAACATTTAGCAATAAATAATTAATTTTTAAGAATAGCTGTTGTAAATTTAATACTTTATAGTTTTAATATGTTTAATAAAACAGTTCAAATAATTACAAAGAATCTAATGGATTAATATTTGCTTCCATATATGCTTCTGGAATTGAATATTACAACAGAGTTAATATTAAATTGGATTTTATGTATTATTCAAGACAAGTCTTTGTCTCTATCCCTTATGACTAGATAGGAAGAAAGCTGTGTCTGGATGCTGTTTCCTCTTACAAGGTTACAGCATAAACAAGGATCTGGTCGCGGTGATTAAAGGGATTGTAAAAGTTACAAGAAACACTGCAATCAGGCATGAAATTAATTGGAAGATCAGCTACACAGTGACTCCATAGGAGAGCAGAAGTCCACCTCCAGCAGCAAAACAAAAATCCACTGCCTCTGGGAACTAAATCCTGGCAATTCCAATACCATTTTTTTCTGGAGCAAAAGCAGTTGCTGCCAAGAGGGGCCAAAGAAGACTGGGACCCACGAGCTTGGCCTCCTGTTCATATCAACATGCTGAGACAGGGGATGCCATGCACGGATCAGGGTGAGGGGAAAGAAACATTATTCCTCCCATTTCACAGACAGAGAATGCAGAGCCAGTGGGAGAAACTGTCCACTTCTGCTCCTAGTGAGTGCAGCAAAAGCAGCTGCTTTTAGTAACCAAACTAAATGCAGAATGGCACTGTGCCACAGACATCTCCTAAATTACTTTCTTAGGCAGGGACAGAAAAGAAATCCAGTCGGATGGTCTCCAAAACCACTGCCTTAACCACAGCTCCCTTTCCATTGCCCAACTCTGCCTCCTCCTGCTGCCTCTCTCCCTCCATGGTCATGCTGTCAGAGGCGATTCACACAAGAGCAAGGGAAAATGTACTTTGTTAAAAGACCATGCTGTGCAGCTCCCTGTTTTCCTTACTTTTGGATCACTGGAGTGTTCAAAATTCTGTTTTTATCAGATTCAATCGTTCTCTATTAAGCTCAGCTGAATTCCTCTAAACTACAAAATGACATTTCCTATCAGTTTCTTTATGTTTCACTGAAATAATATAAATATTGTATGTAACCCTGCAATTGGAGATTATTGAGGAACATCCCCAGAAGCCAATTAGAACAAATACCACACCTGGCAATTTCTTTTGGATATAAAGAGGGACTGGTTCTGCCCTCTTGCTTTAGTGGGGTTAAATATACGTCAATACAGGAGATACTCATGGCTGTAACAATAATGGATCTGAGTGATAAGCACTGCATTTCAACAATATAGCACCACTGTCATTTTTTGAACTCTGGATGAAAAATATAAAAGAGCATATTTGCACTGTATTATGAAGAAATGAACACATAGAATTTGTTTCACATCTCACAGCTAGAATAGTGCCTGTCAGAAGATGCAATTTGATTTTTGTTAAGTGCAAAATCCACATTTTTCCTTGCGTGCCTTTTAGGCATACCAAGCCATAGCACAGAGTCTACTGGGAGCTATGTCGTTCTAAGAGAATCATGCAAAAAGAAAATATTTGTATCTTGGAGGGTGTGGGGGTAGGAATGGGGTTTGGATTTCCTTCTCATCATTCCAGGTCTGATCACTTCAAGTAAAATAGACCAGAGCTATATCCTTGTCTTTTCCTTGCCCTCTCTTGATAGGGTGTATTTGCTTGGAACAGGGATGGAAATGCAAATGTTTCTAATTTTTCTGCTGCTTACATAGACCCTGAAGTGACTAACAGCTGGAATTTGATGTTCTTTTTTATCTGACTAGATGATAGTAAAGGGAAATCAATAGCTGTGAGGCCAGACTAGACACTTGCTCTGACTCTTTGCTCTGTTCAGAAGATCCCTGTAGGCTGGCCATGTCCATAGTCACTGCAATATAAAGGGTACCAGCCTATTTCATGAACCTTAACTCCTCTTGGCACCAGTGCTACAGCATCCTCTTGGTGACCAGAGAATGTGAGTAGCTGATGCGGACAGGGATACTGAAACAGCTTTCCTTGCACCTTCCCTCCTTCTCAGTACTTGAAGCACTGAAAGTCCCTTGTATTCAGACTAAGCTTTATGTTAATTACATTTTAAACAGCTAGACAAATGCAATATTTCAATTCCACATTTAAAAAGAAAAACGTGATTGTCATGAACTGACAATCAGCAAGTAAATACTTCAGTTCCTAGGGGAAAATTAACTTAAATACACTGTACATGACCAGCGTTTCTGTTTCTCTGCACTTTCCTGTGTTGGTCATAAAACCTCTGCAAGAGAGGATACAGGTGCTATAGATGATTGGCTGTATAGACAGGAATAGGCAGGAGCCTGCACATTATATTTATTGGCTTGACTGTTTATCCTTTAGGCTAAGGTCGTATGCATTAACCTAGCCACTTCCTAGGTTTATTTTAAGAGAAAAAATAAAACACACGCCTAGTAATGCTAAAATTTAAATGATTCCAGGTGTGGTGTTCAGTGATCGGTCAGTTAGGCCCTTGTTCAATCTTCTGTAAGAGATTTAATTTACTGTTTCTTTGAGGCATTGGTGCCTGAGCTGTCTGTAGGAGGAATGCAGCTCTGAAACGGATGAGACCTGCACAGCTGGCAGCTGAGAAGGTGACTTCACATGGCACTGGTACAACACACATTCAGCCTGCTGCGTCTCTTTTGACATGCTGTTGTCAGGAGCAGCTCTGGCTCTGCGAGGGAAGGCGAACCAGGGGACTGGAGCCAACAAAGGCAACAGCAAGGGAGACAGGCCTAGGTCCTGTTGAGGGAGAGCACTGCAATGCCTAAGAGGACAGGGCCATGCACACGAAGAGAGCAGAAAAGGGTATGTTAGGGAAGAGCTATAAGGAACATCAAGCAAATCAGGGCAAGACACACCTCTTTGCTTTCCCTGAGCCTCCTTGGTAGTGCTCAGCTGTGTCACAATGTTGGCTCAGCAACAGTGACCACTTGGTAGAGGGCTGGGGTGTAAAAGTGTAGCAAGACACTAGAGGAGCCTGTTCGTACTAGGGGAGTGGAATCAGTAGAGACCTGGTCTTGATTTCGGCTCTTCAGTTATTTGCGGTAGAAAGGGAGGTGCTTTGCAGATGAATGGATGGGAAGAAAACATAGGAATTAAGGGAAAAAAATGAGATCAACATATTTGAAAGGAGTGGGAATTGCAGTACCTGTTAATAGATCTTTTAATGGATATTTCATTAATTTGTTTTATGCATGCTTGGACTAGACATTTAGAGGTTATTTAACACCATTAAATTATACTGTATACAACTAACCTTCTACTGTGTATGTGGGGAGTAGGTTGGGAAATGGTCATAGTTCCAGTCTTCTGCCCATCTTGTTTGCTCAGAGACAGCTTCTAATTGGTTGTATTAAGCATCAATTGTATAACCGTCATATCAGAAAAACTACATCTGAATGATGGAGAAAGAGAGAGAGTGGGACATGGAAAAGATCACAGGGGAAAAGATCACAGGAAAGAACAAGCACTTTAGAGAGGGCAAAATCATGGGATCCACAAGAGCATATAGGATAGTGACATTTTATTTTCTTTGTATAAATGACTTTTAGACTAAGGCACTTGTAGCAAGTTCCTCACAGCTGTATTAATTTTCCAGTTCTGCCACCAGCTTCCAATGTACTTTTGCAAACCACTTACTCTTCGAGAATGTATAAAATATATGGGACTGGTTTCTAGAAATAAAAATATGATCACTAGAGTCCTCTCCTCCCAAATCCAAACTCCATGACCTTCCAGGAAAGTCTGTTGCTGAGCACAGCCTAAATCCACCCTGAAAGTTCTCTCTTCTGGTGCCTGCATCTCTTTCCACACAACTCATGGCAACACAAGGACAGTGCTTATACACACTTGTTTGCTACTTTCGCTGTGGTGGACAGAGCCTCCTCACAAATACCCTCTAAAACAAAAAGGTTGAAAACAAGTTGCACTTCCTTAGGTGTGGATAAGCCATATAGCATAAACAGACCTCATTTTTGTCTGCTTTTCATTTATCCCTAAGAAAAATACTGCCAGATTATATTGAGCATTCTGAACCAGTCACGAGAAAAGGCACTGGGCAGGGCTTGTGGTTTCTTCAAGCAATCTGCTGATCATACCATCTTGGATAATTCATTAATTCTCTCTGTAGTGAATTCTTTGGGTTTGCTTCTCTTTTAGAGATCAGTAGAACTCCTTTTCTCTGTTCCCCAAAAAGAAAAACCCTTACCTAGCATGACACCCAGACTCAGCCAGGACAAAGTGTGCCTGGCAGGTCATTTGTTCCCGCCTCCCAGGCCAGACCTCCTGCACAGCCAGTTCTTCAGACAAAGATCAAAAATTTGGCACAAGTTCGTTCTCTTTTTAACTTCTCTCCAGCACACCCAGACAACCATATAGGAAACAGATACATGGTCTGTCCCCAGACAGTGCATCAGGACTGTTGCCCATGGGTGAGGGAGCAGCAGGATAAGAACAATGACACCAGGTGACCCTTCCAGGGTGAGGTGGCTCAAAGGCAACAACCTTTACAAGCCAAATTTATTCAGGAATCCTTAATGCCATTATTTAAATGTGGAGCTATTGCCAAATGAGTCCTGGGGTTTCATCCCATACATTGAGGTTCCTCAGTCTCTCAAGTCTCTGACAGGGGATTCCTCACTGTTTATATCAGCATATTTCTCCCAGCAGATGGGCCATCATTGCTACAGTTTAAGGGATTCACCTGTAAAACCAAAACAAAGCCCGTTAAGGGATTAGAGAACTTCAAGAACAGAGAAAAGAGCAGCTGTTTCCCTTTGTAGGTCAAGATGAGAAACATATTTTTACTTTCAGGAAATGAGTTTAATTTCTAAATACCAAGGAACAATATGAATCTTTTTCTGACCAAAAGCAGGCTAAATATCTTTCTGATGTGGTAGACATGCCTATTGTTACAGGTAGTCTCAGTAATCAGTATAAGGTCATCTTAATTTTCTTTCCTGAAGCAAAAAGAACTTAATTTTCTGTAGTTGAGATGGAATTTCTTGAAATCGAGGTCAATAACTACTGAACAAACAGGCCAAAAAAGAATGAATCTAGGGGAATGGGTTTAAATAGTGAGATACATCATGAAATGTGATTAATGACACCAAGGGAAATATAAAATAACATGTTTCCCTGGAAATGGACTGTAAGTGCACAATGTCTGCACAATATTGTGCATCTGCAGTTCTCTGTCCTGCCACCTAATATCCAAATTGTCTGCCAGGATAAACACAGCTGCTAAATGTCTTCTACAACTGCAAAAATAATGAATCTCCACTTTTTTCCCAGCTATTGAAGTATATTTTTACAGAGACAAATGCAATGTTTACCCTTGTTCAACAGAAGAAAATGCCAATGCCTAACATATATGTCTTATTAACACACATTTAGAGTCAAATATCATAGATCAAAGAAATGGGATGGCTGTTTTCTAGTATCCTTAGATGAGCTGAAATTTGATGGTTTTGGCTTGAACAGTTTCTCATCTGGTTTCTGCATAGATGTTTGCCTACCCATCAGTATAAAATCACCATTTTAGTTGGTTTTGACCATCACTACAACTTTACAGAATCTGGCAGGATTGTGAAGGAAGGATAAGAAATCTTCTTTATGTAAACTCTGCTTTCCACATTGTGGATTGGCCTGCAGACTCTGCTGGGGAAGAACTGTGCTCAGCTTCTCCCCAGCCTGGAGACATAGGTCTGCAGCAGCCGGGGGCGTGGGAGACTCCAAGTAACAATTTTCATGTTATAATACTAGCCTGGACTGTAAGAAGTAATTTAAGATAATTTACTAGGTTGCATTTACTGAAACAACTTCTTTTCAGAAAATATAACTAAGGAAAACCCAAGAAAATGGAAAATGATAGTCAGGATTTTCAAACACTGTACCCTGCTTGGACTTTGCATGGATGAAGAGAGCATAAATGGGGGGGAAAAAAAAAGAGAGAAAAAAGAGAGAAATAAGGCTCCATAAACCTAGGAAGGGTACCAATCCATTTATATGCTTCCTGGAATGCTTAGAACATTTAGTCTTACTGGCCACAAGAAACCACTCTTGTTGTGCAAAAGGTTTCACACATGAACTGAAGCCAAAAGTTTTTTGTGGCACTGTGGGAAGAAAAAACCATTACTGTACAGTTTGGTGAACTACAGATAGAAATCAGTCTGTAGGCCTGCTTGGTAAAAACCTCCTGAATTTATGAAAACGCTGTCACTCCCCCCAGCCTCCTTCAAATTATAGGCTTGAAATTTACTTCTTCTGTTACAAGAACCAAAAACTGGCACCTAATCATAATTAGGCAAGTAAGCAAAGTACTACTACTCCTCTTGATTAGCTAAAAACTATGAACACAATTGTTTTTTGGCGGTCTGTCTCTCCCAACCTATACTCCACTTTCACTCATCTGCTACAACTCATCAGCTGGCATTCTGTGGGGCAAGGAATATGCTTTTCTCCAGGCATGTACATGAACTAGCTTGAGTCCACTTTTTCCCTGGCTGCAATAGAAATGCCAAGGACATTAACCAAAGCATAAATGTGAGGGTTATTTTTTTTTATCCTATGAGAAAGCAAGATAGATAATAAATTTTAATAAAATTATAGAAAAATTACATAAACAACAATTACAGACAATTTAGGAAGATTCAATTGGTCAAGCCATCATGATAAGGAGTAGGATACAACTTTCGTCCTTTGTTGGAAATTCCAGTTGTCTTTTTCTATTTAAATTATTTCTTCCAGATATTTAATTGCAGATGTTCCCAGTCTATTACTCTACCAGACAGAGCACAGTTTTTGGATATCACTTTGCCAATGATCACCCATGATCTGGAGTTGTGCTTGATGGAGTTCAAAGCTCTGATGTGGATCAGACTGTTATGTTGGGGAGAGGGGAGAGTCTGAGACTTCTATAAATAATCTTTACAGCAGGTAAGTATTTCTGCACCCTTGCATCTGGATCTTGGAGTTCTCCCTTTGACCATTAGAAGAAGACAAACTGAAGTGGAAACCCAGACTTTCTTGCTGCCAGACTGCTGTGCACATTTGGATCTACAAACCCAGCTCTCCAAGCTAGTTAGGTATGAGGTTGAACTCCAAGTCTTTGTATTTCTGTTTAATAGCTTCCCATTTTAAAGTAAAGGCTAGAGCTGAAACAAACAGTTGCTCCAGCTGAGAGGCTGTGTTTGCATTCTGTTCCCATCCTCTGGGCTGGCCCTGAGGAGCAAAGCTCAGCAAGCACACAGCACTGCTCTTCCCAAGCAGCATGGCTTTGGATGCTGCCTCACAGGGGTGGGATAAGGTCGCAGTGCTAGGTACAGCTGTCAGTTGTGCTGCAGTAAAAGCAGGCTAATGCCTTTAAAGTCTGTGGATTTATTCTATCCCACAGTTATTCTGACATAAATCACAACAGGAATTTGACTACAGCAGCAATATGGGAAGAGGTGGGCACAAAAAATAGTGAGAACAGACATGCTGAAGACAGTGTCTGATATTGTACCCCAAAAGGAGGGAGGAGAGCACAGGGGATAAACGATGCCGAGCTGAGAGTCCTCCTTGGACATTCTGCCTGGAAAAACAACAACTGAGAAGTGGTCGAGTACCAATAAAAAAGTATAATTGTGCACTCATGGTTTCTACACGAAAGGCATTCATATCACATCATGAAAGAAGTGGGGAGGATTGTCAGCCTTATTTATATTTCCGTTATTCACTCTGCTTTTTAAAAAACCACAAGTTTCCCATGTTTATGGATCTGCTAAAACACAATTTGTATTTCACAAAAATAGACAAATATGTCTGCAAACTCTCAAGGTAACAAAGAACGCTTGGATAAGGACTCAGGTCACTGGGAAGGCACCACTTACTATGAAAAGCCCTTGGATGATGCAGAGGAAAAGCTTGCCAAATGCACTGGAAAAAATTAAGTGGCCTGATCATTACAAGAAATCAGCGTGTGTAATTCTCAGCCACTTCAATGTGAGTTGCTCATAGGTACTGTCCTGTGATGGTTGGACCTGAGGGATTCTAAAGAACTGTGAACAGAGAACCAAACTCTAGATCTAACTCTATATCCCCTGTAAGGCTACAAGAGAAAAACAAAACAAAATAAAACAGGAGAAGCAATTTTCAACAAAACTGTCCTCTGCCTGCCTTAACAACATCATTCATGTTGCCAACAAAACAAATCCAAGTGATCACCACAAACACACACCTCTCAGGAAGTCTGCCCTCACTGCTGGCTTCAAACATTTGCTGGGTTTTTACAGTGCTGAAATTATTCCTGCATCAAATCCTGGAATTACAGTGAGGCACCACCCTGTCTGTGGTTACACACTGCACAGACAAAGCGTTGGAGAGAATGCTGGGTGCTTCCTCTGGTGAAGCAACGGTGGGAGGGGGCTCCAGCTGTCCTGTGCTCCCCACCCCTTGCCAGGGATTTGCCCTTCTGCCTGGGAGTGCCCTCCAAACTCCAGGGCTGCCAGCCTGGGCAGCCACTACATGTCAGGGATGTGCGTGCACTTCCTTCCTCTCCAGCCATCCTCACTCCAGCCTGTCGTCTTTTCCATGTAGCCACACAACATTTGAAAGAACAAAACTGCGGGTAGGATACCTTTCATAATCATAAATAGGAATAGCAGTGCTTTTGTGAATTTAGGTCAATGCATCACCCTTAGAGCGCATTATAAATTCATCAGAATCACAGCCTGAAGAAAATTTTATTCCCTGGCACCAGCTGCTTTTAGCCATGCCACAGATCTTTAGCAGAATTTAAACTCCAGATTAAGTATTGATTGAGTTTAAATAAATTATAATATGTTATAATGAGAAAGCTGGGCTCTGACTGGTATAGATGGTTTCCCTTTTTACCTCCTTTCTCACCTCAAATATTAACAAATTTATTCACTGCATTTTAACTGCACTGAACAACCAATTCAGAAATGTATAATACTGAAGTAAGTACTAATTTAAGCAGCACCTTCATGTGCTTGACACAGGAATGAATAGAAATTGTAAACTTGGTACAGAATAAACATATCAACTTAAAGGATTATGTGAATAGGAATTAATTCTTAAAGAATTAGCTACAGGGGGAAGGTAAATGCAAAACTGCAGCTTCTATTAACATATTTCAGATGCTATGTTCCTTTTTTAAAGTTTGAAAATATCTCTGTAGTGATGGCTACCAACAAGCTGCAACACAATGATACAATCTTGTGTCACGTTCAGTAGCATCAGCTGCTTGTATACCCAGCACGTTGTTTCTGGACGACTAACAGATGAGCATATCATTTTGAACTACATTTAATAGGGAATGAAAACTTGCATGAGCAGGTATTCAAAATGTAACTGTGATACAGTTACCATAGCCAACTGAGAAACACCACAAGCCCAAATTTTACAGAAAAGAAAACAACTATCTTCTGTACTGCTAAAAGAGGACAAGAGGACACATAAGGACATATAGTTTTGTGTTTGACCTATTTTGGTTGATTTAATTTTCAGATTTTGTAAGCCAAGCTCCAGTGAGTTCCTGAGGAAAAAATTCTAACTGGCATTTTACTGTGAGTCAAACCTCACACAAAAAGTGCTTTGTGAATCAAGATAACATTAGAAGCTGTCTAGCTGCACGTACCAAAGTACTAGTTTGGACAAAAAACCAGAGCTGTAATGGACTTCTAATAGCAATAATACTTTGCATTTCTGAACTATGTTTCAATTTGAGATCCCTAAGTGTTTTTTGCAGTATGTGACAATTAAGCCTATCACTTGGAAACTTCAGCAGAAAACAATTATCATAATTTTACTGATGAAGAAACTGAGGTACAGAGAAGTGGAATGGCCTTCATACAGCAAACAGAATGCCAGTGCCTCATCAGAAATGCCAGGCAACATTTTGGAACTCCAGCAAGGGCACTAACTCCCATTTCCAAACAGCCTATCTGCTATATGTTTGACTAATATTCCACCAGCTTTGCGAGCAATAGAATTCAACTTTTCTTTTAGAGGTAGCTTATTTCCTGGTGCTGTTCTTACCAAGCTGATGACAGGAACAGTAATTCTTTTAACGAAAATGCAGACAGTTTGGGGTACGACAGCAATCCAGATGAAGTCCTCTTTGAGATGGAAAGAGTGACTGAAATTGCATATAGCACCACATTGCATATAGACATACAGTGATAAAATTGAGTCTAGCTAACACTAGATTGGTTAGCAATCAACCATTTTAAGAGACAACCCTAGAACTTTACTAGCAATATTGTCCTCAGAATATGCACATAGCAGGATCATGATAATCTTTTCTCTCCTAAGTCCTTCACTGTGAATAGACATAGCAAGCTTTGAGTCTGACTGTTCTTTTCTAGTTACCACTGAACAGCTGTGTTATTTACTGCTTTCTTTCCATTCTCTGCTAAGAATGATGTAATTGCTTTTTTTTCCCCTGAAAAATATAATGGAGGATTTCTCCAAATGTCTCTTTTTTTTAGTTAGACCTTACACTGCAGTTAGAATAACCCAGCCCTTCTTTGAGGCACTAATAAAAGCAAGAGGCAGAGGAATTAGATTTTGTAGTGCTGTACATTTTCACCTGCCTACACCTAGTTAGCTACTACTGAAATCTTCTTGGTATTTAACCCTGGACATCTAAGCTTCTGTCTGGCCAAGCAGGGTTACCAGTGGCACTAGTCTGTGTAAGTGCATTGCTGCAAGGGTATATCCGAAGGCCTTCAGGGATTAGCACAGAAATGCCATGAAGCTGAACACTTTGCCTAAGCCCCATCTGTGACCAGAGCTGTATATCCGCTCTCTGTATGTGGCAACCCTGTGTGAAATTGAGGAGCGATGAGAGAGAGGTGAGAGATGGAGTTCAAGGATCAGGCAGTAGCAGCACAGAATTACACAGTTATACCTGTTACACCATAAGAAGAGGGAGAATGCTGCAATATCAATAGGCTTTCTTCAGCATTAATCCAGAATCACTGCTTTAGCATGGTTATCTGGGAATATGTGAGGGACTTCCTCATGGCCTGGATGTAACCAGTTATTTTGAAGGAATGAAAGTGGCCCAAATTTAGTAATCCAAACTAAAAACCCCCTATGCATCTTATGCTACTATATGGTAGATAAATTCTTTATAGACAAAGAATGAGGTTCAGGGATTACCTGTGTGCATTTCCCACACATCTGTCAGTTTGTACATGGAAACACTCAGGAAGGAACAGCAAAAGATGTGGCTAATAGCAGTTGCAGTGCTAACCCTCTGGGGTCATGGTTGGGTAGGGTAAAGATGGCTAAGGCTGTCACAGCTGTAGAGCATAAATATATTTTCATGATTTCTAAAATTGGTGTCTTGCTACTTAAGAAAACTCTAGTTTTTGAAAGAAAATTCAACAGTGTAACATCTCACTTTGTTCCTTCTCCTATTCCATAGAAGTACAGCTCCTTTCCAAATCTTTGGACAGATAATCGATATAATACATGAAGCCAGTCCACACAGTGGTCACTGTATCATATAGGTCTGATACATTAAAAGTTATCTTTTTCCATGCATTTATGATTCTGATCTGATAGCTTTATATTTGCATACTGTTGTTTTCTCTTTTCTTGAAAAACAATTGAATTTTATATTCATAAAATAACAGAGACTATGCAAAGACCTATGTGACGATGGCTAGCTACATCTGAAAATTCTTTAGCTTTGAAAGCCTGGCAAGAATCTGAAGGGACGTGTTAAAGCAACCTGACAGAAATCCCCTGCAGTGCTTAAGAAAAAACCCAGCTCTCCCTCCTCCCAGCTAAACCCTGAAACAAGGTCAATGCACTAAAAGGCTCTGGAAGTAATTTTTTTATAAATAAATATCCTGGGGAATTAGTGCAGAGAGTGCCACAGTCATGTCTCTAAAATAAAGGTAGCTGTGAGTATGTAAGCATTTCCTTTACGTGCCAGGGATGGCACACATCAGTCAAGGTGAGATTAAATGCATCTCTGACTACATGCTACAGAAGAAAGCAATATTTTTTCCTCAGGAGGAAAACTTTGATCATAAGCTTGAATCAGCAAGTTAAGTCCATGCCTAATGTTAAGTCTGTGAACAATCCCATGTCTTTTGATATGCTGGAGTCACAGACCCCTGAAATGACACCTGTGGCCTTAACAAGTGCAGGAGTAAATGCAGAAGTCTCCCAAATATGAATTAATGCCAAGATACCAAAGCTTTTGTGACTACTCTGCTGACCAGATTCAGCCACCCTGATAGTCACCTCTGACTGAGTCCTACCTATCATGGCAAGTGATATTTTTTAAGCATCTGATCTGTTCAGATACTGCATTATGGCACAGCAGTAATTAGTTTTTCTTTAAAAGGGATCAAAAGTTCTAACCTCCTATGACTGCAATCAATGGCAACCATTTCCCTCACCAACAGGGCATGAATTATACAAATATTCACTGTAAATCTAAGTAAAGCAACTGAAGAAGGTGAAAAAATTGCATTATTTTGGCAAGGATGCAATAATTTGGGAATCTACGTATTATTTTGTGACATTGATGGGACGCTTTGACCTAGCTTGGAACCGTTTCTTGAAAATTATTTCAGCTCTTCCTCCTTCCACTTCAATTTTATCCAGAAAGCTTCTCTTTCATTTGCTGAAAGGAGAGTATGGAAGAAAGGGGATCATTAAGTCACAAATCCACTTATCTTCACTCCATCTGTGATGTTGTTCCCTAAGCAGTAGTAATCTCCTACATTCAGGAAACCTGTGCAGGTTTCTCACAGGAAAAGCACAACATCTGAGCCAGTGAGAATGCAGCAGTCAAGAACTGGAAGAAATAAAAGAAATCAAAACCCAAGCTAAACAAAAGTCCAAACCAAAACCTTTTAATTTCTTCTTCATCAGGATACCAAGTAGCAGCCATTTAAATGAAGAAAATATTTGTGCCTTCCTCTTTTGGAGGAAATTTCCTAAGGTTTAAAATGCAGATAAAAGGCTTACAATTCTGTGTTAGCACAGCCTGATTTTCAGTTTTGCTTATCACTGCCTGCCATGCAGCTGGCTTGCTTTCTTTCTTTGAAAGTTTGAGGTCCTTTACACAGAAATTATGTTTTCAAAATACAGTTGAGAATCCTGATGTTATAATCATTTTCAGAGCCACTATGTACATTACTAATTGTGTACATGAGTCTTTTGACTGACTCCACTGCACATGCTGAGATTAGCAGCTACCAAAACATCATTATAAATTATAAGGTAAGGAGAATGAGGCCAGTTTTATATTTCTGACTTAGTAAAGGTGTTGATAGCTTGTAGTGAGTGGAAATTCTTGTAAAAAATAAAGTTGGAAAATGTTCTTTATCCTGAACTGTTAAAATGATAAATACTAAATAAACAGCTGCAAGTGAAATGGTTCCCTGCTGTCCAACAACTACTTTTCTAAACACCTAAGAAAGCAGTCATAAATACAGCCAAGTTGAGGTCTGATATCCAAAGTAAATAAGGTACACACAAAGTACTGGTCACTTCATAGTTTTTCCAGTGTATTCTTTTAAATTGCAAGCAGGAAGACCTCTAATAGTCCAGAGCTCCCAATTCAGAAAAGATTTGCCTGGATATTTTAACTGGACGTTACCGAAACCCTGAAAACTACTATAAATAGGACAAAATCAGCAAAATACTTAGCCAAAAAGGAAAGGTATATGCACAAGGAGATATGCTCCATTTTTATATCTCACAGAGCAGAGGATAAACCCCATCTTATGTTGTCTTTCCACAGTAGTCCAAACATGTTGGAAGCTGAGTTATGAACTCATACAGATTTCAAATACCGAAGAAGAGCGGTTGAGGAAAAATGAAACGTAGATGCTTTTGGCCAATTTAAAACGTACAAACTAGGACTGCAAGTCATTTAAATATATACAACCTCTCTCTTATCTTGAACATGATCATAACTGTTGCCAATGAGAAGACAAGAAACTGCTTGGCACCCTGTTTCTGTTAACTCCTTCGAAGAGCAACATAGTTCACATTACAAAACTTGTGGGATTCTTTCCTTTATAGAATAATGTAAACAAACATTTTCTTATTTAATCTCTTTAATTAAGTGTTATTTACTACCAGTTTCTGAAGCACTTCAGATAATAAAACCTAAATCCTTGATCCTAGTGGGAATTTTAAGTGTAAGTTTTTTTTTTTTTTAAAATACTGTTACCCATTAAATGTTTTAACTGTGGCTTTAGGAATTTTAAGAAAGTCTCGTAATTTTTAATGTCTTGATATCTGTGTCTTAAAAAGTAAGTAATTTTTTGACCTACATTAACCATTTGAGACTCTTTTAATGGAATATGCAATCAGTACATTAATAACATCCCATGCATTAGCACTGAATATACCGGAAGGTTAAAAGGGGCATAGGTTTTCCATGAAGCCTTTTTAATTTTTCCTTTTCTGGAATTTTCTGAATCTGGGAGTGGGTAGATCCAGTCCTCGATCTACTACTCCAGTCTGGAGAATGATGCCATTAAAGCATTTTTAACCTCTTAAATATCACATACTTTTTCAATTCCTATACATTGCCCTCAATCCCATATCAGAAATCCATGCAATGTATGACAAGGGTCTCAGTCTGCAGGAGAGAGGCTGCAGATGGGGCACGAGAGTCTGGCAAGGCATCAGGAACACTTTGCAGAACTGGAAAGGGACTAAATTCTGTTTTAGGGCATTTTTGAAACATTTTATTTTTGTAATAATGTACAGCATTTCCATAAATGTTACCTCATCCTTCTCTGAGCAGTTTCATTTTGAAGTCTATTTTCCTTTTTTTTTTTTTTTCTTTTTGTGAAATAGCTTTACCAATTTTAAATTCAGATGGAACAGGAAGGGAAAAAAAAAGCTTTATTTCTTGCTCCTACTAAGATTATTTTATCAATTTCTAATTTTAGTTCTTTTCACGTTTTGTTTGTTAGGCATAACTGGGTCAACACTTTCATTCTTTCAGGTTGAAAATCCTGTCTGAAGAAAAGAAGTTACTTGTCACGAAGCAAAGCAAATGACTGTGAATAATTTATAAGAAAGTAAAAATATTCTGCTTTTGAGATTTTAACAGGAGAACAACCCCAAGTTATAAATTATTATAATTACACTGGAATATGCTCTCCATCCTCTTGGTTTTTTTCTCTGCTCACTGCCATAATACTTCTTGCTCGAATGGATAACAGTCTCTTTAGCAGCACCGACATGGTCCCCCCAGGTTTGGGAACAGTGCCCTTCAGACCATGAATTTATCAGTGCCCACAACCTCGCTCCACACTTCTCAAGATATTTATTAGAACTCTTGAAGGTTTCTCTCCTTATCAGAGGATAAAATGAAAGTATATCTCAAAGTCCAGTGGGATGTGAGGTGGGGACTATCACACAGCTGGGGGCTCCAGAAGCAAAACCAGTGCTCACAGGAGGTTCTAGGATCATTATTAAGATGCATCTCAGATCCACACTGCTACTGCTCGGGTGCAAAGCAATGCTGATAGATAGGTAGGTAGTTAAATTCTTGGGGTTTGTTTAGTTCTAGCTCCTAAAGCCACAGTGTTCAGTGATATTTGTTGTCATAATATAATTGTTATGCTACAATGTATTTCTCTGTATAAAGATGGTAAAGTGAAGAAATACAGTACATTTAATGGAAAAGTAGAGATTACAGCAACTTGGTTTGCTGAGAAACCAGTTTCACTAATGCTCTTATTAAAATGTCTGAAATGAATGTGTCAGTTTTCTGTGGCTCCAAGGGAAGAAGATGAATTACTTAATATCAAAGTCTGTCACTTCTTTAAATGTTTTTATACACTTTCTGCAATACAACATCTCTAGTGTACTAATACTGGCATATCTACCGCGATTTCCAGCATCTTTTTCTCAATAATTCACTTATTTTTAAAATTATTGTTTAGCAGCACAAGTGAAAGAACTAAAATGTAGGAATGGATATGTACATAACAGCTTCCATAAAGAAGTTCATGTGAGTGAGTTCATTTGCCACTGGACTCATTAAATTCCTATGCCCTCTTGTGACAAGCAATCTTTAGCAATCCTCACCCACTTCTTCCATGGAGACCAGGCTGGCAGGAGAGGGAAAGGACAGAGAGCCCACAGGTTCTTATACATGTGCAAGATTTCAGCCATGCATCCCATAATTTCACATAAGGCGTGGTAATGTACGCTAAGACTGTTGCTACCAATGTGTTCCCACAGGAGAGACTCAGTTATCAAGTCCTGCAAGAGGAGTCTGAAGTGTGTAATTCCTACTGCTCATCTTGCTTGCCATGTTGTGGGTCAGTGACTGTTGGTGACAATCTGAGCCTTGGGGGAACCTGAATGTGTCTTCTCTTTAACCTTACCCTTGGCTTAGGACAGGTATTAATGTGAAACCTCTGCCCAATATCCCCCTAAACCTCTCCATAAAAAACTAACGTGACATACGTTTGCCCCCTCATTTATCACTCAGGGAGGATGTCAAAATTCTTTGATCGAAAAGTTGGTGGAGAAGTTGACATTCATTTTGAAGTGGAAGACCTATCTAAGGAATAGTGTAAGGTGGGCCCAGGCTTGCTGGAAACAGTCCTGCTTTAGACTTTCATTTCTGGGACACTTACAATTTAAAATTTAAGTCCTCAAATTTTAGGCTTCAGAAAAGTCAAAATATCTGTGAGCGGGTTCTGAGCATCCCAATTGATTGGTCCCAGACCACTGAGTGCCAAGTGTGCATTATGTCTTTTATTTTTTTCCACACTATTTATATTTGACCTTATCTGACCTTCTATTCCAGGACACCAATTAGATTTCTCTCAGCTTTGCAGTCATTAACAATCTCAGTGGAATTGCACCTCTCCATGTCGGAATTATGCTTCCCACTTTACTTATTCTCTTCGCTACCTACAAGCTTGAACCAAAATATACACACTTCTTGTATTTCATTCTTACCTAAGCACTTGCTACACGTTCATGAAAAATGAATTAGTGCAATTGAGCAACTCAAATCTGTACATTCTTGCTGGGTATAAAAGAAGATGTGCTTTGATTCTTCCTCTCAGAATAATGTACTAAGCACTAGTAGTGACATCTGTACTAAGAATTAAAAGTAAACTGTCCCAAGTAGGCCACTACTGAATGGTATCCAATATTTGACCGGTATGCAGGATTTTCAGGAGAGGAATTTGCTGACTATCCTCTAAGAAACTCTTCCCTAAGTTAAAAGCAGCCTTGGGTAAGTGCTAATCACCCTTCCTGTGATTTTCAAAACTCCCTCTGTGATTTTAATACCCAATTCCATTAACTTCAGTACTAGGCCTGCTAATCCTCTAGGTAGTCTAGAAAATCTTTAGCTGTATGCAGGTGCTTCAGAGATTATAGTGCTAATCACTCACATTTAGCTGCTACTATCAATATGAGAAGGAAAACAAAGCAGAAAAGACAGACAGCTTGAATTAACAGATATATCTATGTCATATGCTTTTTGCCTTTTTCTGAGCAAGAATAACTCAGTCTTCTCTCTGTTGTTCTTATCCTAAAGCTTTGGAGCCCAAAGCACCACACAGCTTTGAGGAAAGGGCAGTTTAGAGAACAAATAACGTTTCTGGGGAAGGGGGTTCTTTTGTTCCCTTTGGTGGGACATTTTCTTATTATAATGTCAAAAAAAAAAAAAAAAACAAACAGTTTTATTCTGGAGATTTTCCTCTAACCAGAATGTACTTCTGCAGGAAAACATGTAAGATCTACTCATGTTACATCATCTCTGGATGTGATTCTAGTGATCTTTCACTGGAAGAATGTTCACCTGAACGCTGATAGCTGTTGGAGTCTCCTCACTTACAATGCAATGGCCTTTAGAAAACAGATAAATGAGCACTTGTATTTTCAACAGATTTTACTCCAATGAGATCAGCTGTTGTGCCGAGTTAACCTGTATTCTCCTCCTTAGGCAGAGATGGGGGAGAGAAAAGGGGGATGTTCTGTGATGGTAACTGTTTTTTTACCTTCTTTGGTCTTGGTTTACGGATTTTTCAGTGTTTTTCTTTAAGCAATTATATCCAAGTCTTTTCATGTTTGGAAATGTTTTCACACGGGAAGGTGGCTGTTACAGTGAACAGCTGAATCATATGGCAGAGACCACTGAGAGCTGCCAAATTACAACCAGGGCTCACTGAGAAACTAAGGGAAAGCAGGACGTCTTATAAGTCAGACTGAGAATATCTTTATGCAGTCAACAGAGAGTCAAGAGAGGTTTGATTTTTCTAGGCTTTGGGGTGGAGAGAAATGAAAAAGGAAAAATTCCTTGATATCACAAAGACTTTTCAATGCTGCTTATTTCAAAGAGATATTTAAGAGAATGTAAGACTTATACACGTTAGTGGTCTCCCGTGGAAAGGAGACATCCCTGTTAAGTGAAAATTAAGTCCAGAAAGCTTATGTTTGATGGAAGATTTATTGGTACAGTAGCCAAAGATTTCCCACAACCTCTTGGCTTTGTCAGAAGAGGTTCAAAAAATAGCTCAATGCTGTCTTTCTTCCTCCACACCTGCTAGTCCGGGGCTGTGTTGCTACTTGCTTTTGTACTGTTCAGTTTAGGATGTTACTGCACTGGGATGACTTCTCTTTGCCTTTTTTTTTTTTTTTAATAATAATTTTATCTACTTAATTGAAATAATTCATTGACTCATACTGTTTGGATTTTATTTTGTGTGAGCCTAAAATGAGATTCTGTGTCAGACTCTCTGTAGCCTTGGAGCTGATATCATAAAGACTGGTGAGAAAAGTGGGTGGGCCACTGTGAGTTTGTGGACATCTCCAGTTAAACTTCTTTTGTAAAAGTACAAAGGACTGCACATGGCATAAGGCAGCTAAGAACTGAAATATTTACCATGATAAATTACTTGCTTTAGTAGAGCCGTATACTGGGGCAACTACCAAAATACCAATAATACAAAATAATTTATGCCTGTGGTTCTTAGATTAATAGAATTGCTAACAATTTTCTTTTACTTCATCCTAAAAAAACTTATTGTGGCACATTTCTGCTACAGGCAAAAGAAACAGAAAAGCTCTCAGTATATTATGGATTGAAATAGAGGAGAGTTGGGGGAAGTTAAGTTTCCTTTGAATGAGTTTTTTCAAACTGTGTGTGGAAAACCACATGAGAAAATATATGTGTATACACTTGCAGCAAAACCGCTTTTGCCTTCTGTAATGCCAATTAGAGAGCAAAGACTTAGTTGTTTTCCTAAGACAGTGTGTGTCTTCATAACCAGAGTAGGAGAGAAGATGGATGCTGGAGATGGCCCTAAGCAGAAACCTAAATTTATTCCTGTCAATGTTGAAAAAATTATTTGAACCCTGTTTCCCCAGCGAAGAAAAAAGAACCTGATAAGAAATGGCTCCAAACCTCCTAGGATGAAAAGCTGTTACTGAGAAGACCTTAGAAGGGAGAAGAACTAAAAACAGAAATAACAAGATCTGAAAGAAGTAAAAAACCACACAACCCTCCAAATAATCCGGAAAAAGATACTTCTTAAAGGCTGAGAAATGTGGGAGAAAACAGAGAATTGACAGAAGTTTAGCTCCTATACCAAAAGGAGTTAAGGAGACTGCCAAAGGATTTTCAACTGTACACACAAATAGAACAAGGAAAATAAAGGTGGTATCACAAGCACTTGAGAAAAAGAAAAGCATGGGCTAGACTCATGTAAATACACATATGTATGAAAACAGATGGAAGTGGGAAGTGGGATAAAAAGCTGCATTGCTTTTGTACAGAACTATTATGGCAGCCATCAAACTACCTGGCAGAACTGATTTGCTTGACAAAGGAATTACAAAAGATTAAGTACTTTTGATTAAGGCATTTGAGGGTGGTGCCACATAAGAAATCATTAGTTCAGCTGAGGAGGAGAGTACAAATGGGGATGGGAGTGGTGGGGAGAGACACCACTGTGTTATGCAGAAAACAGAACTTCTGGACTGAAGACTCCCTAGAAGCTGCTTTTCTCCAAGGACCAGTGTAGGAACAGATGCTGTTTCATGTTTTCAGTAATGGTTGTCATAGAAAAGAGAGAAGTGTGTTAATGAAATTTAATGATGGCACTGAAGAGGGAGGAATTGTATGTATAGCAGATATTCCGAATATCATGGAAGAAATTCTACTTGACAATGAAAAAAAGTGATGGTAACAGTGAGAAATTCAATAGTAGAAAATTCGAAGGAAATGATAATTTTAACAAAAAACATTTCAACCCAGGGTGATGGAGTGGAAAAGGACAGGGTATGGGAGGATCACAGGATAGTTCTACATCCCTTGTAATTAGTTTGTGAAAAAGGCAAATTCAGTCCTAATGTCCTAGGTGCAGCATTTCCAGTGATAAGTAAATACACTGTTGACAAATTGTGTAGCATGTACAATGATAGTTTACTCATACTCAGAAAAGCTATGTTAAAATATGTGACAGATGAGGATTACTGAAACTATGCTTATTTTGCCAAGGAAAAGAAAAACTGCACTATTTCCAAATAGAACTTCTGTAACAAGCAAATCTGGAAAAGCACACATCCCAGTTTCCATTTTCCTACAGAGCAGACGTTATTGCACTCTAAGACACCTGCTGCCCTTTGCTCATGTCTTGGACCTGACCTGCAGCCTCTCGCTTTGGGAGTTGTTGCATCCTTGTTGCAGAACCCCCAGTGTGCATTCCTCAGAAAGGCAAAGCAGCAGGAGAGTCCAGCATGTGCCTGGTGACTTCGCTGCTCTTCCTCAAGTGAGGCCCTTGGGCAGACTCTGCTCTCCCAGCTCTCCTTGCGAGGGGAACCAGGCTTGGCAGTTCAGGGGCTGCCTTCTGGCTGGATGCACCAGCATGTCCTGACTGTGACAAGGAAGTGAAAAGGGAGAACTCGTTCCCCATCTGTGACACCAAGACGTGGTTAATCACTCCATCCTGTAAGTGGCCCCTCATCAGTTCAGAGCTACAGTTCCCACAACAGCCAGATCCTTAATTTGTCTGCCTGTTTTCACTGGCCAGCTCAGCAAAGTGCGCAGTGCTGCAAAAATCAGTGAAGTGTGAGATTTCCTGTGCAAAACCATCACCTGCTGACTGCGTGCCTGGCCCTGGGTACCCATTGCCCACCAGTCACTGAGCAGCTCTGTTGGCCACGAGGGACAGATCTGCAGGCAGCAGCAATGGTTTGGCAGGGCGCAGAGTCAGGCTGGTGACCTCCATATCTGAAATCTGGTGTTGCTTGAGACTACTGTGATACAGATAAGCCTTCGACTTAATTTAGAGCTGCTCAACAGGCAAGAATCTGTTTCAGCTCCATGAAAGAGAGTGCTTTCACATAAAGATGGTGCAAAAATAAGAAGTGTGATATTTTTTGACTGCTATTCCGGTTATGCTCACATGCTTGTCCAGTGTGCCCACAGGTCATACAGCTCATGGCTAAGTTTCTTTTCTTTCCTACATGATGGATCTGTAACCAGTGAATCTACATGCAGGCAATCCCACATGAGACAGAGCCAGCAGGAGACAAAATGAGGCAAAGAGGATTGCATCTGACAGAGCTGTTTAAATAAATTGTTAATTTTCTTAGAATACCAGGGGACCTGTCTGTAGCACCAAATCTCCATAGGTTGTAATCTTACAAGCCATCTGTCCCTGTTTATACTGGAGAAGGCTACGGACTTGGGAGGATGATGAAATATTAGGATGTAAATATTGAGGGGGTGGGAGATTATTCCAATATCTAATCTTGCATCTCACAAGATGATGGGCTCCCCAGCCTCCTACTGTGGTAAGGGAATACAGGGCATTCAAAATTTTAAAGGTCTGAGCTCTGAAATGCACATGCATTTAGCAAATTTGGAAAATTTTGCTGTTAGATGGTTGAGTATGCCCGAATTTTATTTTTCTTTTAAATAGATATTCTATCCACTAAAAATAAAAGTGTTATATTAGCATTATATGTTGTAAAAAATAATCCAAAACATAGAAAAAACAGTTCATTCAATCCATATACCTTTAAGACATACTAGAAACCCATGTTTTCACTCAGCTTTGCAGAGGATAAGGACTAGGTTAAAACTAACTAGTACTTGTTCTTTTTTTTCATAGGAGAGATGTGTCTTGGAAGAAAAGAGCTCATAAGTTCTTAGTGGTTTAGGGCATATACTACATTTGCTTTCTAAAATGAATAAACTTGGTATGTAATGGGAAATCTTCTTTTTAGTCTAAATTAAATATTCAAAATGATGTCAGGTCTGTGGCCATGAAATGAATTTATTTCTATATTGCTCTCCTGAACAATGATGTGACTTCTTTGAAAGACTAATAAATATCAACTCACAAACCCTTCAGTGTAATAATTCATGTCTTCTCTGGCTATATCTCAAGGGAGGCGATATATTCTTGTGGTAGAAGATAAGAGAAGAGCTTTAGGAGATCTCTGTTTAATTTCTAGTTTAAGAACTGAGAGGTTTGAGAGAGTAGGAACCAAACTGTATCTTCAGAACTGTCCTTCAGTCACTTTTCTTTGAATTTCTCCACTGTAGCAGTATTTATATGCCTATGTAAAGCAATTTAAAAATCTCTCCCTGAACTGTATGCATATTTTTAATTGGAATCTATTATGTATTAATTATAATTTACAAAGAAACTATCACACACTTCAAGTTCTTACAGTTATTTTTAGATTCGTGAAATGCAACTCCTGCATTTTAATAACTATTAAACTGAATGCCTTCTCTCTAACTCTGAAGATTATCGACTGTAAAGCTCAACGCAAAATCACTCAGTTCATTCTCCTTTAGCCACCTAATTTAACAATTAAATTGGCCTTCTCATAGAAAGTCCAAATAAGAAAGCACACCTTTCACCTTAGCCCAAATTACCATCCACAAGCCCTATTTTGCTTTCTTTGCACTTAATTGCCAATCCATATTTTTTTTTCAGATATACAAGAGATTGATACAACTTTTATAAACCAATTATCAACAAGTCTCTAGGTGAAAGAAATGCCATATATCAACTTCACTGAACAACGAAAAAAGTCTTATAAACCAGCTGGGAAATTTCAATTTCCCCCTTCTGATAAGCCCCAGTGAAAGCACGTTGCACAGATGGACTGCAATCGTTATAATCTTCACATAAATATATACAAGCACTTACAGCATTTTCCAAACTTTTCAGGAGTCCTGTCTCCCGTATGGAAGCTTTTTCTTTCTGGCATTACTAATCATACCTTAAAAAAAAAAAAAAAATTCCACTGAAAGAAGATGCCAGAAGAGTAGGTTTCTCAGCTGAATAGCACTAATGAATATTGACAAAGATGAGTGTTTTGGTGTGATCCAAGAATATGTATGAACAAGTTCAACCAAAAATCAGAGGTTGCATAATCTTTATAAAGGCACGATGGAGTAATGCAGAAATTTGCAATGTAATAAATGGGCCAATAACTAAAATAATTTTGCAGTTTTGATAATTTAGAAATAAGTTCTCTAAGGGGCATTAACAATGGATTTCAGACATTTGTTAGAGAATAAATCATGCTCTAATTGCTAAAATGGTTCCAATGAACTAGAAAGCACATGGCAGTGCAGAGCAAATGATGTTACCAACCTTGTCAGAGACTCCAAAACTGAACTATCTGCATGTCAAATAACAGCACTCTCATTTAACCCTTGATTTGCATACTCTTTTTGGAAATAAAAAGAACTTGCCCTTATCTGAGATGTATCCATTTCTAGAGCAATTAGACTATCTTTTTCAAAACAATGAGTGTGCAACTGAGAATACAAATTCCTTTTTTTTACAAATGCTGGAACATTGTATAATCTCTTTCTTCTAAATGAAACCAACAACAAATTCAATCCAAATATCCAGTACACAAAATAGATGTCCAATAAAATAAAATAAAGATCTAAATCTGAAAATTATGTATTGAGAAGAGGCTTTTGAACCATCAGTACTTTGATCTTGCTGCTTGAGAGCTGTAGACACCTTTGGACACATATCTTAACTTCATCCTCACTATTCTACTGCGGAGAGAAAATTGCTCATTAACAGAACCTCAGGGTACAGACAAAAGAAAAGGTGGGAGGAACATATTTATATTCACCTTATCAGAAGGTATTCAGACTTAATACAAAATTATGCATCATTATCTTGCTTGTTTGGGGTTTTTTTGACATTTTCAGCAGTTGTTTCAGTAGGAGGTTGGTGGAACTTGAACCCAAAACTTTGGTGTATAACCCTAAAAAAATTCCTCCTAGAATTAGGTCAACTCATGAGACAGAGATGCAAATTTCTTTTAATGACTTTGGGTCTCTTCTAATGGGAAAACATAAAATACATAATAAATTATGAGTTGATATATAAATAGCATAAAAGCATTTTTCTTAACAAGGCATGAAATCATGGGTATTTATTATACCATATATAGAAGATAAAGCCCTTTTTTACATTGAGATTTTTTATGCAGAATAACTCAAATATCAAAAGATTTAATTGGCTTACTTTGCTCTTTACAGTCCTTTGTTTTAGGCAGTTCACTTACTCAAATTATTGACCTTATTTTTATACTATGATTGACGCATTTGTGGCTTTTTAATTTTCTGTATCTTTTTTTCTTGCCTTGCATTTCAGCCTGGACATGCTGTAATGGCTACACATTAGAAAATGCTTCCAGTTCAAGCTTTCAGTAAATTAGCATTTTCAGAGCAGAAGACAAATACACTCTCAGCCTGGGATTGTTACTCACCCAAGGCCCTGCACAGGACTGGCAGATCCAAGCAGAGCTCCCAGCCAAAGCATGCTCGGCTGCAGTGGCAGCTGAGGGTCAGGCTAGGGCACCCCATGCTCACCTAAACTGCCTTTCTTGTGTTCCTATGAACAACTTGCATAAAAGCTTCTGGACCAAGACAGCAGTGATTTAAATGGTGGCATAAGAGGGCAAGCAGAATAATCAACATTTGTCTGCCAAGTTCCAAGTGCACAATTCTATTGGGATAAGAGTGGAGTGAGTGAAAAAAGATACGATACTTTCCCCTTCCATTTGTCATTTGGTCATGAAATGAATGCAGCACCATTTATTTTGCAAGTGATGAGCCTGTTCCACGGAACCAAACAATGATGAGGAAAACTGTTTTGGGATTTTTTTTCTTTTCACCAAATATGAATATTTTAGTACACAATATGCTTCAGATAGGATTTCAGTTCGGACATTGGCACTGATCCTCTGCGTTTTGTTGTGCACAGGATTTGGGTAAAGATATCTTACCTCCAACCTATAGCAAGGCTTTGGTTGTTTCCTGAATCACCTTTGTGTCCTTTATCTCAGAAACACTCTCCAGAAAAACTTTGTAAATTTGTATTTGTTGGGGAATGAATAAACACTGCCATGTGGATTCCAAATGTATTTATTTCTAAATTCCACTGAAGCCTCCTTGTTCAGCATGTGCTCAACTCATGAAAGTAACTTATGTTATCCACACATGATTTTGCACTCATCAGTTAGAGCTGATTGCTGCATATCAGTGCACCCTGCCAGTGAAGGGTGCCGGCCGCATAGGACCTGTATTAACAAGGGCGTAGTCAGAAGGGGAGGAAAGTGGTTATTCCCCTCTCCCTGGCACTTGGGAAACAATATCTGATCAATGGCATGGTGGTCTGCTCAGTAAAGGAGAGATTCACATGCCAGTGACAGTCCGGTGGAGAGACACTAAGATGGTGAGGGGCTGGAAAATGTGATGAAGCAGGAGAGGACGAAAGCTGGGTTTGTTCAGCTCAAAGAAAAGAAGACCTTGGGAGGACCCTACCATTGTCTGCAGCTCTCCAGGGGAGAGTGCAGAAAAGATGGAACCAGGCTTTCCTCATAGGTGCTTGATGATAGAACAACCAGCAATGGACACAGCTGACATCAGATGAAGCCTCATTAGGTACTAGGAAAATAAAATCTTTACTATGGCAGATGTCAAATGGTGGAAGGGACTGTCTAAAGAATCTCCATTCTTGGAGACAGGCAGAGCTGGAGGGGGCGTAGCACTGAGCAACCTGGCCTGGAAAGGGTATGCTCTGAGCCAGGGGGACTGGCACATAAACGAACTCATGAAAATATATTTAATTATGTTCTGAAGGGGACAGTAAGACAGGTTCTGCTTATTAGCCTCAATGAGGCAAACTCATGTGAAAACAGAGGACTAAGTGCTGGATGGAAGAAAAAATTCCCTAAGAATCCCTCAAATTCAAATTATTCAGAAATTTTCTTGTGTTTTGCTTTCTTTTATTAACTTCAACTGGTTCATTTGAGAATATTTAAGATTATTTTGTGCTCATAAATGGTAGCAGTATGTGGAGTAAGATGTACCATATGTATCAAAGACTTATTATAAAATCTTAGCACCACAGCACAGAATTCAGCACATGGGCCTATGAATCCTGGCTTTAAGTCTAAACTCTGTGGATCCATCCAACAATGCGAAAGTAATTAATTGCACACACAGGTCTGGCAACTGTCATAGGGAGTGACGATTCTGAGAGCTGCAGGCACCCTGCACTTCGGGATTAATACCTATATCTATTTTAAGGTTTGTAGATACTTTGACTTGCAGTGGGGAAAACACACCAAGAGTGTCTCAAAAAATTGTTAGGACAGATGCTCTTGTAATCATCAACCAAATGATAAAAGGAACAGACTCCCAGTTTCTCTTACCATAGAAAGTACTATATAAAAATCTTAATTTTTTGTTCATAAAAGACTGAAATCTATGCAAGAAATGACACTTTCTTATGCAACCTCCTGTCTGATCTTTTCTTAAATAAATTATCTCTGCATTGCTCCAAGCTGCCATGTCTGTACCTCTGTCAGGAGACAGTCCATCTCAAACAACAGATTGTCAATATCTTGACAGCGATATCAGTCCCACTTTAAAACCCAGCATGTGTGGCAGTAATATTTTCATAACACTACTGAAAAGTGCTGGTTTACAGCAGTTGAAAGAATTTGTCTCTTGGTTTTTTGGTACAAAGAGGTTGTCTCTGACTTATATTTCTTATTTTTTGGTGAAGATTTATGTAAAGGGCTGAAAATAGAACCAAAACCTCCCAGGCTGCCCCTTGTTATAGCATTTGCCACCACAACAAACAGCCTGACCCTGTTGTCTTTGAAGCTCCCCTTCAAGTAGGGTTTGGCTGCTCTGAGCGTGGCCTGAGCCTTTTCTTCAGCTGAGTACGCTGGACTTTCCTACCACACACCCAGCTGCAGGTCCCACTGAATGAAACAGAGTAACACTTTCTATTTCACATTTAATAGCTGAATCATCCTTTTTGGCGTTCTTTTAATTTATTGTCCTGAACAGTCAATGTAACCCTCTGCCCAGAGCCTACTTGTGACAGTGGTCTTGCTAATAGGTGATTTTAGACATAATGTTCCTGTCTCTAGTAAGAGCACAAGAATTTCAGTTTAACTTACTATGCTGTCAATACCTAACAGAGCTCCTTGCCATAGGCAGTAAATGCTGTTCTGTTGTAGTTCTATCCATAAAAATGCTACATCTCCGAAATACCATCATCAGTAGTTGACAATCTGCCATCTTTCTTCTCGAAGCATTATTTCTCTGACGTGTTATAGGATAACATGATAACAAATACATGGTTCTAAGAATCCATGAGTACATTAAAATAAACCTTACATCAATGTGAATACAAAGCTCTTTTAGTGTGTCTTGCTATATTTTCTGTGCTGCTTTTGGGTATTGCAAACTAAAATGGATCAGGCTGGATTAGTACTTTCAGAGATTACCAGCAACTACATTCTTCATGCACTGCTACAAAAGATAACAAGCTATATGAGCATTTATTCCTATATGAATACCCCAAAATCACCCCAAGAGAGGGTGTGATATGCTGCTGTGACAAACTGCCATCTTTAGGAAGAACATAAAACAAATGTCCAGCTAAGATCTGATTACAAGTACCATGAACATTGGTAGCTTTCCAACTGGAAGATTGCTATTTTTAACGCAAAAAGTAAACAAAATAAAATCTGAGGGTACAGCCTTGCTCTGTTTTGAAACAAAGTTTCTCACAGCTTTTGTTCTCAGGGTACAGCACTGCAGGAGTTAATAACAAGAAGCTTTCCTGTCTGTTGATGCCTGCTGAACTTGCTATGCAAGGGCGGGGCCTTTTCTACAAGGCAAGACTGCCTGCAAACAGGTCACCCATTTTTGTGCTGTTTTTCACTTTCACAATTTTTCTATCCCATCTGAATTCTAAGAAAATCTCTGCAGGTAGGAAAAAAAAAAAAAATCTGAGGCACTGTTATAGATATTGAAACCAACTGATTGTTACAAACTGCTGAAAAACTTCTTCTACATTTAAATTAAAGGCTTATTTTAATAGAGAGACCTTCCAAACTGTGCCCATATGTCCACAAGGGCTTCAAGACAGGCCTGAGTAACTGTGGGTAATTACAGGTATTCTGTAACAGCAGCTGCCTTAGGTTTCCCCTCACGCTCGGCCAAGGCTTTAGAGAGGCTTTCAGGTCAAAGCAGGCAGAAGGACATGAAACCCTTGGCCAGCGAGGCTGGGCAGGGCAGAAGGACTGGCTGCCCTCACTGCACGGGGTGTCGGGGCAGGGGAGGGTGGCTGTCACCAGAGTGCTCCCTCCTGCAGTTCACCTCCTCTCCACCCTCCTCAGCACTGGGCTGTCACAACATACTCATCACTACAAAGGCTCTGCCCTGTTCCTGTGAACGACGACAGAATTAAAAAAGCAAAGAGAGCCATCAACCTGTACAATGCCAAAGCGCTGCCCTTTATTAATGTAACAAAATCAATCACAGTGAAAAAGTTTCAGAAACTTTTATATGTAATGCTCAATAAAACCAAAACTTGTGGCAGGCCCTTGGCAAATAAAAATGTTAATGCTATGCAGTCGCTGTAATGATGTAACAGATGGATTTTTCTGTTTAGTTTTCATCACATTGTAGACATATTGTTTGTGTATTGCTTCTTCAGCATATCTTTACAAGAGAAAGAAGGTGCTGCCTTCTACAGGGGAGGCATCTTTTTATGACACTCTCTGTGTCCATGGGCAATCACTGCTCACCCTGGGTCGTCTTTGCTCATGGTCTTTCAAGACAGTCATAGGATTTCTTTCTAAAAAAGAAGCTGTAAAAATCAGAAAAATTTAATCATCTCTCAAATTCAAAAGCAGCTGACCAAAATCCCACAGCAGAAAACAAATGCAGAGGACAAGCCAGATCAGCGCATGGTGGTGAGTACTGTAAAATGTTTTGGTAAACATATGTTTACCAAAAAAAACCCCAAAAGCCTCCATAATATTAAATAAATTAATAATATATATATTATATAATATATAATTAATTAATATTAAATAAATTTCCTATACTAATTCAAACTGAGCAGTGATTTGTTTGCTCTGCTGCCTCACTGAGAAGTACTCTAGCCACAAGCCAATACTTCCTCTTTAGTCTGTCTTTTGGGACTGAAATATACTATAGCAAGAGCTATTTTCCATATTCTTGGCTTCAATTTGTTTCTTCTTATTGATAGGATAACTCTTCGTTCTTTCTTTTGCATCATTTGAAGGGTTTTTTGACCCTCAGTACTAATTAATTTTTTAAGTTTCAAAATTCATGTTAGTAGAGTTTTTAAGAAGTAATCACTGTGGCAATTCAAATGTCATCTATGATGTTGATCCTAACAAACTGAATTCAGATAATATTAATGGGCTGATTTACAAGTAATAAAGTAAGGATGAGACTATTCTTAATTTATCCTGCTGTGTTCAGATATTACCACACATATGGCAGAGGAGATTATCAGCATTTCTGAGACCCCCATGATTCTTCAGGCACAACAAAGCAGATTAATGACAGAGTAATAAGGTCAGCTCAGGTATAAGACAACCTTTTCTCCTGGATTAGTTAGATCAAAGTTAAATTTGGCCCAACTTAACAAAATTTCCTGTTACTTGTTGATCTGGTTAAATATTTAGAGCAGAATAGTAGTGAATTCTGTGTCTGAAAGAGACGAAGGATCCACAACCCAGGGGATTAAAGCTCTCATTTAGTCTCTCACTAGTTAAAGTTCTAGATAACAAAAACTAGTACTTGCCTTCACACAATTGGTGAGAAGAAAAGGACTTGTTCTCCAGATTTGAAATCAGAACTTCTGAAGCATAATAAAACAAATGGGAGAGATAGCATAGACAATATTTCTGGTGAATTTTGGGCCATTTGGGAAGAGTTAAACCAATAACATGTGGAGCTGAAAGTAATTAGTCTAGCTGCTTAAATAGACAAACTGCTTATTGTCATTGTGAGAAAGAAATGAAGACTGTAAACAGTAGGTGAAAAGAAGTTAATAGCGTATCTGATAACACAACTCTGTCCCAAATGGATTCACTGTTAAAGAAGACAGTTATTACCTATAAAATTAAAGGCTATAAATAAAATGTAAATAGTCCTTGAGAAAAGCTAATATATCGCCAAGATTTCATATACAATTTCAGGTTGTTTTCTGACAGATTAATTACCTCATAATAAAACCATAAAAACATTTAATTAAATGTAAAGTGAAAAGTCATGTACTCCCATGTAATGGAAACATCAGCAGTGATAAATGCTGTGCAGCTGTAGTGAATATTTTGTTATACCTGTGTTTATTGGAAGGCAAAGAGAAACAGGTGTGGTCTATGGGGTAAGCAAGGGATTTAAGGTGAGGGATCAAGTTTCTATGTCAGGGATAATTCTTAACATTTAATTTCTTTGTTTATGGTTGGACTGATTTACAAGCCTACATAACAAAAATAAGACTCCCTTCATGGCACTGTGGGAGGCTGAATTTCCCATACTTCTGAGTTAGAAAGTGCTCTGAAAATTAACCTTGTTAGTTTACATAAAATCCTTTGTTATCTGGCTTGCAAACTGAGTTCTGTGCCCAGTTTTCCACAGGATCAGGTAAAAGACAAATAAAAAATGAGCTCTGAAGTTAAAGGGCAGATCCTTCATTTTCCTGTTTGCGCCCACTTCAGCTGCCAGCCTTTACTCCCCCTTTTCTCTTGAGACAGATGCACACAGTTTTCTGACCATAGGATAAAGACAGCTGGCTTGGGGCAGGGCACTTGCCTTTCCATCGAGTGATCCATGTGAAAACCCAGACAAGGATGCCCTGATAGCATGGTGGCCTCTAGTGCTTATTAATCACAGGTGAAGTGCTGTTGCCTTCTGCATGCTCTGGCCAAGCACTGTGTGATCAGGCATGACAGCAAACAGAGGCTGTGCCAGGGTGTGCACAATGGTTCCCATGTGTGCCCATTTCATTAGTGTTTACTCTCGCTAGGAAAGCAACTACCCATTATCAGGGAATTGAGGCACCCTAATGCTAAAGTGCAGTACAGTTGAGAAGGATAATAGGATAGAGAGTGAAAAGCCACGGTAAAGCATCAGGGGGCTCATGTGGGCATCATCTGGGGAATGCTGACTGCCTCACTGACTGCCTTTGGTCAGGAAACCTGCAAGGGCACAGAGTCTTCCTGCAGGACTCTGAATGAAGGACAGATCCTTGTCAGAAAAAGAAATTTCTTAAACCAGTCGATGAACACTAATACAGAAGTCAAAATAAATCGTAACAGCCACAGATATCGGAAACTTTTTGCCACTGTGTTGTCATACATATATGAAAGAGTAGAAGGCTGCCTAGAGATTTAAAAAGGGCATCCTGGTGGAGTGACCTGTGCCCCTGCTACTCCAGCTGGAACATCTAAGAATACCTTTCTGCCACCCTAACTTCTGTAACCTCAAAAAACATTCAAGAAGCATTAATGTCTCTAACCAAAGCCTTGAAAATAAGTCATAATATTTTTAATGCAAGAACCTTTTAGGAAAATTTGTTGCTTAGGTTATTTAGCACATTATTAGTAATGTTCACCACAATTTCATCTTTTACAATTCATTCGGATTTGAACAAAATTGTTAGATATATGAATTTTTCATTTAAAAAAGCAGACGATTTAACATTGCGATACAAACAACACATCATCTGCAGATTTCTCAGACCAATTTCCTGTACTTTTCTGTCTTAAATCTCCCAGGCCACTTGAACTTTTACCACAATTTACTCCTTAGCCAAAGATGGTACCTTTGAAGGAAGGGACCTTTCCTGCTGAGAGAGGACAGTGAGTGGATGCCTCTATTGCAAGAGAGGTGATGGGACTTCCTGAAGCAGTGCCTGCGGAGTGAACCTAAATGCTCACAGCATGTGAAAACACTCGTGTGGAATGGTTCCTGATGGGCTTGTTTTTGCTGAAGGCGGACAGGAGGATGGGAGATGCTTGGAGTTCTGTGCAACATTCAGTTAACTGAACAGACATCTCAACTCAATAACCAGAATTAAACTTTTATGGATCATATTTTTGTTTAAACCCAAGACAATGACATTTCTGAGATCTTAAAGGATTGATTATCGCTAGATCAGTGCATACTTATGACCCTAATGTGTCATTATATTTGTTTCTTTGGCATAACAGAATAAATAGCACTGATTTTAAATAGGGTGGGGGAGGAGTGGAAGGGGGAAAAGAAAGATGCATATAGAGGACAGAGTTCACTATGTCATGTGAAGAAAATTTTGGCTTATAATTTAAAAATATTATAAATATTAGTCTTATTACGAAGTAGAATCAAATTGAAAGATGGTTTGTCTAAAAATTCAGCAGAGGCTCCACCAGTTAATATTTCTCAGACTGATGAATCCTTCCTTACTTGACTCTTCATCCCCATGCTCCAAACATAGCAGTTCTTAAAGTCAACTGTCCAGACACAACACACCAATGCTCTTTGCCAAAGCTGACTCCTACACCCTACGAAAGGACTGTATATCTGCAGTTTTCTGGGGAATGGAATACAGGGTGAACTGAATTAGCACCATATTACAATGTTTAGCAATCTGTCCCAATTCTGCACCGAATCCCTTCACTGGCATTAAGAAACATCTTACTGCTAAGGTGATTTCTGTGGACAGGGAGGACTGTAGCACATTTTATTATTTCTCTTATTGGATTAAAGATTTTGCAATGTGCTCAAAAGCACTGGAGGGCTTTCTTATGAAAGAAAGCCATAAAAATGTATTTGAAGTTTCTCCTCTATGACAAACAGTTGTATTAAAATGGAAAAACTAGAGGGTATGAGCTAGAATTTATTCAGCTTTATTATGTTGAACAATGTTTAGATTAATAACAATTAGGTAGGGTAAAAGCATGATGTGAATGTGACTAAAAAGAAATACTTAAGCCATGTGTTAGTTATTAATAAGTCAACATAATTTTTGACAGCTATCCAAATATCTTGAGAACCTTTTCGAAGTCACGGTCCATCTAGATGCAAAATCTGTATTTATTTAAATATTGCGTAACAAAAGGAAGATAAATATGCAAAATCTTAGCACCAAAGCATGTGTATATTCTAATGAATACAATTTACCCAATGTGAAAGTCCATATTGCCTCACAAGCTGTTTACAGGCTTAGGGCCATGGCACTAACATAGAAACCAAATAATAAAGCTCACCTGTCTAAATTATACATGGGTACTTTAAAAAAAGACACAACCCAAGTGTCACTGGTATTTATGAGAAGGTTTGATGAGAGGCAGAAAGGCACTCAGGATAGACATGAGCTACCAGAGGCCTCGACAGAGGAGGGTGTTTTTAAGGGAACAAATTTAGCTACTAATTTAAAATAAAGAATCCAAATGTTAAGCACGGCATCTGTCCTTTTACAAAATATTAAATATTACTTTTTCATTTGTTATATATCTCAGCATGACCAACTGAAATGTTACTGGTTTTTTCTGTGTCAAAAGTCTGTTTATTGGTTACAGAACAGAAACTTGCACTTGTGCTATAGCACCTCAGTGACAAAATCTACTTTTTAGTCACGTGAGAGAAAAATAAGCCATAGAAAAAACAAGAAAGAAATTCAGTCTTTGCAGGTATTAGTTTCAAATGCAGAGTAAAAGTAATTTCTACCTCTACCTTTCTACTGATTTTGTGTAACTTGCTTCAGTATTTCTTGAATGAATTTAGAAAATTCCTGTTTGAAACAAATTGCAAGAAACTTCAGTTTAAGAATACATGTAAACACACACTTCAAGCGTAAGTTTAAATTCCATGAAGTTCCAAGTATTCATATATACACATAATAATGGGCATTCTCTCAATGCCTTTTCTGTAGGAGTATATTTGTTTCACTTTTCTGCACACACCAAGTCCCCTTTTTCTCCCAAGGCTACTGATCTTACTGACAATTGCTGCAAAGTATGAACGTTTCGCGCTGCTACCAATATTTTAATATGATTCTGTATCTGAGGTACTGGTGGCTGCTATCATTATCCCCCAAAATCGTGCAGTAAAAGGCTACTTCACTCAGGAAAAGAATGGAGCATTGACATGAGAAAGCAATTATGTGGGAAACATTGAATCAAGCATTCCCAGGTGGTATATTTATATTGAGAATAAACTGTAAGGGAGCCAAGTTAGAAGTCTGTGAAACTTCCACCATTGTTAAAGGGCCACTGTCCCTTAGATTGGGGCCCCCAAACTGCAAGGGGATTTCACAAAACTTAAAATAAAATAGAAAATACAAATTAAAACTCAAATCAGTAATTTTATTTCTTTTAATAAAAACTCCATCTCAAGTACTAAGAAGACTAACAGTACTATTATGCAGGGGTACATAAAATAAATGAAAATAAAAGTGGAAGTGGGAAAAAGGCTGAGTGTTTTCCAGTGTCAGTCTGGGCTTTGTGAAATACAGAAAACAAACAAGAGAGGGATAGATCCAAAAATAAGTATTTTTAATTCGTTTCCATTGTAGTAATCTTCATAGACAAGTCAGCATTGTCTATTTTTTATATAAAGTATCAGCTTGATTGGCAGCAGCCCCTTAAAGAAAACAGTTTGTTACATTAAATGTCAACAGCAAAGAATGAGTAACTGCTCAGATATAGCAACCCCAGCAGCAAGAGCAACCAAAGCAGAGAATAGCTTGGGTAAGAGCTGCAGACACTCTCAGGACTATTTATAGCACAAGACTACAGTTTTATGTAAATAAAATCCCCGTTTTAACAAGAACAGACTTTCTACCTTGGTCCTATTTAGCTTTTGGTACAATGAGATGTAAAATGAAAAATAATAAGTGTAGAGATTTTGTACCCACCAACAGTAGTCCTGCTGCATATGCTTTTTCTTTCAGCAAAATTTTTGAAGGCCAGAAATGGATTACATTTGTGACATTTTGGTCTTTATTTCAGTTATCCAAACTTTAAAGTGTTTCTCTCAGGTCTTTGGTCCACTTTAACACCTCACAGAAATGAGAAGTCTCCAAATTTTTATTTGAATGATTTTGCATATTTATATATGCATGACAATTTTAAAATTTAGGCTAAATAGGCATATTTTCTCGTGCATGTTGTCACAAATTTGAGCAAGAATCAGAGAGGAGAAACATGTGAACATGAAAACTGGAGAGAAAAAGCTTCTCTGGGCACCTTTAAACCTCCTGAATGTCTGGGTGAAGCTTCAAGTCAGTTAATTCAGTCAAACTCATTCAAGCATATTGAGACAAACCTACTGCAAATCTGAATGGAATGAGTTAGAAACCAAGAATAAATGTTATGAACACAAACTGGAACAATGTTAGGGTAACAGGCAGCTGTTGTGGATGTGTAAATACTCTAAGTAGCGTTTTCATCCTTAAAACAGAAGCTGGGTAAAAACAGAGAATGAAATTTGAATAGAAGCAAAATCTGAGTGACATTATCGTAATCTTGGGACTTCATATATTCTTTGCAAAAGTCCCATCGAGTTATAGTACACATGCAAAATTATCTGTTTCTTAGCAAAAAGCATGGCTGGGCATGACTTGACGCTGCACTTGCAAGAGCTCTGTGGGCACTGCAGCCGCTTCACACCCAGGGCAGCAGAGCCTACCTGCTGCCTGACGTGGTCTGGCTTGTTCACGTACCCCCTGGCCAAATGAAACGCATCGTAAAGCAGTCATCTGTTCCACCTGACACAAAAGTGTGCTAGTCACAGTGTTTGAAATGGTCATCAGAGAAAAGGAAGATGATTCTGGTAAATAGCCAGAGCCTGGGACAAGTTGAGTTTTGGACACCAAGGACATTACTCATGTAAAAGCTGGGGCTTGGCTTCCCTCAGGAATGGGCAAAGTTCCCAGTTCCTTCAAACATCTGTTTGATATTACCAGACTCACTAGGGAAGGATTCAAGGAGCACAGAGCTGGCTCAGAATGTCTCAGCCATGGAAGCTTAGTCCAATTTTCTGGCAAAGGGAGTTTAGAAGCTTAGGGGGCCGGAGGGGAAGAGGACTCAAAGGGGTCATCTGGATTCAAGAAGAAATGGGGAACAGAGCAGTTCTAGGGCAGGAAGGATCTCTGAGGTTAGCCAAACAGCAGGATGGAGAGAGGAGAGTGAAGTCTCAGGAGGATCTAGAGGCAAGCAGTAAGACATCAGGCTGGTCTGGGTGGAAATGGGCTAAAAGAGAGCCACAGAGCACAGTAGATGCAGCCACTGCTTCCTCTCTCCTTCTTCCCCACCTGTACTACTTCTCAGTCTCTGCTTCCAACTCATACAAGCAGGGGTGGCCCCTTCCTCCCTCCCAAGTGCCTGCTGCTCACCCTTAATCCTTCCCAAGCTCCTGAAGAAGGGAGAGGGACCGGTGTGGGGTGCCAGTCTGGACTCAGTGCCTGCAGTGGAGGGGAGGAATATGGATGGGCTGAGGAGGCAAGGATAGGTGTTGGAACAGGTTCACAACCGTGTATAGGGGAATGGGAGTCCCCAGGGTGGAACCCCAGCCCTTCCCTTTGGGACAGGTGGTGGAGACACTGCTTAGGGTGAAGAGGCCAGTGCTCATTGCCTCAGCTGCAGAGGGTGTCTAAGGGCTTGTGGGAACTGGAGGAATTGCAGTGTTGGGCCAGAAGGAAACCTGATAAAGAAAATGGTCCAACTGAAAAAATAAATTAGAGGGAATTGTGACAACTAAGGGAGAAAATGCATCGAGATGATTATACAAATTCCTGGAATAGACTGAGGAAATGGACTAAAGAAATTGTGACTTTGTCCATGAATAGGAAGATGCTTTCTGAGCTATACAGTGTGAATAGATAATTTCAGGATCCAAAAGACAGTATCTTAAGATCATAGAATATCCTGAGTCAGAAGGCACCCACAAGGATCATCGAAGTCCAACTCCAGGCCCTTCACAGGACCACCTCAAGGTGAGGCCACCCCAGCGCAGAGCAGAGCAGGACAATCCCCTCCCTTGCCCAGTTGGTGACGCTGTGCCTGGTGCCCCCCAGGACAGGGCTGGCCCTCCCGGCTGCCACTGCCACTGCTGACTCACATCCAACTTGCCATTGAGAAGGGCCCCCAGGTCTCTTTCCACAGTGCTTCTCTCCAGTGTCTCATTCCTCTGTCTGTGCCTCGATCCGGGATTGCTCGGTCCCACATGCACAATGATCATGTGAACAGCCATTTCTTCAAGAGGTACCAAACCTTAGGTAATGCCCAGACAGAGCGCTGGACCAGGGAATACCCAGTCAATTGAACTGCAGGGGCATGGCAGTGTCCCTGAAATTGCTTTCATTTATAGAAATAGCTATTTTGGAGAAATTTCCTAGATATTTTTCAGTTCAGCATCCCCGCTTTCGAGACACAAATATTTCAGTAGTTAGCTGATTTGGACACCCTTGCAGGTCACAGTATATCAGAATTAATAACTGGCTGATTTGTCTAAGCTGGCAACAACAACAAAACTTGTGATCCAGGGACAGCATCCAAAACATTAACACAAATTGATTGCCCACAGCCAGGCCTGTTTGGGTTTCATCAGCATTCAGAATCACTGCTGCAGCCCAAAAAGACAAATAAACCACTAACACCTGAACGAGGGAAGAACTGAAATAAACTCAACACTGCTTTCTTTCTCTTCCTGCAGGGTGAGCTCACAAGTTACCTTAAATCACACACCCAGCATATGGTGTGTCTGGCACACAGAGGCTGCCCAGACCTGGCCCTTTGGTGCATCAGTTGGTGTGTGCTGGCCAGACAGGCGCTACCCACAGCCCTGCAAAGCCAGGCTCAGGCCACACTGTGGGCAGCAGGGCACGGCTGCTCACAGCAGCTGGCACCAGGCAGAATGGTAGTGGCACAAAGTGTCCCACAGCTCGCCAGAACTCCGAGTTCAATGGCTGTTTGTATGAGGAAAGGCTGTGTGGCCTTTGCCATGCGACCCAATAAAAATATTGCAGGGACTGAAGAGGAGGAGAATTGTGGTAGCACACAGCAAATAAAATATGCAAAATATCTGCATCTGGTTGAAAGAAAATGCAGCAGCAGAGTCTGTTATCTGTATAATTTTCCCAAACAAGCTATAGAGCTGCACTCAGATTTCAGACCTGAGATCTGGGTCTTCTCTAACTAAAACAAATGGGTGTTTGCCAACTACTTCAAAGGAAGTGCTTAAAAATGAGACCGTTAAACAGCTAAGGGAGCTGATGTAATCATATTTTAACCCAATTATCCTTTCCAATATGTATTTGTCAGCATTTAATCCCATCTGCCATTGTGCTGCCCAAGTGCCTAAATTGTATTGGTCCCTCAAGAGTTCTCTAGTCTTGGCTAACCTAACAATTTCTGTGCCATATGGAAATTCCAATTTGCAAATATTCTCCCTCATTTCCAGACACTATTAAACAACTGGTCTTATTACGGGCGCTCCTCAGTTAATTCTTTGCCATTTTTGAATTTTACCAATTTTCCTGGTAATCAGACTCTAATCTATGCCAATGATTTACCTCTAAGCCCTTGAATACATAGATCCTTTACTACCCCTTCAGAGAGACTTTGAAAAAAACACTAAAAAAGTAAAAATTACCTAAACCAAACAGTTCCTTTAGTCACTCTTCTGTTTACACAACAAACAGATGTTAGTAAATTTGAGTGTTTTTTCTTTTCAATAAAATATTCCTTTTTATTGCTTTTATACATTGTTTTTATTTCTGAAGATAATTAATTCTTGTCTCTAGTTACTATTTTAGTCCTTTTACCTGGAACTTCAATGATGTCCTCTGGTTCCAGATTCTGAGGATATTTATAATTCTTTTTCAATAAATAGGTCCAATATCTGCTATCCAAGCTAATAAAAAAATCAGGTAATGGCATATCTTCTGATAAGAAATAATCTGTGCCTCAACCAAAGTGATTTAATTCAAATGTAAATAAAACCATAGTAGGGCAAAAAGCCGGTTAAAGTAGTTACAACAGTGTAGAGACTTACGAAGTTCAATACTAAATGATACTTCTGGTTTTATGATTTAAGATTAAAGGTCTATGATCTATTTTTTTCTGTAACTCTGATTGAGCAAGACATTTTAAAGTGAATGATTCTAATTTTCATTACAGACTCTTTAATAACGCTCTTGCAGGAAAAAAGAATCCAAGTGTACATAAAAATAGTTACAACTGGGTTACACATATGCTTAAGTCCTATGTTGAGTTGAAGCTTGAGAGGAAAAATTGTATAAATTTCACTTGCATGAAAAGTCTATTGATATAATCCAAGGTATAGATAATAATCCAATATATATATAATCCAACAGTTTTCATTAGCATCAAGCGTCTTGCAGAACAGTAACTGAAATGGTTATTTCAGTTGATGGATATAGGTAGCCAAATTTGTTTGAACATTTAGACCCTGTGTTTCAGACACAGACTCATGGTAAGAGCAGAATTTACCATTTGGAGCCACAGGAATGGCTCATTACTATAAATGTCTGCAATACTAATCAAGGGAGATAATGTTCTAGTCGGGATAATAATTAACATTTAACTGACTTGCAAATGTAAAAACCAGGACTCTCAAAATCCAGACATCATGGAATTGAAAGAAACAGGCATCTACTTTTTAACTACTTGAATTCCTCCCCTAGAGGACTACTGCAATGCTCAAGGGGGATGATTGCACAGGGCAGTGCAGTCAGCACCAGTACATCTACTGAGTGGAGACTGCACCTTCTGCTGTGCCTGCTACTCTTTTGCACTCTGAGAGCCAGCCAAGTTTACTGTATCCACATAAGAAAAAAAAAGTAGAAGATTCCATCAAGAAGCTCAAATATGAGTAAAAGCAACAAAGTGACTGTGGTGTAATCCTTACTGCTTATATATGCCAGAATAATATCAACAATCTTTTTCCAGTACAACCGCCAGCGAGCAAGGAATAGTACTAGACTAAACACAGAATGTAAAAGAGCGTAGAGAATTGGGGTCTGTGCTAAAAGAAACGTGACACCCCAATGAATGGAGCAGAATGAATTGCAGACCATTCAGAGCAGCATTATAGGTTTCCCACGTGGGCACTAACAGCAGAGTTCCGCGAGGTTTTGGCAACAGTACAATTTGCAACAACACCACAAAGAGTTTGCTGAATTATTTAAGCATGAAATCAACATACCTCAGACAAAAATAGCCAATGGATGTTAAGCGAAAGAACTTAAAAATAAAGCACTGAATCTGAGAGGGAATGAAGAGACTTTAATTCACCCTACTTGGTACACTCTTATTTCTCTGGAAATGCAACCTGAATGTAAGGCAGGCTATCCAAGGCAGAGTACTGCTGAAGAGGTTTCCATGCAGTGTGCTCACTGGGGTGGGCTGGGAGAGGGAGGAGTTTTATGAGGATGTACTCCTCCTTCTCCTCCCTTCCTTTTGCTCTGTTTAGCTTTCATAAATTCTTAGTGATGTGATCCCTGCCATCCCTGGTCTTATTTGCTTGTTTCATGTTGTTGTTGTTCACAGAACACAGGTGCCTGTAGTTTTGTAGGGATAAGAAGACAGCTTTGCAAGAAACATATTTTTCCCCCCTTTCTCCCTTAACTAGTTTTCTTCAAAGGTGAAGAGAACAATAGCCTTTTGCTGGGAACTCAAATTTCTTTTTGTTTTAGGCTCTCCCCACTTTTCCTGCACAGTACTCTCATGGCAAAACATTACATTTTTTTAGAACTTCTGTTTCGTATGGCATGGTCCTGCATACAGCTCATACAGGGAAGTCATGGGAGAAATTGGGGGTGAGAACAGAGACTGCAATGTATTCATAGGCCTTTCAGGATGCTTGCATTGCAAGCATCACACGCTTTCAACAATGCAGAAGCACTGCCCAGACCTTCAAACAACAACTGAACTATCAAACATGCATAGCTATACTGGGGGAAAAGATGCAGCAGGTCTGGATCTTTTTTAAAAGTAACAAAATTCAATTTAGAGGAATTGTCTTAGATGAACTTTCTTGGGAGGAGCAGAATCATATAGGAATCTTTCAGACCTCTCTCCTTTTGGTAGGAGGAAAGATTCCTGGCTAACTCTGGTTTCTTTTGGCACGAGGTTTTTCAGACAGGGAGCATCTACCACATCTCAAAGGTAATGTAAGCTGGAAGCAGGAGTGTGGCTTTGCCTTTGCCACAGCTGGGGCAGCACTGCATCTCTGATACTGCAGTTGGGAGGGGAGAAGGCCTGAGGCTGCACAGGGCTCCCCTTCCTACTCCTTCCCCCTCAGAAAAGGAGTTGAACAGCAACTGTTGTGTGTTGGTGGTGATCCATGAGACCCATGAGGGGAGTGGACAATGAAGAAATTCTGCTTGTCCCAGTGCCCCAAATACCACCCTCTCTTGGAGGTGCTACAGAAGTCAACCTTCTCCAGAGATGGATTGTGTTTCCTGCCAAGCCTTGCTGAAAAGGAATTCTACTGTGGTGGACAGTGAATCAGTTGTCAGACATTGTAAAATCTCACAGCTCATGCTTCATTAGAAGTTGGCATTAATTGCTTTCGGTAGAGCACACAGAAATTAAGCTCTCTTATCAACATAGTGACTAAGAAATAATAACAGCAAAGTCTGAATCAGAGAACAAGATGCAGTAAAACTGTCCACTAAAGGCTTCTAAAGGCAGGAGATTTAAATAAAAGATCAAATCATCATTAAATTACTTTAGTAATGAAATGAATGAATTTAGAAATGAATGAATACAGCAATTTCTTACCCAGAAGGGATGCTGCTATAGGAACAAATATTGCATTCAAATGTGAAAATAAATTCCTTTATTCCTCATTCCAAAAGTATTTGGAAATACTTTTGAAAGGAATCTGTGTGTTAAAATGAGGAATCAAATAAAATCCCAAACCCAACCATGTTAAAAAAACAGCCACTTACAGGGCTGAGTTCTCAGCTAATTAAGGAGGAGTCTGACATCAGAAGATCATATTCCAGTGACATTACAGAAAAAAAAAATTTTTTTTTTGGACATTGAGAAAGTCAGCCCTTTCTACTGCAGCAGATCAAACATCTCAGCTTTAAAGAATGACAGAGAAAATGAAACTGTAAGAGAACAGCCAAAAAGCAATTTGATTCTATGAAAATTATCAGCTGCAAAACTGCAATGAGACCTCCATTTTGAGACTGGCAAGATCCACCCCTTCTTAGTTTTCTAATTTGCCAGAAATACTAGTCAAAATTTTTCTTTAATACCACTGCTTATACTAATATACACCCACAACACACATGCACAGTTAGAGTTTCAGAAATTCTTGGATACTGAACTCTCCACTCCCACAAACTTCACTCTCCAATTCTCCAGGGGGCTATATATCGAAGGAGTATTTATTTTTCTACAGTGGTACAAAACTAAGTTAGTGAAAACAAGAGCTGGGCCTCGATGCTTCTCTGAAATTTGCCGTCCTGCTTTGCAGCTGTGCAAGGCAGTAGGAGTGGGAAACTGCAGAGCAAGGGGTCACCAGCACCACTAGTGCTCCTCAGAGTATTTGGAGGGGTTTGAATTCAGACAACTGTAGGATGAGCTATTGTTTCCACTCTTCCCCTCGCAGTCCATGAAGGCCATTTAATGTGGTGTGGGAGGAGGGGTGTACTGAAATAAGAAGGGGAAGCTAGGGGCATGAGAAAGATTATGCAAGTGCTTCTGTGAGGGTTTTCAGTGGGGCTGTTTTCTTTGTATTTGCAAACCAAAAATACCTTGTACCTGGATTTTACATATTACACAACCCCTGAGACTTTCTATTTGTTGTGCCTATGTTATTTTTAGAATTAGCTTATACCCTATCTTAACACTCCCCTTGAGATGCGCTACATGTGCACTCACAGAAGCTACAGTGGGACCAGTGCTATACTGGATAGTAAGGCTCCAGTGTGCTGCAATTTCACTGGAAGGTAAGGATGTGCATTTTAAGAATCCATATGCTTTCTCCTAAGATGCCTGCAGTAGTGTGGATTCTAGCTGGACTAACAGGGTTGCAGCCCTCGTGTGCATATCCAGCTGCTGGAAAAGTTATAATCTGAATCCCATTATATTCTTTTTCAGTGATTGTATGATTTGTATAAAATGACTTGTATTAGATTTCATTGCATGGAAAGGTAAATAGCATGAAATTTTACTAGTGCTAAGAAAGGATTTTAATTTATTTTAACTTAAAACCTGTTCTGCCAAAACTACAATGTCACAGTTAGTTGAGAGTCTCCTTTCTTCCTGCTCTGTGAGAGTAGCTTTCTGTCTGATTTCAAAAAACTATAATGTAAGTTAACTGTTATTAGTAATTTTCATCATAATTTTCCTGGGCCACTTTTGCATTAAGGATGTTTGGGCCTTTTTTTTCTTTTTTTTTTCCTGACATCCCTAGAATCCAGACCACAACAGCATCAACTCACTTCCTTATACAACAGAGAATTTCTCCCAGTTTGTCCTTTATGGTTGTTCATTACCAGTGATCCAGGTCAGAGGCCCTTTTGGAAGCACAGACTAGTGCCTGCAATTCTATAATACCTTGTAAAACATTTTAATCTTTTTTAGAATTATTTTCCCTTTCTAGGCTCAGTGCCACTTTCCAGTGGATTTTAAACTAACATTTAAACTTTTAAATCTAGTTTAGCAGAATAGTCTACCCTAAAACAGTTGTTTAATCATTTCCTCCTAGGAAAATGAGCAGGCATTTTGAGCACTACTTATCAGTAGAAGCATCAGTATTATGTCAACATCAGTTTAGCACATAAAAGGTGACACAAACAGTTGTCACGATTTCTGAATCAACAGTTAGACTTCCAGCTGCACGCTGAATTGTACACCTTACACTCATTAAGAGGAAGGGAACATTCAGTAGATACAGATTCACACATGCAAAACTTCTCATCTTACATGTGGAAGGCATTACTTGTGCCATAGGAGCCTGCCTAAGTCCCACCCTACATGCAAAGCCATCTGTCAGGATCAAGAGCTCCAACAGTCACCTCTACACTGCAAACCAGACGTATGGCTTCCCCCTGAAGTACACAAAGGTGGAACTATATAGCAAAGTCTGGAATATATGTGCTAGAGTACTTCTGGTATACAGCCTAGCCTGAAAATCCATCTCTTAAATTACTTTATGATTGTTACTTAAATAAGTGGAGCCAAAAGAACACATTTAATATTTTCAGACTACTGAATATAAAATACAAGATGGTCTATGCACATAAAATCAGACATGATTTAAGTGAAAAATACTGACACTTGATTGCCTTTATGTTGATATATCAAACAATGAAATAAAGATTCTAAGGGTTTACAGGTAAACAAATGGGTTGCTATTTTTCTCTGAATTTATTTGATATGAGCTTGATAGATTTAGTGCTACATTTAAGGAAAAGAATGAGATGCTCTACTGTGTCACTCACTGTTTGGGATACTCAATGCAGAGAGAAACAGGGCTGTGCTGCATACAGAAAACATAAAGAGAAACCTCTCCACAACAATGGTTCAAACCAGATTATTCTTGCTCCTAGCCATCCCATGTATTTTGATCTCTTGTATTGTCTTATCTGTTTGCATTTGGATTTTCATTGCTCGAAATAGTTTCCAACTAACAGGTACCCAAATGCCAGGCCCCCGATTTTCACTAATTTTTTTCTGTTTGAAAAGCTCATCTTTCAGGTTTGGCACGAGAGCCCTTGTTTTTGTCAGGCCTTTGTTAGTTTGCAAGGCCTCTGCAAAATGCACCCTCGTTGGCGTGAGGTGGGGAGGCAGTTTAAGAAGGTGGCAGCACAGCTTTTAGTTCACCTTGCTAACGCAGAATGGAGGCTCCTACCCTCATTCTTCTGGCTGGAAAAAATGCGAGAAGGGTAACAGAAAGGCAACAGGCCTGTGGATCTGAAGGTGGCTTTGTTTTGGTCTAGTCCAAAGCAGGGCAGTTTTGCTGAACCCTAAGTGTGCTTAAAGGCCAGCTTTATTATTTAGATTTATTTTTAGGAGAGAGATTTGCCAAGATCTATACTGTAATTCTAAAGAATTTTTATATTTCATTGAGCCATTCTGAAATTCCTGCATATTCCTTCCAGTATACGCAGGAAGTAGATTAGAGAAGGTCTTACTTTGAAGGAGGAATAATACCATGGACTTTCCTCTGTACTTGTATGGAAATGGATGGCATGCAAAGCAGTGTCTGACTGACATGAAATAGCTGAAAACACGTGGCTCAGAGTTGCCAGGTCTGCTTTTGGGTGAGTGTATAGAGAGCATTCACTGCTGAAGTCCTGATCACACCATCCATAAAATGTGAAAGACACCATTATCTGGCATTATCTGGCTCACAGAGATGCTGGGAGACTACGTAATGTTTGCACAGCTATTTTAAAATATGAAGTACTGTGAATTATGCAGTATAATTGCTGAGAGCAAAGACTTATCCTCTCTAAAGAAAATGAGAATGACAAATTCTAAAGAAAATTATTTTAGAGAGTGTCTTTAACTACATTAATCTACACAATTTATCTATTTGAAAATTAAAATTATTTTAGTCTGCTTGAACTGATCAGAACAATTTACATGAAAAAAGACACCTGACTGTAGTTGTCACTGAAGTGTACTCAATCCGTTGAGAAAATCATTAAAAAGTTAGCACTGTACTTTCAAAGTTCCCCCTTATTCCACGCCACATCTTCATAAGCTACTTAATAATTTAATTCTTTCTGTGTCTGTTTCAAGTTGGTTAAATCTGGGCTGCTAAGTGGTGCTTTCCTTTCAAGGGATTCATTTACTGAGGAATCCTCTTCACTCTGATTTAGTCTTTCATCTTGCATGGATGCTGCTTTACTCATCACTAATTCACACCACACATCACAGGCTACATCAACATCTGCATCTTCTGGATGGAAAGTTTTCATTTCTTCCCCTTTAAGAATATCTGTCATTCTGCAGTCCCAGTCATCAGCTCCTAACAACCTTCCCAGCTGTACAAAAATGCATTCTGAATAAACATTGGAAGGAAGGAAGCATAAATATTTGACAGCATTCACAGTCGAGGCAGGTTATTAAGCACTCTGCATTTCAGAAGAATACTCAAGACTGTCTTCCAATGAAGTATTACAAGTGATACTCCAAGTATTTTTTAATCTAAGTAGGCTTTTACTTGAGAAGAGGCTATTAGTGCCTGGATATGAAAAGGGAAGATTGTGGGCACACACAGGACTTTACAATTTCGTTTTCCTTTTTCTGGTTTTGTGATTATCATATTCTGCATACCTGAATCTTTGTTACTTGGAATTTTGAGCATGCCCAGAACAGACACGGTAACAGAAGTTAAAACCAGAAATGAATGACTTCCTCCCTGTGGAGTTAGTTAATGCTTATCCCATAGGCTGAACTTTAAGCGATTTGGTCATCTGAAAGACAGCTTGGTTCTCTCATTCTCCATCTGGGAGGTGTTTAATGCTGTGCTGTTGTCATATAAAAACTACAGAGGAAAGCATTAAGAGAGAGGGCGATTTGCTTTTATTCTCTCTCAACACCTTCCCTAGAACTTCAACAATTTTTCCAATAATGTCTGTGTGACTGCCCATTAGAGTATCAATGAGGTAAACCAAAGCACAATAGGAACGCATTATTTCCAATAACGCGTCTAATGTGGGTTTTTTTCCTAAATGTTATTTTTAGCTATGACACCCAACAGTTTCTTGACAAAATTAATAGTTTATTTCAATCTGAATTATAAAGTTTCTATATTTTCTTAGCAGGCTGACTTCAGAATAACTTCAATCACCTAGTCTAAATTAGGTCCAAGTACATTCCTTTATTATAAGATTAGCAAAAATATGTGTAATTCTTCTTATGTGTATATCAATGCCAGCTATCTGTTACAAACTTCCTTGTCCACACCTATATAATAAAGTAATCATTGCAATCACTGTTCTAATCTGTTCTCCTAATCTGGGCCCTACGTAATTTCTGGAAATCTTATGCTCTGGGCTGCTGGGAGCCAGGAAATCCTTGCTCCAGCCCTCCTACACCTATGCAGAGCTCTACTGCATCTGCACAATTAGTCCAGCTGGGGCTTCTGGCACAAGTGGCTGCGCTGGCAGAGCCAGTTCTTCAGATTATAAAACATGTAGATCAGCAAGATTTTTCCAGTGATGTCAGTAGAACACTTTCGGTGTTGAAGCTTGGCTGGGTAACATTCCATATTAAAACATGGATTTCTGACTAGACACTGGCCTAAATTTGATCTTTTTTCCGAACTGTGCCAAACACTGCAAAAAACCTGAAAAAAGTTACTTACACACTGGATTTTTTTTACAGTTATCAAACATGACCAAATACATTTTCCCATCTGAATTCCTATTGCATGCTTCCTTTCTTTTTAGCTTAATGTGAGCTTTGCCATACAGTAGGGGACACAACTCCAGAAAATGCAGAACCTGCAGATGATATCTACAGAGCATCCCCTATGGCTCAGTCACAGGAAAATACTGGATACATAACCAGCAAATCCATTCTGCACATTTATTTTCCCAAATGAGGCTTAATCTTAGCATATTCTTTTGATCACAACCTATACTGAAGCCCACAAACCTGCAGTGCATACTAATGCTAAACTGACAGCAAAATATAGCATGAGATAGTACAGCCAACCTGACTGCACATTTATGAACCTTTCTAGTGTAAGAATTATCTTGCACATGCAAAATTGTCACATGCTAGCCAAAAAGCAGACACATTCAGCACTGAGCACTCAGTATTTAAGTACTTAATTCCTGTCATCGAATAAAGCAGCTCTAACTACAGGGCACTGCAAGAGCAGACATCAGAATAACCGAGCATGTCAGTTCAGACCACAGTGATAAGCTCCTGACAGAAAAGGACAAAATTCAGATAACTCCTACTTCTGAATTTCCTTGAGGTATAACAACAGTTCAGGCTTCGATGCAAAAGGTAAATTTTCAGCTTTAAGGTTTTTTTATAATGGAAATCCATTAATAATAATATCTTAAACTCGATTATTAGTGAGAGCGGTTCAGAGCATTTATGTGCAAACGCTTGAGGTTATTTTGCACATCACACTGTAGTACATAACTGACCTCTGAGGAGATAAAAACCAGCCAGAAAAAGTATACTTGCTGCCTTTAAGAAAAACACTAGGAACAACATGAGCACAACTCATAAATGACTTGTACTACATCAGTATTAAACTGATGAATCTGGCTTATAGCAAGCCGAATTTGGACTGCACTATCCTACAAAATCCTGAAGCTTGTAATAGCTTTATGAGCAGTACTAGACAGCACAAAATCTGACCAGGAACATAAATACTTAAAAGAATATAGTAAAATATGGAAGTTGTTTCAAACTTCATAGAAAAAATTTAATTGTGCATGAAATTTAGTTAAATAAATGGGGTTTATTTGTTAGCTTATCTCATATGCCCTGAATGTACACACATTTGAAAAATCTTGTTTAACCTGATTTTTTATAAGTATGTTGTTCCATTTCAACATAATCTTTTAAATGTGTTACAGCAACAAGAACTCATATGTCACATATACTCAGCATCTTCAATTTGCTAAGCTAACTAGTGCAGGGGCATAAATTGCATTTTCTTGCTTTGAGACTAAGGACATTATTTTTGTCTAATCCTCTATTTTACACCAAATCCTTCCTGAGGAGTCTTAAAAATTCAGAGCAAAGAACAACATAATTTTACAATTTCAAATGGAGACATGGAAGTGGGCTACACCATTACCTGCAATACCAGAGACAGGCACACAGCCTGCAGGCATACCTAGAGAGGATAATAAAAGAGCCTTGATGTGCCTCCAGCCCTAGCAGCATGTGTTACAGGCAAGACAAAATGCCCAAAAAGTACTTGCAAATCTTGCATCCAAAAAATTAAAAGCGTGCAAGAGATGAAACCCTGGTCCAGTCAACTGCAAGGGACATTTTCCGGCTGACTTCAGTAGGTTAAGCAAATGCATGTACCCTGCAGTGTCAGGACATGCCAGAAGGCAGTGCCTTTCTCACTGTGCCCTCACAGGCACATGGTTGGCAGCTACAGAAGTGTAGCACAAGCTGTCCTGCAGCTTCAGTGATGCTCTCAGAGCTGCATGCAAAGTCTAGCACCATAACCCAGCGTGTTACTGCGAGATCGAGGCTTCAACCACACAGGTTCAACTTCCAGTGTGTCAGAAATGAGGCACTTGGAGCTTAAATATAAGCTGTGTTTACCTATTCTGGTTGCTAAGCCAGAGACACCAAGCTCCAGTCACTAATTTCATATTTGCTCCTCCAGAGGAAAAAAATAGAGCTCATTCTAAGCTGAAAAAACCTCTTGCACCAAAGCACAATTCTTAAGATGAGCTACAGAGTAAGGGCAGGAAAACCTGACCAGGAATATTTAGGTGGCCACGAGACACTGTTTTCACAGGCAATTGTTCCACATCTGTGGAAAATCTGTAGTGCTCATAAACATTACTGGGAATGCAGGATTTGTTACAAGTGCATTTTATATAAGACAGGTCAAAATGCTATCATTATGCATGGATGGACAGAAAGTATAAATTAAATATTTCAAAAAAGGTTCAGAGAATTCAGATCAGAAACTGAAGTCAGCTGGAAAATGAGTCCTGCCATCCTTGGAATTTCTGAACTATTACATGAGACAGGAATTTTGAGGCAAATAGATGACAAGAAAGTAGTCTGTTTTTATTTGAAAAACTCCATCTTGATGAGATAAAAGTTATGTCAGTTATCTATATCCAGATGGGGGTGGTTTAGTTTAGAACCATGGTTCTTTCTCCAAACAAAATCCAGTGCCTCAAGATTGGATTGGTAAGAGGAAAACTCTTATTTCAGTCAGAATGGATTTTTTTAAGATTAAAGACTACAATGTCTTAGTGCAACAGGACATAATGTCTTTTACTGTAAATTTCTCCATCTTGAATTAATTTTGACACTTTCCATAGTCAACAAACAGACTCCTAAGGAAACCAGCAGTATTTGAAGGCTAGAACTATAATATTCTACCTATGTTTTCATAACTAAGGAAACTGTTACAATGCTATAAACCAAACCAAATCTAAAATAGCACATCTCAGAAGGGACAAAAATATCTGTGAAGCTTTCCAAGGCTTACTGTGCATGAAGCCATTTTTATGTGATGGTTTTTTTATAGCATAGTGTATTCAAGTTCAAATTTTCTCTGCAAGAGCTTTTGGATCTCACAGCTAATACAGTAAGGTCTTAGAGAATCTGCGGTCTTCGAAACTGCACTCCATCCTTTAGGGGCAAGAAGGCAAGGAAGTAGTTCAACTCATACTTCTGTAATTTTATCTCTATGATCTAAACACTTTGTAACATGCTTCAGCTTTCTATAAATCAATCCAGGAAAATATAAGAAGTACCCTCCACAGGGTGCATGATCATCTTCACCATGCCTGCCATGGAAAGTTAGGGCTTTATTTATTTTGCACAAAATCTCTCTTACAAATGATCCAGTTTAAGTAGGATTTAAAAGCTGTTCTGCCTTGATCACTGAAATGAAAAATCAGGTGTCAGCTCCTGACCAGCATAATCATCTTTTTATTTTTTTAAAATATTGCAGCAGGGCATACAAAGTTGTTCTAAGGACTGCCAAGTAAAAGTAAAGAAATTGTCTGATGGTGGTGATATTTGCAAGACCTTCACAGAGTTCAGAATTAGCTTCTTTACAGGTGAAGGCTGCTAGAGGTAAGAAGGATGATTGAGGCACGTGCTGGTCAATTTGTGGATGTACTAGCCCTGGTTGATGTACTTTGAAAAATCCTCTAAATGCTCATGGAGGCTTCCCTTCAGAGGGCACGTAAAGAGGCTCATCACTGACGAGAATCCTAATTAATTTCCGTCTGATACTGAATAACTCGTCCTTTCGAGCCTTTCAAATGTAGCAGTATCTTAATCTTCTTTCAGATTCAGAATGTATTGATACATTTTTAACAGTGATACCTCATGGATTTGGATGAAGTATGAAGTGGGACTCTGAAGTTTAGATGCTCAGTGGCTCATGCTGGAGGAAAACATTGTAACAAGCCTCTGGTTACACTTCTGTTTTGTCACTTCCTTGTTTTACCTCATTCAATACATGCCGTGGCAACTTTATTTCTCAAACTTCTGCACCATTCTAAGTTGAAAGCTTTATAAAGCACCATTAACACTATTTTTAATACAGTCTCGCAAATAAACTGATCTGACAAAAACTTATTTCTCTGATCCTCTGTTGAGCAATATTATTTACAGTACCATTGTTTCAACCTGTATTAGAGTTTTACAGGACATTCCATTATTATTCTCATGCCTGAAGTCGGGTGAACAACACTTATAATTACTTGATATATCCTATTTAACATTTTAAACAATGGGACATAAGATTTTTTTCCCTATGCTTCTAACAGTTTCTCAGTTTTCCAAGACTTATTGAAAATAAATATTAGCAGTCAAAAATACTCATGAGACACATCTCCTAAAATACTTGGGGGGAACTTTCTATTGACTCAGATGATGTTTAAAGATTCTCCCAAATAACTCCAAGAACAGAAAATATTTCATCAACCTATCTCATTAATCTATTATCTACTGCTTTCCTAGTTACAGAATTGAAATATTTATTGAAAACATCTACTCCTCCCAGGAGTAAGGACATTACCTGTTCATCTAGTAATTGTATATAATTGATTTGTTCCTTTAATTTTAATATATTACCGTTCTCTAATGACCATAGACTTTTTCTAATTCTTTTTCTTCCTTATAAACTTCCTATTAGTCCTACTTTTTTTCAGTTTCACTTGCTGAATTATCTTTCTTCTGGATTTAAATACTTCCCTCCTACCCTATATGTTTCTCTTTAAATCAGTATAAGGTTTTCTTTCCTAGATTAGAGGTTTTAGGTTTAGGGATAGAAAAGTAAAATCTTGCCACCTACTGCCCAAGTATAATCAATATTTATATTTTTCTCTTATGACTGAACTCATAATGAATTACAGATTTATAAGCATTAAGTGGGTTTTTATTACACTTATATATATCTTAACTAATCATTTCATAATCAGGATAACCACCAATATTTAGTTCCAAGATCAGTTCCTACATAATCATTAAGATGAGGATTACTATGGATTTCCCATGGAAGATGTAATGCTTATCAAGGCAGGAAATTGATATTTATAATTTACAAGTTTTGAAAGAAATTCCAACATTCTCTGGCATGGAAGTTTGAGTGTCTGAAGGTCCATGATCATCCGGTCATAAACATTTGACACTGTGCTCACAGAAAGGTTTTTCTAGGCATGCTCTTTGTTTATGTTGGGGTTTGCCACAGGTCCCCAAACCTGCATGCTGCCAGCAAGAGCATTTGAACAACTAATCCATGCTCAGGAATGTGTTTTCCAGCTAGTGAGGAATTTGGACCCCTCTACCAAGTAGCAAGTTCTTATCATACAGATTTAAGCACCAGCAAACAAAGTTGAACATACGCTCACAACCGACAGATTCCAAACTGTGTTATTACCCAAACCCAGAACAAAGAATCGCTTCTCATGTCGTGAGGATGCCTTAAGCAGTTTTGCTCCCAATACTTTGAAGATAAATAAAATAAAAGAATATCTCACACCCCCCTAGGCGGACTCCCTCCAAAAAGTCTTCTCTTGTATGTAACTGACCTCCTTTTCTCAATCCCACAGAACAGGTAAATTACTGATTTTTTTTACTGAAAGATTGTTATGAAAACTATTGGAATAAGAATTAAAATTGTTTCACCAGCAGTTACAGCTGCCTAAAACATTGAAAAATTAAGTCATTAGCTTTGCTGGATTTTGGTTAACCCATCCATGTAAAAACATTTTCCTGTCTTTGTAAAATTTGTTCATACCTGTGAATCAAAAGTGATGGGTAACCATAAGTGATCATTACAGTAATTTCCTGTTCAACTTGGTTGCAGACTTCAGATTAAGTGGATCATTCTTTTCCATCCAGACCAGAATAATTTTTTTTTTTTAAACAATTGCTGCTGGTTTTAGAAAAAGGGAATTTTTATAAGGGCACTCCTTTACAAAGGCTTGTCCAAATGAAAACATTTTGAACATTTCTCATTCGTAACTAAAACTGGAATAAAGAGGGTGATTTCTAATGACAGTCTGTGTTGTGTTACTCTTGCTGCTGAATTATATCCATTTTATTGCTACAATCTGTGTACTTTCCAGTGACCCATATAACATCTAGGTCTGCTGCAAGACATACAGCAATTCCAGATCTTATCAAATATGTAAATCTTCATTTTAACTCTGGAAACTGAGGTTCACATCTGATTGTTTCACAGAAATATGCACTTTCAACCATGGCTGCAGGCTAGTGTTCTCTTGTGTAAGTCATCCATTTTTAGAACTAACTGTAGAATTAAGCAGTTTAAGTCACGCAGAAGATCCATGGAATTTGTGCGTATTGCTCATACGAGGGTTTTTTGGTGTTTTTTTGTTGTTGTTGTTAAAGTGTTTATTTGTTCATAAATAAACCTGAAATGAAGAAAAATAGCTGTGTTCGAACAATCAAGGATTGCAAGGGAGGCCATGTCAAAGGACATTTTCCTTGGGTGGCTGAAAGTCAGCATGGTACATAAAGCTAAATTACAGAAGGCCTTTATTAATCATTAAATTGCAGTATTTCTTCCGTTACCACGGCACTTGGCAAACATTTCTCACATTAGGCAATTAAAAAGGCAATAGCGCTGTTGTCTGGCAACTTTGGAAGCACTTAAGTTCAAAATTCCAAATTAAAAGAAAGACTAGAAATAAGATAATTATCCTTTGTTGCTTTTGACTTCTGGTCTCACAATCAGAAATCAGGGATGCAGTGCATCAAGGCTGCCTGGGGGTCACTAAGCAAAGTGATTTCAATTAACAATTGCATATGAGGAGCTCCTACACCCAAATTAAAAAGGATGCCAGAGCATTTGTTTATGAAATTGGAGGATTTAAACTGTTTAATAAGTATTACAGTCTCAACAAGTCCTCTTTAATGATATTTGAAGGAACAAAGCTGTGCTGTAGCACTGTGTAGAACCCTGACAATATCCAAACCACATCAGATTTTCAAATGCAGTGTGGACTATTCTGAATATCAGTAAGAGGGGAAATCCTGTGTTAATCTTGTGTTAACCTTTGTTAATTATTGATGCCAAGAATATTCTAAATATAAATAGAGAAATGAGTGCAAGAAAATAATTCTCTCTTTTTTTTGTACAGCCTCTAACCTGAGCAGCTTTTGAAGTTCTGTCATGTCCTGCTTCCCTAAAAGAACCTTTGAAAGTCCTTGGCTTTGACAACTTTGTTTACAGAGCCCCTCATCCAGTAACAGATTCATTCCATTTTGATGATACCTGAGAGTTTCTGAAATGTGTTGGAATTCCTGTATATTATGACAGTGTAGTTTCAGGTAACTTGGAAAATTGTTTAGGATAATTGCCCTCAAGAAGCCAGACATTTAACTGAGTCTCCAAGACAGGCTTTCTTTGTTGATTTTATATGGACAGCCTTATGCTAGACTCAAACTCCATTATTTGGATAGTTTAATTGTAAAAACTACTGATCACTGAGGGAGTACCTGGCGGTTACTCATTTTGACAGTAAGGACAGTAATTAGAATGCAAAAATTCAGCCACCTGTTTTCTAAAATCTTGGACTTTAGCCTAAAATTTATGTCACATCTCTCCCAAGAATGAGTTTTCTTGCATTTCCACTAATGGCTTCTCTTTCCTTCTGGCCTGAAAAAAATCAGAACAGTCACCACTCTTCGTGACTAGTACTTTCATCTTTCTATTTACTGGAAATTGAAAAAAAAAATTTAAAAAATGAAAAGAAAAGGCCTTAAAAATGTTGTTTCCATCCTTCCTCTTACCTTGCTCTTACTAGAAAAACCATTCTAGACCAAAGTTTGGGTCAAGAGTCCTGTTTCATCCAACTCAGGTCATCTTTTTTACAAACCAACTCAAACAAGGTGACATGCTTTGTGGTCCAGGCCACCAGAACTTCCCAGACACATTATAATTTATTAAACAATTGGAGAGAGCCTGATGGGGGTCAACCATGTCCCTGAGTCCTGTCTGCTGAACAGTTTATTGACTGAGGTTGTCACATCAAAAATCTCTCCCCTCCTGGAGCGTTTGCCTCCTTCACAAGAGGATGGACAGGTTTGGCAGCAAATGGGCCAAACAGCTCAAGCAATACATGTGACTAATTCCACTTTTCTTCACAGGCCCTGCATCTCTTCTGCAGCAACAGCAACTCTTTAGAGACAGCTCTGGAAGCATTTCAGTTTTCACTCTCATATTTTCACTGTCCTGCCATCCCCAGTACTTTATTTGCTTCCTATTCACACTGAGCACTCAAATTCTCTTATTCCCAATTTTTAACCTTTTTCCAGCAGGAGACTCCTGTGGATGTCTTTTCTCTGCCTAGGTGCCTCCTTCTTTTTTATTGGTTAACTGAAAGCCTGAACCTCAAGGTTTCCCTTTCCATTTGCTTTTAGCCTCTGTAATCCCAACACAAGTCTAATAGGGAAATGTAAAACCGGATCTGAGCTGTTTTTAATACAGTGTTGAGAGGTGGAGTTGGCTGGAGTTCAATTCTGTGCTGAACAGCTCACTGTAGCTCAATAAAGACTTGTGTCTGTGTTTCTGTTTATATGGCTGGAGCAGAGCACAGAGTATGCTTTTTCATTTACAATCATACGGGCACAAGACAAACACCCCTTAGCTTGCAGAAAGACAGGTCATAAAATGAACTCCCAGGAGACTGGAAACCTACATTATCAGTCCTTTTTCTACTGGAAGCAACCCAATCCAACGCAAGTGTTGTTCATGGAAGTTGTAGTCTGATGTCTTAGCAGAGTCTAGGTGACCTGGGGCATACTCAGCATCACGTTTACTCAATACGACTATTTTACACAGGAATCAGACACATAACAGGAAAAAAAGAAAGAAAAAAACCAAACATAAATCTGGGGCTCTACCTTGCTCCACAGCAGTGTTTTCTGCACATATGCGTGGGGAGGAAGGATGATTGGGACTTATAAATTCAGGACAGCATCTATTTGAAAACCAGATTGTCATGCTTAATGCATAAGGCCCTGCATATTGCTGTGTTCAACAAACACAAAAGAACTTCTAAAGCACATTCCATGCCTGGTTTCAACACATAACACAGAGGAGTAAAAGTCATAGGTAATTATATTGTAACCTCTTTTGTTATGGCCCTTGTGCTATCCTGCCCCATAAAAACACCTGTCCTACTCCCACTCTGACTTGTGCCAGCCACAGTCACTCAGAGTCACCCCAGCTGGCACAGCCAGGCTGTGACCCTCAGCAGATGTCACACCTGGAACTGGAGTGGCCATAACAGCAGGGGCAAATACACTCATTGCAGTGTGTGGGTGCATATGTACACATATGAATTCCATATATTACTTATTAACATATATTTGAAGAATTGTAAGAGACAGATTAAAATCCTTTTTCTTATTAATAGGCATTTGCTTCAAATCCTGCTTAAATTTCAAGCAGAAACACTGAAAAATGGCGCAACACAGCAAAATGGCTTTTGCTAATCATGCTTTAGGACAGCCTCCCAAAGACATGCTGGGCTGGCAGGAAAAACTGTGCCACACCTACAGAGGCTTACCCAGGTCATGCCAGGGAACAAGCCCACTCAACACTTCTCAATTTGTCTTTGGAGCTGTTTGTGCAGCCAGCCCTCTCTGCTCTCATCCATGTTAAACACAGACTCTGCTAAGAATTCCTGACACATGCATATCTGTCCTGAAACTACCCACAATAGGGATTAAAGAGATGTACAATTTAACCTCAATTCATAATCCTGCTTAAATCAGGAGCAAAATAAATCACTAAGAGCAATGACAGCACTGTTCTCAGTGCTCTGTATGTGACCCTGGCAGATCCCTTTGGAAGCACAGGAAAGGCCTCTGCATCCACTAAAGGAGCATGCTCAGCATCCACAGAGTGTTGTGTGCTTTCCATGCATCCAGGATGCAAACCATGGTATGGACAGCTATGACAGGTGCATTGAGATGGCTTTCTCAAAGAAATAAATGCCTTAAATAAATGCCTTACTAGACCAAGTTGACTGTATCCCAGCTATGTTCCATATGCTAGATAGAGCAAGTCTCCCTGGAGATACCCTCAGCAGCATCAGCAACTGTTGCTTACTCACAGAGCCTACCCCTCTTTCTGCTCTTTCATTACCAGTGTTAGCTGTTGTTTATTAGCAACTGATCTCCTGATTCTGGGTGCCAGCTGTGTCAGGGTGCTCCATTTACCGGGAAAACTTACAAATAGAGTGTGGCAGTCACTTACCAGCTGAGATCACTGAAAAGCTGAACTACAGGAATGCCATCCTTCTGGGAACATCTTAACACTTGCAGTTTACTGGGCACTTGTGGTCAGTTCATGTCCTTATTCAGGTCAGAGCTGACAAAGCATAGGATTTTTATTTTTTTTGAGCATTGAATTCCTTCTTCTCTTTTAGTGAGGAGATGGGATTTCTGTAGCATTCATCCAGGCCCATACCAAGCCACAAAGTTATCCCAGTAGCAGCGTTTGTGTCTCAACAAAATGAAGACCATCCTGTTGTGCAAGGCAGATGCTGTGCACCTCTTCCCATTCCACTGAAATGAGTTCACGCTTGGACTCAGTCCTTATAGGTGCCCCCTCTTTGCTTTTATATTAAAGCATCGTCTCTTTGGGAGAGATAACTGGAATACTACTCCCTGCCAGAAATATATGGCTCTGAAAAAAAAAAAAAAGATTTTAAGGAAAAGCCTAATCCCATTACAAGGTCTGATGCAGCTGCAGGAGAGATAAACTGGACAGCCATTTAAAAAATTTAGGTTGGTTATAATAGCCCAAGCTAATCTATTTCTTACTCACTGTATTTTCTAATTCCTTTCCTAACACATTGCCTACAGAATTTCATGGCAAATTATTATTTTTTAAGCAACATTATATGTTAGCAATAACCAGGATGCTCAGATCTGCACTTTCAGGACATTTGAAGGCATGCTCAGAGACGAGGTTTTACACCAAGTGTGTTGGATGGGGGATGGGTACAAAGTTTATATTGATCAGATTTATTCATAAAAATAATTTCTCAGAAATTTGACACATAAGCTGACTTCTATAGTCTCTAGGAATTATTATTTTAAAAAACCCAAACTCACAAAATCTCTCTCATTCCCTCTCACCCACTCTCAGCTGGTCACGCCAGTAGGCTGATCCAGCTGTGCTCTGTTTTTACTCTGAGGGATAGCAAATGGAAAGGAGCACTTGCATCACTTCGTGCTGGTTGTCATCACACAGCAGCCACTGCCTCGGCTTGCGCGGGACCAGAGCGAGGTGTCTCATGTGCCCCAGCGGGTGCAGAAGGGCTTTTCCAGGACAGCACAGGAGGGCTCTGCAGGCAGCTGTGAGGACGGCGCTCGGCATCGCCCCCGGGCTCAGCACGGCTTTGTGCCACTGGGGCGTTCCGAGCGCTTCTGCTGGGGGTGAAGCACAGCTCCGGGCCCGCGCTGCCTTTGCCGCGCATGCATCAGGGAAAGGCCATGCAGTAAGAAGCTGCTTTTTTCAATGTCTTTTGTAAAAGCAGGGAAAGACTTATTTTCCTTCTTTAATTCCACGATACCTCCTTTCGGATTTATAAAACATTTGTAGGAAAAGTTCACCAGAAAATGCAACTCCTTTTCCTGCCCAAAAATGGGAGTAATTTTAAAATTTTTTCCCCAGGAAGTTTTTGGTTAATTTCGATCTAGCCTTTTATTATTTAATTTCCAAGCAGAAATAGAACAAAAGTTACAATTAAAAGAAAATTCCCATCTAAAAAATTAATTACTACTTTTACCAGACAAAACTTCTGGTTTTGATTTAAACTCCAACTTTTGTTGGCACAAGGTTTTCAGGCAAGACATTCCAGACAGCTTGAAATTTGAAGATAATTTGAGAATTATAAACATGACCACCTACCACATCTGTAAAAGCTACTTACTTAAAACTTTAAAAATGTGAATATCCATCCATGCAAGTGCGTGCCCATGGGGCAGACCTCTTTTTATCCAACACAACATTGACAACAGCTTCTTAACCAAGAAATCTTGGGCTCTCAATAGTCCTACAGGTAATGCAGAGGGAGCACCTCTATGCAGGAAAGCTGGAGTCAGCCATGCCATGCAAAGGCTTCAGAAGCTCCACTGCCTGTGAGCTGCAGGGGCATACCACGAACAGCCTGCAATAACAGACACCCACTGCCCGTTAGCTCTAGGGTTTTCCTCGTTTCCATGCTCAGATTTTCCTTTTAAGCAGTCTACATACCAAGGGTGAGCAGATCAACCTTCTGTAAATATCACTCCTACCATGCAACTTTCAGTGTTCTATTTTAAATCAAAATACGTATTTTCATACAGGTGTAGAACACAATTTAATGAAAACCTAGTCTCCCATTTTAGTAGATGTATTTCAGACTCCAAAAATCATAGAAAATAATTGCTAATGTCCACTTCAGTGCAGATGTATTTTCCTGTAATCCACCTCAATGCATTTAATTTCTTTCCTTTCTTTGTTCTGCCCTAGTGCCATTTGACTGTCTCCCTCCTTACAGATATCCACGCTGCTTTTATATATCCTTCATCTTATAAAGTGTGCTTCACCAACAGGCTAAGTAAACATTTACAGTGATATATAACACTTACTGACAGCGTCAAGCCAAATAGACTCTGATCCAAGAACAGGCTTGATTTCCCTCAGTCTCCTCTCCTCAGGCAAAAGCTTGAGTGAATAGATGAACCCTGTTCTGCACCTTGAAGGTCAAAAGAATAGCTTTGACAAACCAACAGGGAAACAAATTCTGGGGCTGACAGACTTCCTCCAAGAACAGTCTGCCTTCAGCATCCCAATAACTGAACTTAAAGATTGCTGAGAAAATGATCCATTTATTAGCTACTATCACAGCACAGAGTAAGAAAAGATCACTGATGCCCAGACAGTCAGCGTGCAAACAGCAGCCCCATGGCTTCTAACCAGCATTTCAAATCAGGCTACTTGCAGCCTTGGCATTTGAGAGCAGCTTCTTGTTGGTGTAACTGGGTTTTCATGCAATTGTACAGGCTTCACTGCTCTGTCCATTATGATTTTTTAACTCCTTCAACACTAAGATATTTAAATATCAACTTGAATTAGTAAGTTGCAATAAACAATCCCTCCTGTACTATCAAGCTGCTTCCCATTTTACTTTGCCTTAACAATCACTTTTAACTCTCCTTAAATTCTTCCCTCCCTCAAAAAAGCACCACATTCTCTCTCAACCGTTCTCACCCTGATCCTTTCCAGTTGATTTTCCAGAACTAATGATATTTCTGCAGTGGGCTACCTGAGCTGTACTGGGAGGTTCTCCAGAGGAAGCTGCCCGTCCCCACTGTGCCCAGCACAGATGCCCACCAGCCCCACACGGGCAGAGGGACTGATCCCATGGAACAGCCACTGCCTGGCTGCCAGGAGACAGGGATGCACCCTGGAACGTGTCACACATCAGCTGGCAGCGTGGGCAGCTGGGTCACACGGGGAGCCCCGGTGCCACTGCTGTGGCCACCCTCCTCCCAGACACTGCAAGGTCAGGCTGGCTTCTGCCAGCAGAGGTATTGAAGTGAGAGTGAGAGGAAGAAAAGCTGATGTAATGCCTTCCAGGAAAGTGATGAAAGAAAGAGGAAATCAATGTTCGGCTTTTTGTCCTCTTTTTGCCTCAGAGTCACTCATTTATGTTATTAATATTGTTATTTAAAACTGTTCAAGAGACAGCGCATCTGCACTCCCTTCATGGATTTCAGATGTAAGGGTTTTGGTTTTTTTAAAAAACTAACTAAGGAACATTTAAAAATCTTTCAGAAAGATAATCCCCTATTTCCAGTGGCTTGTTTTTTTGGGTTTGTGTTTGGTTTTTTGGGGTTTTTTTGGTTTGTTCATGGGGGTTTTGTTGTTGTTGTTTTTGGTTTTGTTTTGTTGTTGGTTTGTCTGTTTGTTTTTCTTAATAAGGTAAAAAAATATAGTACTGTACAGAGATTCATTATTTCAAGTGTTATCATATTTTCACTTACTGCTTAAAACAACGAGGATTAAATCTCTTTTCTGCAGTATAAATATAGCTGTATGTATCTTATGCAATTCATACCTAGTCTTTTATTTACTTAACTTAGTTTATTTCTATGTCCTCCATTTTCATGATTTTCCCTAAGGTAGTAGTAGATGAGGAAACAATTTTAGTACAAAAGATGCTCCCCATACCTCTATAAATTATTTCCACATTGCCAGCAAACCAGCAAGGAGTGAGAGTAGAGATGTCTGCTGTAAATTTAATGTAGCTGATTATTTTCAAGCAGATGGACAGAACAACAAATGCTGTAGCAAACATCCATCTAACCTGCCTGTTCCAAGTATTGCATTTCTGCAGCTCAATTATATTTAAATGCTAGCAAATTTTGCTGTTCTCAGTACCTACCAGAATGCAAAGCCCGGATCATTCAAGAACAACCATTAATCCAATCTTTGGTCAAGGAAAGAACATTGACTTTCAGCTAATAATCATTCTGGCATTACAGATAACATGTTTATAAAATGAAAGGGAACCATGTCCTTGTATTTTGGTCAATGAATCCTGCAGCTTTATATTTAATATGGCCTTCGAAATCTATATTCAGACTCTTCTGTGAATCACTCTCCTAATTTCTCTTCTTCCTTTGCAATAAAAAAAAAGCTTTATCTTCTTCAGTGACTTTTGCATTTCTTTTTCAGAAAGTCATGAGAAAAAAATACCTTTTCAATGCACTTGAGACATCCCATAAGTGATGCTACCCGAATAACTGACCCACTTCCTAATGGCTTTGCTTTTAAATGATGTCAACCTTTTTTTTCTTTAAAAGAAGAAAACAAAACACCCAACAAGAAAACACTCCCCCAAAAAACCAACTCAACTTTAGTTAGGAAAACTTTCAAAGAATTTTCCAGATAGCGTCTAAAACTTTCTGGGTTACTTTGAAAGTCCATCTGCAAATTGCTTTCCGAGTTTTGGATTTTGATTGTCATGACAGACAGGCATTTTTTGCACAGTCCCAGAATATTGCAGGGTTAAGAGCAACTCAATTTGCACCATGCAAACAATTCTGGGTTGCAGAACAATTGGACTGCATGGAGGCTTGAATGGCATTTCCTTCAACTGCACCTCTGTAAGGTGGATTTACTGCCTTGCAAACCCTGCTGGCAAGAGAAACACAAACTTGCCGGAACAGACTGGTATGGCACATACAGGATAATTTCAGTAACACTTTGGTCAAGTCTGCACCCTAAAATTCTTAGTGAAGCTACATAGCATCTGCTTTTTCACAGTATTTACTTCATTCTTTACAATTATAATAAAAAAAATTGTTTTCAGGTCCCTCCGTAGCAAAGATAAATGAAAACAAGGTCTAAGTTCAGCCAAACTTGGGGGTTTTTTAAAATTAATTTTAAAATGTCATGCCCAGAACATAGGTAGTGTTCTGTCTTCATTTTTATTTAGCAGCAGTATACAGTACAAGTCTGCTTGAATAAATAATAAATATATTAAAATAATAAAGCTGACAGTCAAAAATTACCTCCAGAGGTCTGAAAATTTAAACTTTTCCCAAGTTAAAAAAAAAAAAAAAAAAGGGAAAAAAAAAGGGGGCGGAATTTTGCTGTCTTATTGTTCTATTTCCTCTCTGAAGACCAGAAAGGCCTTCTAGATTTAAAGACAATTAATGTGGTGGTGTGCTCACTGCAGGAACCCAACTCCTGAAACCTGTGCACGCTCCTGTGACACCGCAAACAGCTGCAAGCCGTGCAAAGATGACCTGCTGGGGATGGACGACCTCTGCCACTGCTGTCACACTGGGGATTGCTGGCTGGAGGCAGCAACACGCTGCAACACCATCAGTCCTTCTCGGCTGCTCCAGCCAACTCACTGCTCTTCTCTTCTGCGCCCGGCCCGGCAAGTGCAGGGGGTCCTGCAGCGTTCACACACCTTCCTGCACATCTCCTACTGCAGCCTCCTCAGTCCCACACGTACAGCAGGAGAATGCTGACCCTGCCTGCCGGGCTGACACAGAGCTGTAGGAAACCCAGCAGTACCACAGCTGTCCCTCAGAGTGCCCGGGTCTCATGCAGCTGTTGGAATATCGGTGCTTGAAGCCTAACAGGAGTGGGGAACAGAACCCTCAGTGTTTCTTTTCTTCTCCAGGGCTGTTTCAGACAGCTTCACACATAACCCGAGGTGGGGGAGGGCAGCCCTTCCCACTCGGAGAGGCCCGGCCAGCCCATCAGGAAGGATTAGCATCACTGCCCGCACTGCAGCATCTCGGTGCCGCTGCCCTCCCTCCTCTCGCCTCACCTGCCCTTCCCTCCCTGTCCCTTTCCCAGGGACAGGTTCCTCCCTCTCTCCTCACCTGCCCTTCCCTCCCTGTCCCTTTCCCAGGGACAGGTTCCTCCCTCCTCTCTCCTCACCTGCCCTTCCCTCCCTGTCCCTTTCCCAGGGACAGGTTCCTCCCTCTCGCCTCACCTGCCCTTCCCTCCCTTTCCCTTTCCCAGGGACAGGTTCCTCCCTGCTGCCCCTTGATCTGCAGCCCTAGTGGTGCAAACAAAACTTGACAAATTCAGGGATGGGCCTGGAGCACACTTTGGGTTTTGGTGAGAGTTTTCTGGTACTGCTGCTTGAACACTACTGTGACAGCCATGTGACCCTCTACTTCTGCAAATTTGTGGTGGAAAAGAGATCCAGCATCTTCTACTTTGGCTAAAAATATCCTATAAATATGTACAAAGTTATCCATGGTGTCAAGTGTTAGGGAAGAAAACAAGATCATAGACACTGAGATAAAAAATGTCAGAAGTATATAAGCATTCATTATTTCTTGGTCTCCAAAGCCCTGTCTCCCCCATCTTACGGAAATACTCTCTAGTTAATTTATTTAATTATCGTAGCACTGTCCAGATAACACCTAGCTTTCATTTCTAACCCATCCAGATTACTGATAAAATACAATACAGGGACTGAACTTTTTTTAGTCAGCTTTTTGAGTTGAATGCTTTAAATAGTTCAAAATGAAGCACACAAGAAAGAAAATATTTTAGTTTTACATTATCATAATCTGTCACAGGTTAGGAGGCTTTGCAGGTCAGTTTTCCAATGTAAGATAAAGACATATTCAGCTTATTTTCATATATTTTTTCCTTTCCCTCTTATTTTAGGCCATAAAAAAGGAGACCCATAGTGTATCAAGTAAAAATTGAGCTCCGGTACATGTTCAAAACAATCATCACTCAAAATTTCAGTTTAGGGGAAATACTAATGCATAAGCACGTACGAAAAAATGAAAAAAAGATAACATTATTTTAAAAGTCAAAACAAGAAGTCAAAATTTGAACTGTGTGGTATAAACACAAGCCATACATGCTGATGATTTGAAAGAGGTACAATTTTGATTTATTTTTATGAAGTCTGAAGTGCAATAATGTCATTGACATAGAGCATGGAAACTTCCTATGTTAGTTCCTATATTTAGACAAGCTATAGCCTACCAGGGGCTTGCCACAAGTACATTCTAAAATATCATAGTTTTCCCTGTTATCACTTTTTTAATTACAGAACTTATCATTTTAAAACTGCTGTGAGTAACTGAACACATTAAAATTATCCTCAGTTTATTACAAAGAAAATAAAGACAGATGAAGGTCATGGTTTCCTAATGTTATATATAATTTTAAACTTTTCAATAAAGTAAGAATCTGCAGGAACTTCTACCCATCTCCTTGAGTCATTTGTCCTTTTACATTTCTTCTCCTATTGTATAAAAAATGCATAAAGTTTCTTTCTACTAGCAGTAGCAGTAATTTTAGTGGTCCCTAGGGATCCCTGAGGCCAGTGGAAGGTGGAAAGTCCTTCTCCCCTTCCCACAGACTCTGGGGTGCTGGTTCACATGCAGGTAAAAGCTGTACTGGCGATATTACACTTGATTTTGCATCTCAGGCTCAGGCTGGGGTGCAGCCCCCCTGCTGCTTGGGGCCAGGAAGAGGAATGCAGCCTCTCCTGTTCCTGTGACCCGCACACACGAGTTCCCCAGCCTGGAGTGGGGAGGAACCTGTAGCAGCCCACCCAGCCCTGCTGTTCATATCCAAGCAGCAGGGAAACAGCTGCCCTCCACTTCAGCTCATTTTCCTTCCAAAGCTCATGCAAGTTCCAAAGAAATTCTACTCCAGATTTTAACAACATGGCAAATATGAGTCCAAACAAAAGTATGGTTCAGAAAAAAAAAGATGAGCTACTTTAAATAGCCATTGAATTAAAGAAGGAAGCTAAGAAAAATGTGTCAAAATAATAGTAATTTACAGCTCCTGAGTGTTTAAAATTGCAATAAATCAGAGACAGATATTTTGACAGAAGAAATCAGAACTACTGTAACATGGGTAAAATTTCTCCATCCATGAGACTGTTAACTTGTATTCACTCATTTTGTTGACTATTACTCATGCCACACAAGCTCAAGATTTAAACTTAAGTCATACCACCAAAAAACCCAACAAAACAAACCAACAAAACCCACAATCAAATTAAAAAAAAAAATCAACCAAACTCCAAACCCAAACAACCAAATCAGACAATCTCCATCTAAGAGGAGTTTCACCTTTTTTGACCTGGTAAAGTAGAAATAGTGAGAATGAACTGAATTTGGAAAGCAAGAGAACTGACTTTATTTCTAATCTGTAGCTTTTCCAGGGCTGAGAAAGGCAGAGGCAAAATACTCATGGTTACAAGATGACAAGTGACTGTGAAAAGGAATCTCTGGCATCTGAAATGATGGAAATAGCAAAGGAAAAAAGGAAGTTGAGGTCAGGAGAAGAACTTTGAGTGAGATAGTGCCTTTCCTTCAAGACTAAAGTAAATGTTCTTATTGAAAATGAGCAACAAGTATGTTCATTTGTCCTCTTAATGGTAGAAAATGTCATTTTATGTAATTCATTGATCTCTGATAGATCCTTATCTGAATTCCATGAGGAGGGCTCTGAATTCTTCACAGAAGATGATCTATTTACCTCCAGAATATTTTAGTGAAATAGGGCAGATAGAGAAGACAGGAAAACTAAATTACTGACAGATGTGACACAAATCATCCCTGGTAAAACACAAACTGAAGCCCACAGCCTGGATTATGTTACTGACCACTGCAAAGCCATCCTTTCAGAGCGAATTATGCCACCAATTAAATACACCATGATGAGAAATAGATCAGCAGTTTTGGAGGTTACTTGCCTCTTTGTTTTTTTAATACACCAAACATCTCCTTAGCATGCAGGACCACGTGGGGAAGGGGGTTGTGACCGGCAGGAGAAGTCCTGGCTCTGGTGAACAGCTGAGGTTACAGTGCACAGCTTCGTACCACAAGGATGTACAGCTTCGGTAACGCAATCTCAGGAATAAAACACCAAGTGGGAAATAAATTCTTTCCAGCAGGCATAAGCAGGCTGTGTTCTTTTTCATGAAATTGGGAGTTAAGATTGTTGCCTAAAATACTTTACAACACGATCTGATCAACAGGTTTAGCCCAGTGCTGACAACAAACTGAATGGTCTCATTTCTCTGTAAGGTTCATGGGCAGCCAGGAGAATGACTGAAGAACACTTTTGTCCTACCAGTCCTTACAGATTAAAGGGAATATTTTTAAAATGTGATTCCTACCTTCCAAACTCTTAATTTAAAAAAAAAAAAGTCTAGGCAGAAGGAATGCACTGAATCTATCTGAAAATCCAGATTTAAAAAAACAAACCAACGAAAAAATCACTGTCACAAAGGAAGTGTATAATCTAGTTAACATATAAATACACAAAACAAGTCAAAAAGCAGGAACAGACAACTGTGCGTACTGCCAACAGAAAATCTCAGCATACCATACATACATCTTCAGTATCTTCAGGACTCATATGACAAAGTCACTGTAGCCAAATGAAAAAGAACAAATGTATAATTCATGAGGAATAGTTTTTTAACACACTAGAGCTTTTGGCTGTCTAAAAATAGAGTTGTGAAACATAAAAAGCAGTATTATTGTCTCTAAGACTACGGTCATATTTTATTTTCCTAATATTGTCCTCAGTAAAACCTATGGTTTGGAGCTTATTCCCATCTTCTGTAGACCCTTTTTCTCCTGTTGATTTATGTATCTTTACTGGAAGGCTTTAGAAAGGAGTATGTTTACTGGTAACATTCCTTTGAGTTACAATTTTTTTTTTTTTTACTACAGCACATATTTGACACACAAACTGTGTGTCACAAAATGATCACAAATGCAGGAAAACATATCCCCCACAGTCAAATATTTCTCCTATGATACACCCTGTATGTAAGATAAGGCAACGGCTGAAAATTAATGCAACATAAAGACTGTCCAGCCTGACCTTCAGCTATCCTTTGGATGCCATTTTCAGAATTCCATCACCTTTTATTTTTTTTCTCCAGTCAGTGTAAACATCTGGTATATAAGTGAATTGCAATGTTACTACAAGAAATAATCCATTTTAAAAGTTTGTGCAAGAGTTAGAGGACGTAAGTGCTTAATGACTGGACAAATCTGGACAACAGGAGCAAATATCAGAAAGGAAATATATATACACAGTCTGGTAAAATAAAAATGTAGTACTTGCAAGATCAATTATAGATGATCTCTCTTGTTTTTTTAACATAGTTGGCAAGTAGCTTTAAAAATGTAAATAGATGTTATCTAGCTGACAAGAAAGCACCTCTTATAGAAGATTAGACACAAGTACCCCGTTAATGTTAAATACTAGAGACTCACATCTTCATGTTAATGCGCATACTCCAAACCTGCTGCAGCCCAATGGACATACAGTAGCTCAACCCCAGAACTGTCAGGCTATATTATTTTCAGTACAGTAATTATTTCAGTGACCTACTTTTTCTGTGACCAGCTTCCTACTCTAGGCAAGAATCAGAGCATAAAGCAGGAAAGTTTTATTAATATTATTAAAGATTCCCTCTCTGGTTTAGTCTCTGCATTTGAGTCAACAGGAAAGAAACTTGATGTGGACATTCTTGGTGAAATTCTATTGCACACCAAAATGCAGAGGTCACACAGTCAGTGGTTTCCCCTGTAAGAAATTTGTTTTTATGTTGATTCTTTATTTTTTCCAGGATGTGGAGCAGTGCACACACTTTTGCCAGCTGAGGACCCACAACATAAGAGTAATTGTGTGACTTAATCCAGCTCATTACTTTCATTTAAAAATGTACCTTAAGTTGAAGAAGAAGTCCAAATAAAAATAGTCTCAACATTTAAATGTCCTGCATTTATTAACATAGGTTTACATTTCAATATTACTCTGGTTTCTTCCTCACTTCTGAGAAAAAAAATTACATTACTGGTGCCATATAAGTGGCAGCTTGTCTCTCAGTTGCAGAGGAGCTCTTGAACTAAAAATATATTTGGGCAAAAGAAGGGATATGGTTGGGATAAGCTCTATCCTGTTGTATCATAAAAGGGGTGAGACTCTGCCCTAGGGGACCTGCTTCCTACCAGCTGCTGGTGAGCACCACAGGAGCAGCTGGAATATTCAAACCTTCATCAATTTTCAGCTTGTGAAAACTAAAGACCAAACTTGTCCCTAAATAAATCTTTTGCATGTACCACCAACAGAAGTATTAGTTTATTATTTATCTTCCTATGTGGAAAGAAGCCGCCTTCACAGCTGCCTGTAACTATTTCACCGTCAAAACTGTCACTGCTTTTAAACTTGCCAAGGGCTACTTCTCTGAGCTCTATTGTCACTGACTCATCAAATCTGAAATGATGTCTCTGACCTTTGAATCAGTTGTCTTATTTCTCTTTTGACACCAATGACAACTAGAGGAAAAATGTAGATGAAACAGTCAGAAAATAACAGTGAAAGCAAGCTGACAATGCCAAATCCATCTAGGAAAGCATCAGTTCTTAAAGATGCTGAATGCTCTGTGTGAAATAAGGATGCTCTCAGCAGTTGCTGCTTCTTTGGAATTCAGTTGTTAAGATCTAAATATTTTGACTAAAAAAATTAAAAAGCAGAAGGATACCTGCAGCCTTCCCCAGTGACTTGCAGTGCACACAGAGGTGCCAAAGACCTTGCATAAGACCCAGTTTTACATAAGGCTCAAATCTCGTACACAGTGAGGCCAAGGAAGGAAATCTTATGGAACACTGGGGAACAGCCAGTCCTTTTCATCTGTCTCCCACTACCGTTGTATTCACTGCACCTAGCTAATTGCAACTCTCAAAAATCAAACTGAGGATGCCTCCCCAGGCAAAATAGTTTGATCTGTCCACATCCAATATATTTCCCCTTTTGGATCAGTTAAAATGCAACAAAAAATATGCAAGTTGCATAATACATTGCAATGTATAATTAACTTTGCACAAAGCCTAAAGTTTTAAACTTGAATACTGATAAATGCTAAGCTGGCAAATCCCTATTTGGGGTCAGCCAGCCTGAAATGCTGTGCTGAACTTTAAACAGTCAAAATTCACCCAAGCTATTGATCTGTATGATGGATCTTCTTTAGGAATTATGGTCCCCTTTATGAATCCCCTTGAGCTCTCCCAGGCAAATGGAAGACTTGACTTTCACACATTTAATGGCTAATATTAAGCAGGAAGGAAGGCAGCTCTTACATTTGCTCGCAAATCACTTCTGAATAACTCTTCCTCCAGTGTCCATCCTTCTGATCTTTGGTCTCTTTGCAGTGTTTCTAAGATGAAGACATCAACCCTCCTTTTATTTTGTTCTGTTTTCACTGGCAGAGATTACCAGAACACGGTAGTAAACATTTCAATAGAAAATAAAATACAAAACTCAAGGGACAGCGCTACCCTGAACTGTCAATTACAACAAAACATGAGTATGTAACAAATCTCAGCAAGACAAAACTGTTCTAACATACTGGTAAAAATTGAGTGCTGGAAAAAAATGCACATTGGTAATATGAAATGTATGAAAGGAAAAAGAGAGAAATGGTAAAGGAGGAAAGAATTTCTCCTACTTCTGTGACTTCTTGAATAAATGACCTATTTCTAATTTGAAGCTGAATTCTCCCAAAGAACTACCATCATTACAGAGCTTGTACAACAAAGTTCAAACTGCAGATTAATCTGATCTTACCGGCTATATTAGAGAGAGAGAAATTTCCCTTAAAATAAGCAGACATAGATATTAAGTCATTGATGATTACTAAACACCAAAAATTAATACAAAGTTGTAAAACAATATATTAAAAAGACTGTTACTGCATGATGCTGCCTCAGAATATGTCATTCATGTACAGAAACAGAAAGAGCTTAGTACTGAAAGACTTGTGCTCCAAGCTAAATTGGGTACCAGTGCATTCATACAATGTGGGGTAAAATCCTAAAAGATAATTACTTGCTCCAAACAGAAATTTTTCTCACTCTCTTTTCTAGCCAGTCTTAAATTTGTCTTTTGAAGTTTTCTGTCCGTGCTTGATTTGGGAATCATTTTAATTTCTGTTCTTTGAGTAAGGGTGGTTTAAGATTCTCACTCACCTGCTTATAGGCATTAAATCCTTTTACTTGACTTCCTGTGCTGCCCTTTTAGTGAAGTAAATCTGTCTAGTTGTTTCTAACAGGAGCTTCAGGATAGGCTTCGATGGAAACAAGAATCTAATTATAACTCACATTTTCAGTGCAATAAAGTATATAACAATAATATTTTCACAGCATACAGAATAAGAAAAGAGAGTGAGTGTAGTTTCCCATTCAGTCTAAACCAGTCTATAGTTAAACAAGAAAGAAAATCACAAACCAAACTCGAATATTTATTTTACTTGATTTAGTCCTCCTCCATTTAAAAGTTCTCAATACTCAAAACAATCATCCTGCATAAGTATTTTCTCTAAATTTAATACTAGTGACTCCAGGAAATGTCCATCAGGCTAACAACACCGTGGAACTGTAACTTCTCATTACTGAACAAAATAAAAAGCAGCCAGCACACATTCTGTACTCTGAGGGGATGGTACAGATATTTGTGATGCATTACTGAATCGAGTTTACTCTTGCATGACTTCGGATTTTTCAAATATATTTTTCAAAACATTACAGCACACAATACATGGTTTCCATAAGCACCATGAATCCTTCCTTCGCCCCTTTTCTGACTCACCTGTCTGTTAGGCATTAAGTACTGAGAGATCTCCATTTGTCTGTCTAGTCCCATGACAAGAAACCCATGTCCAAAAAAACCAACCATAGATAATCATCTCAGTAAAAACAAAAGCTACAGGTTTGGAGATTACAGTATACTCACTTAATAATGTGTTTCATCCAAGGTGAAACTGTGTTATTACATAGGCAAGCTGAGATTTTCAAATCTGTTTTAAGGACATGTACACCACAACAAGGCATTCAAAGCTCTTGAACATTAAAAATGTTATTCACTCGAGGAACAATTGGGACAAACATTTGTTGCCAGAGATAGTTAGCATTGCATTACAGTTCTTAAGGTCAGTGGCGTTTTGCTTTCTAGGTGTGAAAAGAAAAATTCCTATAGGAACACTCTTTAAAACATCCAGATAATTCCAATTAAAAAAATTCTGTTTAAAGTTAGTGAATTATGCAGAAGAAATAGCATCTACTTACCATGTCAGTTTGTTGGGATAGGAATCACACATTTCAGATTCAAATATTTTTGGTAAAACAGGTTTCCAAATATGTAAATACATTCAGAGATTCTGTGGAGACAACAGAGAGGCAACATCAATGTTTGTGCAGGGTCTGTTGGTTGGGAGTGCTACAGTATACAGTTATAGTATTCCAGTTCTATTATATATTAGCCCTATGACAAATTTGAAAACCTCTTTTTATAAAAAAATGGGAATTTTGGTATATGTATTTTTTATTTCATGTAGAGTCAGTCTGTCTCTGTTAGGAACACCATGTTCTGGAAAAATGCCTTTTTTTTTTTTTTTTAAAACAAGAGAACAAGAATTTGCTATTCAGCTGCAATAATCACTTTCCAGCTAGCACATTCATCAAAGAATGAGCAATTCACTAGGGTAACATATGCAGGAGCTTGCTTGTATATATTCATATTGTCTTCTGCCTGAAAAGAGTTAAATAGAGCATATAAATGATGAATACAGAGCGTCTTGGGACACAAAACAACTAAAATGGGTTAATTAGTGAAAAACATGCATTGGAGTATAAGGCTCAACTGTAAATGTTACGGTTTTTTAAACCTATTATATCTGCTGATAGTATTCAGGATTATGGATAATATATAAAAAAAGATGTTAATTTTCAAAAGGAGTTGAGTGGAACGTATTAAAGAGTAAGAAATATTCATAGTTTGAATAATAGTTCAGATGCATTCACATTAAACATGCATTAGCAAATACATTTCTTTGACATGCTCCTACATACGCATAATATGTAAGTGACCTAGAAAATACAGACATTGTATAATCAATGACAAAAATATTGAGACAGATAAGCCCTGAGATCTTTGATCAAATATATTCTTTGGCAAACAAACAAAACATGTTATCCTGACAAATAATGTTCTTTGGAGCACTGGAAGCGTGCCTTCCCCAGCGCCGCCCTCCGAGGCGCTCTGCGGCAGCCCGGCTGTCAGCGCTGGCTGCGGGAGAGGCTCCGGAGCTGGCGGACGCAGCCCTCAGCTCCAGTGCCCCTGTGCAGGGCAAGACTCGAATTGCTGGCTGCTGCTGCCAGCTTTCTGAGTGAAGACTATCTCCCTTTGTGCTTTGTCATGGTACAGAGAGCTGACCCGGCTGCTGTCATTTTGACAAACAAGAAATACACTCTCAGGTTGGTAAAAAGATGAGTTTTATACAGAGAAGAAATGATGTGATCTCTATTCAAGTGCCAGCAAGGTGTTTTAGGATTTTAAGGACTTTTTTCTTTACCTAAAAGGGTCCTGCACAGTGCTGTTGCAAATTTTGCCTATACTATTCTTTCTGCCAAATCAGTGAGATTTGCAAGCTGGCTGAAATGAATACTAGCACGCCATTGGTATTTAACTGAAAATGCTCCAAGATTTCTCCTGTTATTCCCTGCTTGGTTGTCTGTGGGCAACCTGAAGAAAGAGACACCAGAATAGAAGAGAGAAATCTCCTCCAAGGTCTGTAGTTGAAGAGACTCCTGAGAACCTGACACATGCTAATTCAAGATAATAATAGTCCTTTGCCTAAAACAATCTGCTGGAACTGAGAAAATTTGCAGTCATAATACTGTTACATGAAGTCTTTGGAAACCAATGCATCACGGCATAGCTGTGTGGCTCTCTGTGACCTGTGATCACCCTGTTAAATTTATCTGTACAATGTGTTCATCCAGAACCCTAAACAGGAGAGTGCAATGCTGATTGGAAAACATGAACTTGTGACAGAGCAGTAAACTTTGCTACAATTAAAATAAAAGAATTAGTGAAGCATTTAAGAAATACTTGTGATTTTTAATATCAACACTAAAGTGAAACTGTAAAGTCTTCTTTTTAACTTACGCATTTTTGAAGTAAAAATGACATAATTCCCAACACGTAGACAAAGTCTTTTCATATATGGATGTTCTCAGTTTGGGTTAGGCAACTGACATTTTAAATATGGGTTAGAAGAGGATATACATCAGAGTATGCAGATAGAAATGTTAAAATACATATTTTATTTTGACAAGTAAAAGCTGTCAGAAGGTCTTTTGAGTCACAAAGCTGGAATACATTCATAGTTTTGAAATATGATCCTTTATCATATTCACTTCTTAGACAGGTTAATGTCTTAAATACAAACAAACGCACATCAGACAGAATCCAAGCGTGATTTGCTTGAGGGGCTGTAAGAATAATAATAAAAAAACTATTATTAAGTAGATTTAGTATGAAAGGGACTGATTTTTTAAATCTTTTCCTATTTGTCTGAAAAAGAAATTCTGCCATTATAGTGTGTAATACATGAGGTATCTTTTAATAATCACATTCAAATTAACAAGCTTTTCATTCAAAGGTGTTGTCTAAATATTTCCTATTGTCCAAATATAACTGAACAGTGACATTCCAAACAAATAAATTTCCATAAAACCCAAATAAATTTGTCTGACAAAGAAAATAATTATGGCTTATACTAAAATATTTCCATTGGAGAAACCAGATTGCAGCTGACGCTCAATAAGAGGCTTTATAAAGAACACCACTAAATCACTGCATCTTCTGGAAATGCCACCTTTTCAGCACTAACACTGTTTCAAGCCCTTTATAAACGCTGCAGTTGCAGACTAATTGTATTTTATTTTTCACTTCTTATTTTCAGCCATCTTTGAGATCACCCAGATGCAATATTGCATTTAGGTTGGACATTAGGAAGAAGTTTTTCATGGGAAGGGTGACTGGGCCTTGGAAAGGGCTACCCGGGGAGGCGGTGAAGTCACTCTCCCTGGAGGTGTTTAAGGAAAGACTTAGGATGTGGCATTCAGTGCCATTGACACGCTGGTGTGGGGTCACATGTTGGGCTCCATGATCTCAAAGGTCTTTTCCAACCTAGCTGATCCTGTGATTCTGTACTCTATAAGTATGTATAAAATCCATAGAAAGTAGGAATGCAGCAGAGGTCTGACTTTTTGTCTCCTCCTTCTCTGTAAGTAAATACATTTCATTTCAAGCAGTTGAGTATCTGCCACGCCCAAACAGGGCCTGCAGTTCCTTATTACACCCCAGGACACTTTACCTTGAGTACCAATGGTGTGAGCTTGGTACCATCAGCACTAGCTAGGAGCTCTTCAGGGCCTTTACATTTCAATTGTATTCATTCTCAGCGTCTTTGCCTTCAATTTGCTGTATTCGCTAAAGGGCAACAAAACCACACAAAAGGTACTTAAAAGTTTCTTGCAAAATTGGGCTGATATATTTATAGCAGGGTCTCAAAGCTACAAAGCTGATGAACAACACACTGAAACCAGAGGTGAAGCTGCACAGTTCCTGTGACTCTGATGTCTGAACACGATGCAGCAGGACGGTATTTTGTAATGACAGCATGTAATAAAAATGGATACAACAGAGCAGAAATCTATCCATGGAATTTGCATTCCCCAAGCATAGACAAAGTCAAAGTCACCAGATACCACGGTATCTGTGTTATTGTCAATATTATCTTGCTAAATACAACTCTCACTTACCCATGACAGACAATCTTTGAACCAAACACAAATAAGTAATAGCCAGACAATCCACCCATGTAAAATTTCCAGTACAGTTTTCTGTATGAAACTTCGAAAAATGGAATTATCAGTCAAAAATCTGTATTCTTTCCAAGCTTTAACACGACTTGTCTTCAGGCAAGATATGTTTTATTACAGTATAAGCAAACATGCACCCCCACTGCCAACAGATAAACTGATGAAAGCTATCCCTCCTTCTGTGCTGTGTCCGTGTGTAGTCAGTTGTGGACTGAAATAAAGTACCAAGACTCCCCAAAAACAGAGCAATGAAAAGGCTTTCTCACCTCTCATTTTGAAGGGACAGGTGAGTTTTGCCACACTGATCCCTCTTTAAGTCAAAATTGAAAACTTTTTTTTTAAAGAGCAAATATCTTTTAAAATCACAAACAGAATAGAAAGGTTATGCATAGCCCCAACAGCAACATCTCCTTTATCTCTGGTTTCTACCGCAATATTGTAAAAGGACTGGAGCTTCCACGAAGCTTATATAAAGCTTATATAAAGACTCTATTAATCTGATAAAAACATCAGCAGGTGTAGGAATGAAATCAGACAAAACATGAGGTGGTGCGCAGAGAGGTTCCTGTGGGTTTATCTCCAGTGTCAGGGAGACAGAAGGCATGTGGGCTCAGGTTTGCTCAGCCCTTGTTGCTGTGCCAGAGTGGCTGGGCCCAGTTGCCAAAGGGGTGTTTTAGGGAGGGCTGATATCCTCAGGGTTGTTGCTTGACTGGAAACATCAGTTATCACCTTGATACCACTGCCTTATAGAAGTCAAAATAGCAGGAGGAGGATCTGAAGTGTGAACATACAGAAGCTTCCCTGCTAGTAGATGGCATGCTGACAGTAGGCTATTTCTGCAGCCACTGGAGGAAGGAAAATTCTTGTGTGCTTTCAGGAGGATTTTTGGATGTAGAGCCCTATTAAGATCTTGAAGATAAATCCTGTGCCTGTGCACACACAGTGGTGCTTGGGTGTTATTTCTCGGGCAATTCCCATACCAAATACAGTGTAAACTGAAAATTTTCCAGAGGTATCTATGGTCAATGAGCTGTTGGGTTTGCTGTGCAGTTGCACAGGAGTCAAGACATGCCCTGGCTGTACAGTGGAGCTCCTCCCTGCACTGGAGCACATCCAAACACAGACGGGAAGTACTGGTGATGCAGCTCTCAGCAGATGGTCAGGTAAACTCTCGAAGGGAGTACCCAACTTTTTGAACCAGTATTTTGGCTGCCTTGCTGTCTAACACTCCACATAGTCATCACCTCTGTCTCTTAGGGTATGTTTCCCCACTTTCTTGGTCCAGTAGAACTAGTTGAAGTTATTAACCTGATCCTCATCTAACAGATCTCCTGTTGGGACTGACATAGCTCCCTGCGTTCCTCCTTTGGTGACTGAGCCTATGAAGTGGTTGCTGACAATGCCAAAGAACAGGGCAGCCCTCTGCAACAGCTCTTGGTCTTCATATAGGCATGACAAGAAATTTTTCATATTTGCTTGTATCTCAGCGAGGCCCCAGATATCACCAGAAACAGACCCATTCCCATAGACAACTGCTTCTTCAAGAGACAACTGAGTCTTTCTGGAATGGATTAAAATTTTATCACAGAATAAAAGACCTAAATGGCAATAGCCTTATCTTATTCTTGGCTAGAGATTTCCTTCAAATATCTGTTCTTACATTTACCATTCTAAACAGAGGAACAAAACATAGCAGCCTACATGAATTGTCTACTAGAAACCCTGCAATTAAAAATATGACCAGGAATAACCCTGCATTCGAAAAAAACCTGTGAAGTTTGCCTTATTGAAATCAAATGTCTTAGCCACAACCACAAAGAAAGAGTCTGCATTTTCATAATAAAATTTTTGTTCCATTAAGAAAATATTTTCCATATTAGAAACAACTGACTTTCTGCAAACAAATTTCACTAAGTTTCTTACTAAAAGAAAATGCAAGTATCAATTAAATGCTAAAAAAACTCAAAGAAACAAATAAGAAACCAAGATAAAATGTTAGCAGCTACACACTCCAGAGTTTAAACTGTTCTTGTAGACCATTAATATGCTTACATTATTTAACTGAAACATCATGCATCCTGCCACATGTCATTCCTTAACCAGTCAACACATATGAACTATGCTTGCAGGATAGAAAAATGATTGAGAATCATGGATTTTGTAGTGAGATGAAAATGAAAGATGCCTTTTAAAGTGAGAAATAGAATATAGGATTGAGGAATTTGCAACGGTCACTTTAACTAAAAGGATGGCCATATGATGTGTTTACATTGCACAAGAGAATTGTTAAACATATTTAGATAAATGCCCGTGTTCTCACTTTTTATGCTTTGTCAGATTGCATATAAACTGTAATTCAAATAAAATATGTTGTAAAACTTTGCAACCACTATGTCAAACAGCCTTGTAAGTAGCTGAATAATTCCATCATCTCTCAAATTTAACTTTCCCATTAGTGGTCGTGCAATCTGATAAACTAGGGGGGCAAGGTAGGTAAAACATTTCAGTTCAGCTTAGTCTAAATAGAGCGTTAATCAGGGTTAAACAAAAATAATCAAATCCCAGGATTAATTCCAGTAATTATCATGTCTGAAGAAAAAAAACCTGTTTTTTTTTATTTATTTCATAACACTCTCTACTAATTACAGTAGATTTTCATCATTTATGTATCAGAAACGTGGACCCTTGTCTAGGTACACAGACACCTCAAGAGAAGCACGCTGCCAACACATATCCAGTATCACAGAAAGGGGCAGCTTGGAAGGGAGCACAGCGGATCATCCGGTCCCACCTCCTGCTCAAGCAGGGTCATCCCAGAGCACACAGCACAGGATTGCAGCCAGACAGTTCTGGAATCTCTCCGGTGAGGGAGACTCCACATCCTCTCTGAGCAACCCGTTCCTTTACACGGTCACCCACACAGTAAAGTTCTTCCTCATGTTCAGGTGGAACTTTCTGTGCATCAGCTCCTGCCCGTTGCCTCCTGTCCCACTGCCCAGAGCAGAGCCTGGCCCATGCTCTGAGCCCTCCCTGCAGACACTGACAGACCCCTCTCAGTCATCTTTTCTCAAGGTTGAACAGCCTCAGCTCCCTCAGCCTTTCCTTGTAACAGAGATGCTCCAGCCCCCAATCACCTTTGTCACCCTCTGCTGGACCCCCTCCAAGAGCTCCGTGTCTCATGTGCTGAGGAGCCCAGACCTGAACACAGCACTCCAGACATGCCTCACCAGGGCTGAGTAGAGGGGCAGGATCACCCCCTGTGTGATAGCAACGCTCTTCCTAATGCACCCCAGGATCCCATTGGCCTCCTTGGCCACAAGGACACACTGCTGGCTCATGGACAGCTTGTTATCCACCAGGACCTTCTCTGCAGAGCTGATTTCCAGTAGGTTGATGGAGTAGTTTGACTTGAACCTGCATGCTCAGGAAGAAGACTAAATAGGCATCTTCTCTACTCCTCCTCACACGCCTCAAGCATGTAACTACGTTTCACAGTGGTGAGATCCGTGCATACACTTCCAAGTGGCACGTGTCCCTGCCTTTGATATTCCAGACAATACATCCTGTTTACTAAATGCTGTTGGTTAATGATAAAGCATCTTTCAGAAAGCTCTGTTACATTCACCCTGTGAAGACAGTTTTGAATAAATGCAAATGAAATAGACCCAGTGATCACATTTTAACTTGACAAGAGAAGGACTTGGTGTTTGCTACTAAACTTACTACAGAAAATCAGTGGTCTATTTTCCTCCTCTCTTTCGGAAATTTTTTTATTTTCTAGACATGCTAAGAATTCCTCTGTCCAGTTTCACTAAATATCACCTTCTGTAACTGTGAATTAACTTTTTCCACGAGAAATAACCTCTGAAAATATGCTTAAACCAACATTTTATCAATACCTGACCAGCCAGAAAACTCTGTATTGACCTGAAATAGTTCAGTAAAGTAGATGTGAGAATCACAGAGAGGACAAAAAGAAGAAAAATAGAATTTAGCAAAAAGGATCATGCTTTGGGTTTACCTAGAAGTAACAAACCAGAGAATGAAATCTTACTGACCTGCAGTTCTATGATGCTTGGAGAGCACCACTTTTGTCATGTAAGAGAAGGGAGACCCTTGACTTGCTTGTAACAAACACTACTGCAAAGAGAATCAGGAACAGTTAAACACACTTGGCAAATCTTAAAGGATATGAGTAGGTCCTGAGGGTTTCCAATTTTGCCTAGTAATTTTATAATAAACTGTAGAGAACCTTTTATCTGTGCTTCGTGTTCAGTGAAATCCCATCAAAGGAAAGAAGGGATCATTTACATCCATTTGGAAGTTACTCACCATACGCCTGAGAAAAAGGTACTACAGCACTGCTTTAACACACCCTCCTCAAGCCCTGTCATTAAGAGTAAACTTGTACATGTACAAAATCAAGCTTCAGAAAATTCACAGGCTGCCCATGCTCCCCTTTTTTCATCTCTGTTCAGTCTGCAGCCTCTAGAAACCCTCACACCAATCTCCATCGTTTTTGCTCCCAAGCATCTGCCCACCCACTTCAGCACTGGGCTGTGGCAGGGTCTTTACATGAAAACAATGAAATGAAACTGTGTGACTGATACTTTTGATAACCTTTGTACTGTATCTGGACTCACCAAGAGGTCACTAATGTCACAAGGACCTTCTTGACTCTGCATGCAACTCCATAGGAGAGAAGAATAAAAATCCTGGCAGAAATCTCCCTTTGGAAGAAGTTTCAATTAAGCTAGTTCATAGAAAAGCTTTTGGTAAACCAAAGTTGAAATTTCAGGTAAAGACCTGAAGCTTCTAGTTCCATGAGTTGTGAAGGTTACATTCCAAGTTTCAAAGACAGTATTTTAAGAAGCAGATTGTGGAAGAGATAGCTCTGAGTCGTTAATTTTGTCCATTCATGACATTCCCATTCACCAGAGGGAAGAATTAGCTTCAAATCCACTTGATCTGAAATACCGATACTTAAAACTAAAGGAACTTGGAGATTATGCTACTTACAAGATCTGCATGAATTTTTATTGTTATCGTCTTCTGATGTACTGGAAAAGTTTGGAGACATTGCAACATAATTTTAATTTTTCCAGCCAATTCAGGAATAACATAGAAGAAATATAAGGCTCAGCACCTGAGGACTAATATCAAATAGATCACTCTGGGGACAACAACTACAGTAGCAGAACAAAGATGACTGAAATGATAGAATGTTTGCTGGTGCAAATGTAACTACAGCACACTCTCTCTTCAGAGATGTGCACAGGATGTAGGCATTGGAAGCCACAATGGTCTTTTCTGGTACCAAGTGGGAAGGAAAACCAAACACTCCTGGTGCATCATTCAGCATCAGCTCATCGCAGTCACTGCTGAATCACTGACACCAGTACAAAGCAGAGACATAATTCTAGGGAATGTGAACATAGATGTATCCTCTGACTCCAAAACAAATCTCATAAAAAAACCCCCAAACCAACCCAAATAAACTAAACTAAAAGTGTTATCCTTACTGCAAGCTTATCATTCTCTACCTGGAATCCACTCTATACCTACAGTCACGAGTTTAGGAGTCCATCTTTCTATTCAGGTTCCTTGGTGGTTTTCATCTGCAAATTATTAATAAAGCTTGGTCTTTGTCAGCCTATATCTGATAGATCAGATATAATTAAAGTTACACAGTCTATTTCGTATCTCCTCAAGTTATACTTCTTTACAGCCCATAATATGATTTTTATAGGTAATAGTCTTTCAAGAGCTACAGCAAGACCTTTCAGAAGGGTTGGAGACTTCCAGGGACAGAGAAAATTTCATACATCTCTAAGTAAAATCACTCAAGGCTCCATAATAAGTGAGGTAGTGTCAATTTCTGATGTAGGAACACATATTGGTATGAAAATCGGAATCTAAAGAATCAAAAACTACAATTTCTGTTTACCTATAAAATAAGCATCTGTGTAACTTAAAAAAAGTAAACAAGTATTATGCTAAAGATGATTAAAATAAAATAAACCAAAATAAATCTCAATAACTGTTACTATAATCAACTGTCACTTCCCTGAGATTCTCTCTTTGAATACAAAAATATAAATTAAAGGTTTTGAGAATTAAGAATAAACTATGGCCAGAAGTGTTTTTTAAATATTTCAAGACATTTCAGAAAATGGTATGACATTTCCCCTAAATGCCAAATAAACCCAAGTATGACTATGTATATCCATAAAGTAAGTCATGTAGTCTTTAAAATCCAACAACTATAATTAAAAAATGAGCTCTTCTAAAATAGCAACTATTTAAACTGTGAGCTTTTTTGTCACTGAGCACACGAGAAAAAATAAATCTCCAGCCATGCCAGCAGTGTTAAATTTTCACAATTTGGAAATGTAGTCATCAGTTCTGCTGAAAAACAGCCACCGAATCAGGCTGTGCAGAACGGCGCCTTTGTTGCACTTGGTATGCACTGACAAAAGATTAATTCTTTGCATTGTTAGAAGGACTGACTGCTTCAGAACAAACCACCACTATTCAAACTTGTCAGAACAAGCTTGGAGAAAACCAGATAAGAGCACTTGAGAGATCTGTACGCAGAGAGAGTCGAACTGGAAGTGAAGTTACATACACGAATTAACTATTATGTGGTGCAGCTTTAATTGCCTCAAACAATTCCTCAGTCTTGTTTGTAGCAATGATATTCCATTTTCCAAAGTTCTCGTTTCATATATGTTTCAAGGCACACAGGTTGCATGCTAGTGGTCTTCAACAAAAACTATGCTGGTACCATGTGGTGATAGGTACCTCACATGGAAATATTAATTTCCAAGCCTGTTCAAATTTAGTTTCATTTTAAATGCAGTAATTTATGATTGTAAATAAGTGTGCCACACAATAATCCTGTACAACACATGACATTCAGGAATGGCTACAGACAGAGCTTTCCCATACAAAAAAATATATGATTATGAACTGCAGCTGTTTCGACCAGCCAGACTATCTTGCACTGTAACTCTTATGTTGCGCTAATAATTATCGGATTAGTATTTAACTGTTCTTACCCAACAGTTGGTATAAACGGGGGCACACACCCCCTTGAGATCTGAACCTGCAGCAATCTAGGCACATGTGTCACCACATGCACACTCTCAGTCCCACTGGGTTGTCAAACAAACTCTGAGCATAAGAGAGAAAGGTGAGTTCATATGATGAGGAACCACCTTGTACCTCTGAAGCTCTGCCTGAAGAGGTTTTCACGGAAATTTTTTTCTCAAAGAATGAGCTAAGGGTGAAGGTCGTTATTTGAATGACACAGAAAGAATAAAAACAGGGGAACTGTACTCATGTTGATGCTCTGAATCTAGATTGGAAATTATGATTTAGAAATAAAGCATAATGACATTCACACAAACAGCCAAAAGTACCATGCTAGAGAAGCCCAAGTGAAAATGAATATACAAGATGAGATGAATGGAAATGGTCTTTTAAGGCACAATTTTTGCAGTAATAGACCTAAAGAATCCACGATCATAGATACTACTACTAAATAAATAGGCTTCTTGTGGTATTTATAGAAGTTTATTTACTTCAGTAAAAATAATGGCTATCTAATCCTATACAACGTTTTTTTTGTGACAAATCATTATTAATTTTTACTCTTCACCAAGCACTAGCTTAATTAGTCATATATCACACATATATATTTAACTCTGGTTCATATTTATCTGAATAACACATAGAATATTTTTTCTACTATCGGGGTATTAACATATAATTGGATCAAATAATAGCTTTCAAAATACTTCAGTGCATCAGCACTTCCATAACATAGGCACTTCATGCTCATTTTCACACTTGGAAAAAGACTAGAAATGTCACTTGACCATCTGAAATGTGACATCAGTAAACTTCTGTAAATAAGTGAATAACACTGTATAATAGCCAAATGGAAAGAGTCCTGCACGCAGAAAAGTGACATAACTAAATCTGCTACAAAGTACATTCTGTGTCAGATATTTCTATCCCAGCCTTCGGAGACAACGTCAGACACTTTCAGAAAGGATTGTTGGGTTTAAGTTCCTGAGGAACTCTGATCTTAGCTATGAAAGGGTAACTTCCTTACATCGCATTTTTTAGTACTTGTCTTACATGTAGACTGCTGACAAATACAGGGACAACAGCATGATTAGGTGAATGCATTGTTTTTACCACTATAGCTATTTTAACTACACTGTAAATGAAATATTGTATTTCTAAGGGTAAATAACACTATTCACGTGTTCAAAATTCTAGATTCATAACTGAGGTGTGCTCTAAAAAGATCCAACTGCAATAATACAAACTGAGGCAGAGGTAGGTACACTCATTTTTAAGGTGAATCTGCGTCCAAATTTAATGGTAATGTGATTAATTTTTTGTTCTACTCTTATGTTTCATACCAATTTCCTCTTGTGATTGTAATTTGTCTTTATTTTGGGATCATAGTAACTGACAGCTTATTCATGAATTAGGTCCCACATACTGTTTGCGACAGCTGTAGACTTGAATCATCCCCTGTGTGAGCAAAACACAAATTTCATAGACGTGCATCAAACTGTGTTCAACCAAAATGTGAGATGACTGCTAAAACCATAGCCCCCAAGCCTTCAGCAAATGTAAAGCCTGTCATGTGAAATTCAATGTGGATCTTAATGTATGGTGTTCTATTGAGCTACTGTACTCAATTCAGAACTAAATTTAGGTTTTAGAGAATAAAATTATAATCACACGGCCTTAAGGGGAAAAGAAAGAAAACAAGAATAAAGCGATTTATTAACATAGTGGTACTGGAGAACCTTTCCTTAAAAAGATAATGTCTTTTGTTGTTGTTGTTGTAAAAGACTATGACCAAATTTATTTCTGATATTATTTAACTGATCTTGTTGTTGCTGCTCCTACAGTCTTAACTGACACTGCTAGCATCTACAGCCTTTAGAAAAATGTCATCTTAGCTCAAACATGAAATGAATTGGCTTAGACAGGAAAGAAAAAAAAAATAACTTACAGGATTTTAGTCATGGTGGACAAAAAATCTCAGCAATCAAAAAGTTTACTGTAAAGCAGATTGGAAAAGTGCTCATGCACAAGAAACCCAAGTCAGTTTTCCAAAAAAGCTTGAGGGCTTCCAGAATATCACTTGAACCTGAGATACAGCATACAAACTTAGGGTATGGTATAAACTTCCACTGCTTTATGGCTGTATTAAAGCTCACAAAAGCTTTGTAAAAGTTTACTGAGGCTGAAAAAGTATCAGCACTTTTATATCTAAGCTTCCTCATTCCTTCCAATAAAGGAAGAGAAGTTATATGGTTTAATACCAGCCCCAGCAAGCAGATAGACATTTTCTCTAAATCAGCCATTGCTGGTAGGTGCTGCAGAGAACTATTTGCTACTTAGTTTTCCAATATTCTCAGCTTTCACAACTCTGATTCATTTACTCAGAGCTGCTATAATTTAAGATCTGGATGCACTGCAACCCCCTCAAAGATTGTGGGGAAAAAGCAACTAAAAACCTGACAAAAATTTTAGTATATCTCAGGTTTTTTGGTATTTGCATTAAATTTTTAAAGATGAAAACCTATACTATCATTTACATTACACTCACAGTTACCAAATATACTAATAATTCTGCAGAATTATTTTCAGCCCATCAAGGTGAAGAGATGTGGGGATACCTGGCAGCATAGCAAAGGGACCAGGGACTAAGAAGCAGGGAAAGTAAAAGAAAACAAAAGATAATGGCAGAAGGAGTTTAATGATGTGGGATGTAAATCCACTGGATTTACAGGGTCCATAAAGTTGGACTCTGGTGTTCGTAGAAAAGCTTGTTTGGGTAAGCCACATACTGGATGGCACAGCTTCTGATAAGGCAATCCTATAAAATGCACTGAGCCACACTGGATTGATGCTATAGCTGTGCTCCAGAGTTATTTCCATCAAAACTCAAGGATCTTTAGATCTTGAAAGTCACAGACTATTATACATCACCCAGCTCCAGTTGTAGAACTCCAGTCCCTCTCAAATCTTAGCATTTGGCCTTTATTTCTAGGGTGGGTGAAGCTGAAATCTAAGGAGTGAACTTCTCACACTGGGAAAAATCTGGATTCAGAGCTGACCTTCTGGGGTCCTGGGCTTACATAATTTGTGAGATAGTGTGGAGAGCACATAACACTACTGAAGACAAGGATCACAGTACTACTGCTCTTTTTCAGCACCACTGAAAGGCTAATTCTTTAAGATAGTGATAAAAAAGTTCCTGTCTGAATGTAAACCCACGGAGTTAGACAGCAATTCATACGGGAATGGAGAGGATTAAGGCCTGGAAGCTGCCACACTGAAAGCCAGGCCTGAATGGACTGGAGTAATAGTGCAGTTGCTTTATCCAGCAACTCCATCACCCTCTGTCAGACGGTGCACAGGAATGTTTGCTCTGCTCCCCTCCGCAGGATGCTGGATCCCCTTCAGGCCTAAGGAACATTACTACTAAGTCTGATTCAAAGTTTTCAGGCTGCCAAATGACATTCACTCTCTGAGTGTACACACAGAAACTCCTGTCCCTGTCCCCTGCCTAGAAATACACCAGTGTGGGTTTTATATAAGGTTGGGATTAGGAGTATTGAATAAAACAGCAACACATCCATCAGAAACTGAAATTAAGCCTCTTTGAATGTCTTAAGCAGAAAAGAAGTGGGTCACTCAATTATCTATGCTTAAAATTAGGCATTTAACTTATTTCAGCTTATATCAAATTCTTTAAATCATTCATGGGAATTGACCGATCAAGTTAAATATCTGAAGTAATGAGAAACGGGCATCTAGAGACAGACACGTATCAAACACACACTGCTTAGTGAACAGGTTTTGATTTAACAAGCAAAGATGCATCAAACTTTTTAAGGTTAAGTGCAAATTACCAGTGTTTTGGTGAGAAAGGCATAAAACGTAGTAGGCTTTTGTTTTGCTCAGGCCTGTGCAGGTAACAATGGGCTCTGTGCAGAGAGCCAGGCTGTGCTGCTCTGTCTCAGTCTCATTACCACATGTTAAGGTAATAGCAGAGAAACAGGAATGCAAAGTGTCAGGCATAAAAAGGTGCTCAACTTCAGTGTTAATGCTACAAAGGTGTTGTCAATAAAGGCCTAGGATATGACCTTATCATACGGTTTCTTAAATTCAGAGCATCTTAGAAAGACCACAGCCAGGCTAATACATACTAGTTTCAATGAAGTAAAGTATCAATTAAAACAAGCCAACATTAACACATGCATGATTAACAACCACCTTAAAAACTGATTTGGTCAAGCATTATTTATTCCAAAAGAGGCCTCTCTCAAAAATATTCACAAAGCAAAATACTTAATATTAAATATCTCAAATTTGCAGTTAACATTTATTTTTAGCTCTTTATTACACAAGTATTTTGGGAAGTGTTTAATGAGGAGACTGTCCTAATGATACAAGTGTTCTTGAATTCTGTTTTTTGTTTCATTCAACCATAACAGAAGCCAGCTGCCGATGTTAGATGTGGATTGGCTTTGATGTTCAGCAAAACATAGAAAATCTCCTTTCTACATCTCTTTCTAGTCCCATACTTTATGGCCACAGCGACCAAAATCCACAGACCCTCAGATGTCTGACCTAACTGTTTGGTGGGGAGGGGTTTGGAGTGAGCAAGAGGCAGCTCTCTGCAGACAGAGAGCATTTTTCTAAAACCCACAGTTTGTTAGTATATCCTGTGAGGGTGCTGACCAAAAGGCTCAATAGGACCTTTGTATTAAGCTTGTATTCTCCCTTGCTTCAGCACTCTCACTGATTGCTGCAGGACCTTGCAGCTTTTCTTTCCATCACCTATTCTCCCCCACTACTTTCCCCAAGGTGACACATTAGCTAACTCCTGGGGTATTTTTCTGAAGAAATGTAGCTGTAGCTAGAAATAGGAACAGAACCCTTTGGCTGATATAAAAATCCCTGAGGTTTGTGTGACGCTTGGCTCAAGCACTTACAGATTGCCAGATTGCAGCCAGGAAGGCGTTTCCCCACAGGGCTGCCTGGCAGAAGTGCCTGGGCTGTGGGTCTCCCCTGCTTCCACAGACCCTGCCTTGCATCTGGGGCTCACCTGGAAATTTCACTCAGCAAGTCCCTGCTACTGCCATGTCCTGTGATACCAATAAAGCTGCTGAGTGTCCTGCCTTCTTCCTGTGGCACACTGTAATTGTGACCACAGATCTTTTATCATGGGTTTAAGCTTGTTACAGGGTATTAGAAGTGCAGTGCAGTCTCTGAGAGGAGGAGCAGATGATGTCCCCCGGGCCCGCCTGGATTAACTGCTTGTTACACATTTGTCAGTCTGACAGCCCAGTTTGGTCCTTCTCTTGCTCGAGTTTCTAACTTGTAAATTGTGAACCCACTCTCCTTACAAGAAAAAAAAATGTTCTCAATTTTTTTGATGATTTCTTTCTTGTTCCTGGTTTTTTGTTTTCTCTAGGTGGATCCACTTTTTTTTTTTCCTGCATAGCAGTTCTCTTCAGAGATAAGGCACAAGCAAAATCAAGCTTAAAAAACCCCCGACCCACAAACAACTCATTCTATTTAAACAGATGGCTTTAAAAAAATGGTTAAAATGCCTTATCATCCAACGTGAAACAACCTCTTTAAAAGGAAGAGCTGCGTTTCCTAACATCACACATATAACGTGCAGAAGCACAGAAATTGAACATGGAATCCCATCACATAAATTATTCATTTGTTGCCAAGGCAGTTCCCTGCAAGGTAAGTTTTGAATAGTTGAAAAGTTAAAAAGGTTTTAAAGTTTAAAAAGTTTAGAAGTTAGAAAGGTTTTAAATACTTGTAAATGGATGTAAGGAATCAAGCTTCCCCCAGCTTCTCAGCAAGATAAACCATATGGATTTTACAGCATGTTTATGTTTCTGTCTGTAACTGTTTTCTTTTGCTAAAATATAGTCTTAGCTCAGAGTAACTTGGACTAATTTTTGTTGCTTTTCTCATAACAATAGAAATATTTATATGGGATAGATTTATGCTGACTTCTAAAATGTAGGGGTAGTTTGGACATAGAACCTGAATACAGGAGATGGAAAAAATACTAACTGAAATGCAGGCCTTCCTACTTGTGATAAGAAGACACATCATCAAAGGACCTGACATGCAGTTTCCTTTTTGCTTCGTTTCAGAGAACAAAGAGATTGACAAACATATTTGTATATATAATAACACAAGCTTAGCCATCTATCATTAAATATTTTCTAGTCACATGACAATATAATGGCAAAAAAATTAAGCTTGTACATTTTATTAGTCAGTCAGAAGAAATTATACTGATCTTTTTTTGCTACCCATTCCCTTTGTATACAAATCCATAAATTTAGATCCATCTTTAGAACATTCATTTTTGCATTGGAAAACCCACTTGCTAAATAAAATTCAAACATTTGTCCACTGAATAATAAAACTATATGTTCATACTTTATGCAACACATCAGCCAAAGGAATTCAATTTGGGTAGCACTATAACAAAAGATTAATTGTGAATTTCTGTCTATTAATAATGTTTCTATAAGGTTTCTGAATGTAGATTTTGAGACTGTGCTACAAAAACCCCATTCCTCTGGTTAAGCAGTAACAGTCTAAGAACGAAATGCAAATCACTTATTTGGCAAACGCCACTTAGGGGTATAATCTCAGATCAACCAGATTAATCACTGTATACTACTGGCAAACAATGTACACCTTATGTATTATCCTTTCAGCAGAGGCCACGTCTGCTGCACTGCAGTGTAGGCTGCCTATGGATTTCCATTTTAGATGCAGAAAAGTTTCAGAAAATAATGTTCTTGAGGCCAGTCTAGGCTAGACTTTTCTAGCTTGATCTACACCAGTAAGACTTAACCCCCTGAAATGATACCCTGTAAAACCTGGAGAATAAAGAAAGAGAAGAGCTAGCACTGTTGTACATTTCTCCCGTTATACATTTCACATTCAGGTGAAGATGTGGCTGCATGGCTGCCCCTCTGTCTCACTGCATGTTTGGTCAACACTCAGCAACAAGGCTCACCCCCTCAGGCAGCACAGCAGGCAATCCCCTAGGTGTCTGCCTATAACCAGGTACTGAAACCTTTCCTCCATTCAATTTGTGCAGGATGATACCAGGGGCTTGTTAGTTTTCTTTTCCAGCTCTTTCCATTTAGAGTATCAGCACAGAGACTCTATGTCCAATATTAATTACACAGCAGGATTTAATGGTCTTCCCAGACTTGTTATGTGCCTGTTATAATAAAAGAGAATTTTATGTTTGCAGTCTTGTGAAGACTAAAGAAAACTGTAGGTTAGATCAAATAGGAGGTTTTGTTCAGATAACCTCTGTCTTTACTTCCTAACACCAGTGAGCATGCTCAAATACATCCAATAAATTCCCCAGAATTCTCACTAGGGTAAAGAGGAGTTACCATGCAAATGTAATGGTTCAAACACACGAAAGATGTTTGAGTCCTTTCAGGAAAGACACCAAGTCTCTTTTCTGGATTTTCCTTTACAGGCTATTTATAGTTCAAATGTACTTTCCACATTCACTTATTTAAAAGCAGAGGTTCTAGCTAAAGGAAACAACACGTTGGGGAGAGGCACTATGCTACATAATCAGTTTTCAGCTGAGACTTCATTTACCACACTGAACTAGTTTCACACAGTAAGACAACCTTATGACCAAACAAGACAAAAGAAAATCCCTCATGGCTATGTAGCACTGATCAAGGGAGCTTCTTTTGCCAGAAAAGACAGTTTCAGTGTGCCAGTGAGGGGGTTTCTGACTAGAAAGAAAATTGTGTTGGACAAACAGTTCTGCTAGAATTGCATATACCACATTGTTATGACAGGGAATTAATTTATTTTGTACTATACTCTAGTGTAGCTCTATGTAACAAAAGAATATATTATGGGATGTACTTATATTTTAGTGCTGAAAGAAAACGACATCTTTACATGAAATGCTTTTCAAGTCATATATATTCTTTTATTCCACTTTGATAAACTAATGCTATAAAAGCATCGTTTTATTTTAAAAAATCTTTCAGTCCTTTGTCTTAAAATGCTGGATTTAAATAGAGCCAGACACAAAGACCCACAAAAATCTAAGTGATCCCAAGCTTTGTGACAAAATCCCCCTTCACATCATTCCCATGGTAGAAGACAGACACATGTTCAGGGTTTATCATTTGAGGCTGCTTCAACCTTTGCTGCAAATTTTAGTAAATATTCAGTTAAGTTACTAAAGCTTTTTTGGGGATGGGACATACATACACACACTTAGCATGACCAACAGGGGAAATTTTTCTTTCTAATCTTAATAAAAACACTACCTGTGCCACAAAATAAACCCGTAAAAGAGAACATACGCATTTTCTTGTGGGTCCCATATTGTTTCTGTAGCTATATCACAACAATTCTCTCTGTATTTCTCTCATCACAGCGTATTATCATGCTGATCCTAGCTCTTGGAAAAAGGGAAATGCAGAACACATATGTGAAATAAAAGAAAACACATATGTTTTAGATTAAGCCAATCTCAAGATGTTCAATCCCAAACCTGCTCCACAGAAGAGTGAGCTGGGTATTAGCACCATACGATAACTATCCAGTTTAGGACTAGACCGTAAATTGTAACACGGTGTTTTTCCTAATAATGTGTCCTAATTTGGTTCCATCTTACTTCTGAGAGACACTGTCTCATCAACAGTTGTTCAGAGCTACAGTCTCAGCACCAGTAAGAATTGCAGCTATTTTTCTGGCAGCCTGCTGCTCCCTCATTTTATCCATTGCTGAGTGAGATCATAGCTCTCATTTGTGGAGAGTCAAGCAGTGAGATACTTAGTCTCTTGACTTCAAAAATTTATTGGGCTACATAAGAAGCGATTTCTATAGACACCTTTGGTTTGGACATTCAATTAGGATGTGGAAGGTTTAAACATTTGACTCTTCCCTAGAAAAAATTTTGTTGTGAATTTAATTTGCAGTATCAATCTACCCCTTCTCTACCTTACTACAGCTGAAGAACGAGACATATGAGATTTTCAAACCTATTCTTACCCTATGTCTATCTACCTACAGAAAATAAAAATATTTATGCTTTTTCTTGAAATCTCAAGACAGCTTTTTATATTTTTTGTATTTTTGGTTCAGACTTTAAACTGGCTAGATCACCATATATTCCTTATAAGCTCTTTGTACCACCACCCCCTCAGCCTAGTTCTGAGTGAAATATATAAGTAATAATTTTCATAAAATATTTGTGAAACCATACATACATATGTATCTCTTGAGAACATATGTTGAAGTAATTAATAGACATTCCTAATTAGAATGACATAATTTGAAATAAACATCATTAAGCAATTCTCTATTATAGTCAGGAGAGAAAAGGCAACAATAGCAGTAGATAGAGTCTAAGGTCTGGTTGCATATGGCTAGCAAGAAACCAGGAATTGACAGGTTTACAGCATTTTTTGATGTTCCATAATTTGTTTTTTGTTACACATCAAAAACAAATGGACCTTTCGCAATCAATAAAAATAAAGGAAGATTAAGAGAAGTGGGTCACTTATTTTCTGGATCAAAGTTCAGACCTTCACTTGTGTCACCACATGTCAGGTAATTAACGCAAATACCTGGGTCTTCTGGGCTCCTCTATTCCCCCTCTCCTTAACTCCAGCATAACTCACCAAAGTAAAGAGCTTCCCCACAAGAAGTTCTGTTTTCAAGTAACCAACACTAGTAGACAGGGTTATATTTAGTTAAAATACATCTCACATAGAATGGCTTAATTTGGAAAGGAGCTCTGAAGATCATCTGGTCCAACTTCCTGCTCAAAACTGCATTTTGCTATGTGATTGGTTTAAATATAGATACTGATAACATTTTTACAGGCTTTTCTCCTCCTGTGTTTGATAATTGTGTTCACCTCCTCACCATTGTAATAATCAGAAATCACAGTTACAGAATGGGTCAGGCTGAAAGGGACCACTGGAGTTCATCTAGTCCAAACTCTCTGCTTGAGCAGGAATACTCTGGTGACTAACAGTAAACAATTTCAAGCCAGCACCTGTGTCATTCTGATTTTTATATTAAATACTTTTTTCACCTTATTCCCTAAAACATGTCAGCTAAAAGGGAACCATCCATAGGTCTTAGACACAGAGAAGCACACCCATTAGCTAATGCTTTACTAAGATCGTGTCTAGGTTGTGTGATTTCCACAAAAATCAAACTCTTTTTGTGCCAATCACAAAAATCAATAGAAACTGTGAAGATATTATTTTTCCAGTAACACTTTATCACAAGTTTCCTCACCAAGTTTATTAGAATTATTAGTGTAAGCCAGCACTTTTCAGTCACTCAACAACTCTCCAACTGCTCCATCGGGGAGTACTGTGAGAAACAGCTTGTACTGTGTTCAGAGGGGTCTGTGTAAAGAGGAAACACTGGTGAAATTGATTTCAACCCTGTGTTCGTATCTTCTAGCACAGAGCTGGCCCAATGCTTGGTCAGTGCTCTACAACTTTACTACTCCACAATATTTATATAGCATTAAAATAAATTCAATTCTCCAAAATGTCACCATTTGTACTGGAAAAATTCAGAATTTTAGCTATGTATTTTCAAATAGATCCAAGTGTAACAGGGAACAACCACAAAATAAATATAACTGCACAGAGTTTATGAGCAGTCTGCAAACAATACAAGAAAACTCTTTCTCCTACCCATTCAGTGAAATTAAGGAATAACAAGTACATGTGCAAAACCAAAACTACTTTCCAAAGAAGGCCCATTGAAGTTTTTATGTTTAGTATTGGGGGGTTTTGTTTAGCTTTGGTTTTGTTTAATGAGTAATTAACCAGTCGTTTATATCATCTATGTGATTTCAACTAATATGTGTCAGCAGTTCAAAATGAAGAATCTGACAGCCCAGCTACTCAGGCTTTGAGATTTAAATATGACCCTCATAGAATTAAAAAAAAAAAAAAATTAAAAAAGCTTCAACTACTAAAGTGTTGTCATTGTTGTTTTAAATGACAAATTAGTGGGATGGAATTCAAGACACTTAATTATCACATTAGTTAGCCAGATGGTTTATTTGAAATCCCAGCAGACAAGTATCTGAATTTTGCTTTAAGTTGGGCTCAACGAGTTAGCAAAGGCAAAGGACAGCAAGAAAATGCAACTCTCTTTTGCTTGCTTCAACAAATAAAATTTTCTCTGCCTACCCCCTTGAGCAATGTTTCAAAGGGAACTTACAGAAAAAGTGGCAGCCAAAGGAATATGAGTGTTCCGCAACCTTTTGCATATCTTTGGTCACTTAAAAATTGTGTTACTCCCCTGACACTGAATTTCCACCAGTTTTTCAAAGAAAGGGATTTCGAAGCAAACTTCCATAAAAACAGAGACTTTTTCTAAACCTGAAAAAAAAAAGGTTTCAATAGTCTGAAGTATATTTTTTCTCTCCCCTAAATGTTTTGGCAACAAATAAGATTCCTTGTTGGATGACTTTACGGGTGGTGGGGAGGAGAGGAGTCATGGATCAACAACCCCACAGTAAGAACTGGTGGTATGACTTGGCTGAGCTGTGCTGTTTCAGCAGTCAGCTCTTGAGCGGCTGCTTCAAATGGTCTCAGCACTTTCACAGGAGTTTCCATTAGTGTCTGCTCCAGACATGAGAAGAATCCATCAATTTCATTTTCAAAATGTCATAGCATGCAATAACTGCCTTTGCTCAAACAGCTTCTCTTAATAGAGAATGTTGAATTCTGTCTGGTAACTGCATCCTGAATAAGTTTGTCTTGGGGAACAAGTCATTATTCTTGGAAGATTTTCAGAAGTTTTTCGGCTTTCACGGTCTGCCAGAGCTAGGGACAGATACCATCTGCTCGTATAAGACGATACATCTCTGGTGTGTCATCGTACTCGTGTATGAAGTGTACAGACACAGAAGAGCATCACCTTCCATCCCATCTCCACTGTGGAAGGGACAAAAATCTTGGTACTCATTTTCCTTTGGTGGTTGAATTAGAAGAGTTAAAATGATAGCGACACAGAATTTCATTGCCTTTAAAATATTTTTCAGATGACCCTTTGAGAACAGAATTAGCACCCGATGAACCCACCAAGGTGCAGACCTCGGCAGGACTTTCTTCTCCAAAGTTACGATACTGGTTCAGAATGTGGGAACAAAGGGTCTGGAATACCAGGCAACCAAAGATACGTTACATACAAGCATAAATACAATGGCCTATGAAAGGAGGTATTTCCAAGCAGAGAACTACTACCACAATTTTCCTTTCCCTACTGGATTTGTGAGGAACAGAAATATTAAATGGCTTGTTCAAAATGACATTGGTATCTCTGGCAGAGAAGAGAGTCATGTCTTGCTTCCTGTATTTCAGACCACATACCTCTTGGATATCTGCCCAAAGAAGTTAAATCCTTTGTTTTATGTATTGCTCTGATGTAGCAATTGGTGAAACTTGAATCAAAACATAACAACAACCTCAAAAATTCAAATCCCAATGATTTTCAACGAGACTAAAATTTTTTAGCAATGAAAGGCAAGTACTTTGAGGTGTTGCCCAAGAGGATCAGCACATGAAAATATTAACACAAGCAAAACATTAACTAGGATTTCCAGTAAAGACAGCATAGTCGATTTGGTTCTTGGTATCAAATAGCAACATCTGCACTATGGTAGGAATATACTAGCCCCATTACTTTTCTCCTTCACATAAAAAACAGATTGTCAGTAGGAAAGAAAGTTTTTCTGGGTCAGGACATTAAAGTCAAGCTAATGCATACCAAATGCATCATCATCTATGTATTTTTATAGTTCTGGGGCTGTATGCATTGTAGAAAAGTTGCTTTTCCTAAGATTATTCTTGCAGAGGCTAAATATCATAAAGAACTGCAGGCTATTCAGTGTTCTGCCTTGCCCTGGGTCCTTCTCTTCAGCTGGCATGCATGTGCTCAGATTTGTCTAGCCATGACAAAGCTTTTTGGATCACTGTTACCATTCAAAAGCCTTTTTCTAAACAATTGCACCATAGTCTCCCCCTTCCAAAGAACGATGACAAAACAATATCGTCCAAAACCCACATGTGCCTCCTTTCCTATGACTGTAGGTAGGAATGACCAAAGTAATCTACAGTAGAAGTACAGATTATTTTGCCTATAAGTTCCTGTCTATTACTGCCTTGAGATCCTGAATACCAAAGATGATCAAAATAATCCTGCCTGGCATCATTAGGTTTCCCTTTCTCAGTTAGGCCCCCAGCTTCTCACAGTAGCACATCTTGCCAGTTCGTGCCTCTCAATATGTGTGAACTATCACATCTGTACCTTCTTCTTCATCCTTTAGCATATGAAATTATGTAGATTGCTCCTAGATAAAATGTATACCTCTTAAATTAAAACGTTTATCAATGCAGGATGCCACAAGCAGCTCAAACACAACTATTATAAATTAAGTTATGGCAGTACACAGCACATAGAGAAACATGAGGTTGGCACTACAGAGGGACCATGAAAAAAAAGCTTGAATATTTGAAACTGCTATAAACTAGAGGGTAGTTAGTTTTTGGAGAGTATTTTTGGGACATATTTTTACTTCAGAATGTGTCTAAAAACACACCACCCCAAGTGCAGCTCAGTTTTGCTGTCACTGAGGAGAAGAAGCTCCTGTGTGTTTGAGACACCAGGGTTTGGCTGTCCCTGAGAACAACAGGACATGGCTTCTACTTGGGGTTACGGTGGGGACAGGCTGCTTTTTATAGACTAATGTCACTCTGAGGTGTTGGGAAAAAAAAAAAAATACTAAATTCAGCAAAATTATGACCAAAGACTTGACATCACACATGAACACACATTCACTACACAAGGCAGAATTTACTAAATGCTGCTTCAAAATATACAGATTAAAAAAAAAAAAATACTAAATTCAGCAAAATTATGACCAAAGACTTGACATCACACATGAACACACATTCACTACACAAGGCAGAATTTACTAAATGCTGCTTCAAAATATACAGATTAAAAAAAAAAAATAGCCACCACCCTTGCCTTGGAAAAGACAAAAGCAGAGATGAAATATCTCGCCTGTGGTGATGTAACAGGTCAGTAACAGAAGTGGAAATATAAAATGTGCCATCAGTTAAGTGAATCATGTATTACTCTTATAAACTATAATATTGCTTCCCTTAAATCTCACTTGAAAGAAAAATATTGGCTTAAAGGGCATGCTGGTCTGCTTTGTCTCCAAATACATACTTCAAAGAAAGGTTGCAAATATTTATTCCAAGGGTGCTAGTGGGCAATCCTTTAGAAGCAGAATAGCTACCAACAATATGTCATGGGAAATAAGTGTTGAAGTAACTTGATGGCAGAGCACTGGACATTTATACGGGGAAAATAGTCTGTCTAGTTTTTGAGACAGACTAAGGAAAGTGGGAGAAGAAAGAGGAACACTGAGCTGTCAGCTCATGGCCCCTGCAGATAGCTGAATGACTCCAAGTCACAGGGAAATTGTGCCCAGCCCTTACTGCGAAATAGCTAAAAGAATAAAGAAATTGTATGACTGGGGGCAGGGGAGTTAGTTACAGTCAGAAATGGTTTTAAATGTAATTTTTCAGAAGTTTCACTGGCTGCTATTTATTGGCAAGCAGGTTTGTAATAAATTAAGGAGCCATATTCTGTTTCAAAAATCAAAGATTCACTATTTTCTTTCATAGTTTGTGTTTTTCATTGCAGTTTGAAGGCCATCCTATATAAATTTGATTACACATTTGCAGTTTATTGTTTCCCTACTGTTAAACCCATCTTTTCTGTGAAACTGCTGAGCCTTTGAGAAAGAGCTGTTAAAAGAGAGCAGCTAATCAGTCCTTTTTCTGGAAGGACTCTCTCAGCTAGAGATGAGGTATAAGATCTGTGGCTTTCAAGTTCTACTGTCTAAATTGTTCTTCCGCAACAGCTGGAGAAAATGCTTTCAAGAGTTTTGTGCTTCTTCCTGTGTGGTGATGCAGCTTTCCTCTAACGACTATTTCCCATCAATACCCACAGACACCTACCTTCTTAACCACTGCTTTAACGGTCTCTTACCACTTCCACCTTTCTGGAAAAAAAAAGAAAAGAAAAAAAAAGAGAAAAAAAAAAAATACTCATCTGGGAGAAGGTTTACAAATATCTGCCTACCAGGCTGTTAAAGGAGATAATATCTCAAAGAACTTAAAATTAGGTGTAAAATTCTTGTCTAGTGAAAAAAACCAAAACGGTCCTGAGCGTGTGGAGGCAGCAGATGTGACCAAAAAAGCTCAGTATATACCCCTACCTATGCTAAGATTGCAGTGATCTTTACTGAAAATTTCACAGCAAGAAAAAAAATAAGTGCTCTTTTTCCATGCAGTATAAGGTGAATAGCTAATACAGTTATATACAGTCCATTTTTCTGAATAATCTCACATTCTCTGAATTACAAGAAAGTTAAAAAAGTGTTTCTCAAAACCTGCAAAGCACATGAAAGGTCTGGTTCTTCCAAGAGCCACTATCTACTGACTTTGCTGGGAAATCTAGTGTTTGTTTCATTTTCCAGAGGACTCTGGCCATCCACTGAATTGACAACTTAAACTAACAGTGCATTAACAACAACACATTTTAACCTTATTAGGGTAATTATTCACCTACACAATTATTCAAAATTGCAGTAAAATAGTTAACTAACTGGTGTTTCTTTCGATAGTAACTGAGAGTATCATAACAGCCCAGAAAATCAGTGTGTATTAGTAGTGACATATACTCTAAATTATTACAAATACGGTACACTCTCTCATCTGGATTAGTTATTTGTTAGAAAATAAAGAACAGGGACAGCTGCAGCAGAAGAACCTGTACACGACACAGTCTGGTAACTGGTCATGTAGACCATTATTTCATGGAATATTCCCAAACTTCATTCGGGGTAAAAGATGATTACACGATTCAAAAATTCTAAACTGCCACCTGTTTTTAGACCTGTCTCTAACGAAAATACAAACAAGTTTCCACACAGAATGCTAAAGGTCGCCACCCCCGCCCCTAAAAAAAGAGAAGTGTTTTTATTTAAATCAAGTCATGAAGATAGTGATGACAAAATGTCACAAAAATGCATTTATAAAATCAGTTAATCAATAGCTAATTCTGAAAAAGAATATAATATAAAGTCGTTGCTGATATCCTCTGACCTCAAAAAGCACAGGTTGTTAACATCACTGGGAGAATGTTAAGTAGATAGCCTGCAAGGACTAAGGTTGAAAAGTGCTACAGAAGTATTTACTGAGTAGTAAGGACACTGTTTGCAATCAAAGGGAAAATAAACATTAAAAGACCTATTTTAAAACTTTTTTTTTTTTTCCCAGCTGAAAATAGAAGGCTGGTCACAACCACAGGATTCCACTCAGTCAAATTAATCATACAGAGGAGAAGATTAAATTTAGATTAAAAAGAAAATAATTTTTACCAGAAAGGTTAGCTCTGAGGTATTCATGAACAAAACAGCAAAATGAACGCTGAGGGTTTATAGAGAATCATCCAAGAACCTACATCCAAACACCCCAGTGCTCTGGCATTAAAAACCATGCCCAGCCAAGGGCCTCAGCTATGGTTTGTGTGGCAGCCAGGAGCAATCTCAAGGTTGGTCTCTGTGGCTCTGACAGACTCAGAGGGGAAAAAGGGCACTCTGATCAGTTCATGTTTATTAGCAATCCTTGATTATGGGATGGTTGTGCTACTGCACAAACACAACAGTCAGCATCTCCTCTCCCTCCAACAAAAACCATGACAAATGCACTAATAACAAGATTGATAACATTGTTGCTATGTTGCTAATATTACTAAGTGTGCTAATTCGCATGTGGGCTTTTATGTTAAATGCATCCAAACTTTTGAAGCAATACACCTTAATTTTAGAATGAGATGCTGCAAATTCAGTTTGTGTGGCTAGAGCATGAATTCAAATGTATTAATTCCATTTTTGTTACAGGTTCCCTATTACAGTAGTGTAGGAAAAATAAAAAATGGAATTTTTAAACAAAGAGGATAACACCAAAAGTTAGGTGAACAATTAAAATCTAAGTGGAAATTCGCAGTTAATTCTATTATTAGAAAGCTTTTCATGGTCTAAGAATAAGAACCATTTGGGCTTACTTGACTGCTCCAGCAGTTTAGAAAGGTGTTTTGGATGCTGATTTGGTATAGCCGGTAAGAGAAAAAAGACTGAAGAACTTAGTGTAGGAGGGAAGAAAGAACAGTATCCAGAATCACTCACAAAAAGATGCAACAAAGACAATAACGTAAGTGGGTGACTATTTTTATTTCTTCTACTTATTCAGGAGAGTATCTCAAAGGAAAATTCTGGAATCCCAGGTTTCTATTTTTTCCTAGATTTTTTTATCAGGTAAAAATCAGAAGAGATTATCAGCAATGTTTTTATAGAATTTAGTGAAAATAGCTTTACTTCTACTTCCAGTGCATAATTACAGGTTTTTTAGTTTGATGTCAAGGCTGTTTAGGTACCAAATGTTTGTGTTTAAACATCAGACAAGTTCATCATATGGTTTATGTTTTCTTTTCACTTTTCTAATTCATAAAACATCTCATTTTTTTTTAATGCAAGAAATTCAAATGAGATAAACATTCAAATGTAGAACATATACAAAATTTTTCTATTGCAAAAAGTTGACTTTCTGCATTTCCTATTCTCAAAAAAAGCAGTTACTTAATTTTTGCCAGTTTCATACTTTTATATCAACTAAAGGTATGCCTATGACCTAAATTCAATTCAAAATTTTAATTTAGACACTAAGAACCTATTTAAACATTTAGGTTTAGTCACAAATTTTATTTCATAATCTTTTTCATTTAATGAGTACATTCACCAGTTATAAAAGACCTTAAAGACTATTTTTCTTTCAAAAATCTTAAAATTACCACATCCTAATTAAACTGTGCATGCAAATAGCCTTGTAAGAAACAGCCATCTTATACATTTTAGTTTCATTTTTTAAAAAATGACCACGCAAACCACTAAAATTAAAAATAGCTCATTGTTTGTAACAAAAGAAGAATCAGATTTCAACACGCACATCCCAAAGTAAATATATGCCCTTATCAGACCGTAGGCATTTGATTGTTTATTTTTATACATCACTAAGAGCTTGTTTGGAAATTTCACATCCATAGATATGCATGTATTTGGCAGTGTGAACACCGAACACCAGCTTGTCAGCTATCACACTTTGCTTCTCTCCCTTCATGAGAAAATGTGTACTGAGACAAATGTCCCTGTCCTGTCCCCAGCTCTCCAGTGACACGCTGTGTGTCACAGCTTTCATCCTGCACCTCCAGACTTTGTGCAAACTCATTTTGCAGCATTTAGACAGAGTTTAGATTTTGTAAACAATATTAGTATAAAAGCATTAAGGTTATAAACCAAAGTTTTCTCGTTTCTGTGCCAGCAACTGCAGTGAGATGAGGAGCTTTCACTGATGCTCCTTTCAGACCTCGCTTGCTGCTCCCATGCACTTTGGTATTCAAAATTTATCCCTGCTTTCATGAGTAACAATAGCATCAGCTGATAATATGCCAAACCAATGGAGTCTTACTTCATTCACTTCAGGGTAGCTTAAAGTCTTAACTTGTGGGTTTTTTGGTCTTGGGTTGAGAAATCAGGGTGAAGACTGAATTTTACTATTCACACACTTCCTTTTATATAGGTGACGGAGCATTAGCAGAGACAGAGATATACACATTTTTTGAATGTAAAAAATTAACATACATAATCCAAGGAGACAACACAGTGACTTGAATAGAATCCATTCACACAGACAACTAAGTAAAAATAATCTGTCCATATTGCAGCTATTCTATGCCACCATCTGTATCTGATCTTTATATAGATGGATGATATATTGACTCCTGCAGCACTGCTCCAAAATCTCATGGCAGAGAGAAAACTTTAGTTTGTCTTTCAGCTGTCTCATCAAAACAGCCTTCAGCCAGCTCCAAACCTCCAACACCACTAGAAGATACCTGAGAACATCACTGCAGTTTTAGAGTGATTTATCCAAATAGTACCAAAAGAGACATCCATAAACAAGGTGTGCAACTGCCCAAGGTACAGGTACTACTGCACCTCACAAGCCTAGGACAGAAATGTGACAAAGCCCAAAATAACTTGCTGTTAAGCTTCATTTGGATGCGTAATTTACAGTGGACGAACTGAACCCTTGGTCATTCACATGGGCAGCTGCTACTTGCAGCCCTCACTGTGTGAATCAAGTCAGGACTGAAGTGTCTCATGTTTCCACCTACCACCACAAGAACTGAAATCCAGAGGCACGAAATTCCTAGCGAGGAGAGTCACAAGAGTTTCTGCTATTCTACTGTATATTTAATGTTAAATTTTCTACCTCACTTAATTCATTCATCTTTGATGAGTAAAGGAGTCACTGGTAACATTTCACTAATTCACACTGGTTGCCAGGTTGGCATACACAGCTGAAAAAATACAGAGTTGCTTTTTTTCTTCCTCTTTTTCTTTCCTTTTCACCCCTTTTAAACATAAACTAAAAAAATATTACCTTTGTAATAAACAAGCAATCCCTTTCCTGCATGGTCTAGAGTTGTAGGCCTTCCATCAGTCTTTTTCACCACACTTTTAAAGCCACTTCAGCATTAAGGAGCTCCATAACTGCACAGCAACTGGCTGGCTGCCAACCAGCTGCAAAACAAACGCCCCTTGTATTGACATTAGAGGTTCCTTGATCATAGTCAATAAAGAACCTTTGATGTTAGCACTATTGGCTGATATCATCTTACAGGGTCTTGAGGGAGAGTTTATCAAATCTATAAGACAGATCATGAAGCAAAAAAAGGACCCTCTAGTGTCAGAAAACAACAAAGTTTGTGTTTTGTGAGGTAAAAACAGTATTTATAGGTGGGAAAATGTCAAAATACACACATCATCTGTGATTCACTGTTTTTTGGTGTAACATTTGGTGAACCACAGATCTCACCTTGTCTGGCAAAACCCAAGTTGTGCTCTCTTGTTATCCAACCCCAACAGAGAAGTCCCCATGGAACACTTAACAAACCAGCCATGCTTGGGTGCCTTTCTGTCATTCCATTTCCTCCCGACTGCCATCCCATATCCTCCTGACCTTCCTTTGCTATAGCCAGGCAGCTGCCTCCTTCTTTGCCTTCTTGGCAGACTGTCTGCTTTCAGAGCAGTCTGTCACCCTGCCCACACTGTGGCACTTCAACACTTGGCAGGTTCAAAGCAAAACTTCTAGTGCTCTGGTACTGTGGGCTGTTCGGTTTAGTGAGACCTCTTTAAGTACATGAAACCGTAAAAGCAGAGACTGACAGGCCTCCCAAAAGCTTTCAAAACAAAAGGGACATTGGCCCAGGGGAAGAAAAAAAGGTGGTGCAATACACAGTGCCTTGTTTCAGAGTGCTCCAAGAGGAATGGCCCCTGGAAGGGTAGAAATCTTTCCACATCCTTTACTGAAATATGGAAGGTGTTCTAGGTTTTGCTGGTGGTAGTTTTGGCTGTTTTTCTTCCGTTGCTTCATCTTTTTCTCTCACCTTTAATTTTCTGTTCCACTGTGGGAAATACCCCAGGGGACCCAGCTTCTTGTCCTCCTTTACAGCTATTGCAAAATTTCACCTTTCCCAGCCCCCTAGACACGGAAGAGCATCTGGCCAAATCTTATGACCTGGAAGTTCCCTTCCAGTACTAAGCTGGAGGAAATAACTTCCCTAACATCCCAGCAATCTCCTTTTAGTCTGGGTGGGACAGGCCTGTTTATAAGTAGGTAAAATGAGGGGTGCTCTCAGTGTGTTGTGGTGTCAGGCTTGCCTCCAGCACTGGTTATCAGCAAGTGCTAGTGAAGTGTGTAAGTACCAAGCAGTCACTCAGTGATAGCTTTTCTATTACACTCTTCTAGCTTGCAATAACCAGAGGTTTACCAGCTCACAGATATCTAAATATTTTTCTCCCCTAATTTTTTAATAACAGAGGGAAAAGGCAGAAAAAGGCTATCACATACCACTTACATGAGAAAATAAGATATTCTATTTCATTTTTGTGAAAACACACAGGCACAGATGGAGATGATGATCATCATCTTTTGAATGCTGGGTTATGCTCTCATATTGGCCTGGCTTACTCAGCGAGGCACGGTCATTCTATGTCATTAGACATAGCCCCATATGAAATAGTTGATATTATTCTATTTCCTGGGCCAGCTCCTCCCTCTTTCTCCCATTTTGTCTGCCCGGCTCAAGGGCTGCTGCCTCTTCACTCCCACCACCAGCCCACATTCAGGGATATTTGCATTTTAGGCTCAGCGCCTCGTGCACTCTCAGCTCTGCTGCACCTCCCGCTCTGGGAACACAGGCTGGGCAACACTCCCCGCTTGTCAGCACCAGTGGGAAAAACCCTCAGCCCTTCAGGCCCTGAAAAATGACTCACTATCTTATGCCAAGGACAGAGGCACTAGAAGTGGACTTTCAATAATAAAAATATTTTCTTATAAATCTGAACACTGGGTGGAACACCTGTACGCTTATTTACCAGCTGGCTGTATGAGATGTTCAGCCCAATTGGTTTCATGCCCTAAGGCAGATATTTTAAACTAATTAACAGATGCATAAACTTTATTTAGACATGAACTGTTCAGGTTATCACATTGCATCAAACCAATATCCAAACAGCAGCTCAAAATATAATCTTAGCAGGGAGGAACTTCCCACTGCCACAGCCTCCAAAAGCAGTAATATTTCTCATCCCTGCATTTTTGTACCATTGTGCTCCTTTTCCAGCTACATTCTTCAGGTGAACATGTTTTTGCAAGCTATTTTACATTCACTTCAATAAGCTTTTCTGAAAATGTTATTGTTTCTTTGAAATAGAAGATTGAATAATAGAATAAACTATGACCATACTTTGAAAAAAAAAATCCCATAAATGAATAAAATTTCTAATTGGTGAATGAACTGATTAGTTACTCAACTCCACGAAGAAGTTAAAAGTGTAAGATCACCCAAATGTTTTATACCATGAGTATGACTCAGTTGCCTTTTTACAATGTGTGTCCATTAAATAATTAAAAGCTGTCAGTTCTTAATAAAATTTATTTTTGTGTATATATATATATATATATTAAAAAAAAAAACCAAACAAAAACAAAAAAGGGCCTGAGATACAAAAGGAAGTTGCTTTAGAAAACGGCCTGAGATACAAAAGCAAGTTTCTTTAGGAAAGGAGACAAAGAGTAGCCAGAAAATCATACAGATGAAAAGAAAGGAAATACTTCACCCAACAGTGTTAGCTCTATAAATTAACCACCCTTTCCAAATATCCACATTTGATGCAAGTACTTGGAGAGGAATGACATCAGTCGAGAGTTCTTAATAACTCAATACTTGGGTATTTTTTGAAAGATTAATGTTCCTACACTGCATCCATGTCCCCTTGGTAATCAGGGAGGTGAAAGAGTCTACGAGCTTTACAAGCACAAATGGTATGGAAAGCAAGTTCAAAGGTACACGTGAGCATTCATACAAAGTACTCAAGTTCGGGCAAAACTACTCACAATCTGAGCACTTATCCACTTGAAGAACAGAAGCATCATCACAAAGATTAGCTAACCATCCTAATTCCAACAGCACACCAATTGCTGGCATAGAACACCTCATGCTTAATTCAGAGAGACAAGATAGTGCTCTCCAACAGCTCTTATGCTCCCCAAATAAATATTATATTTCAGTAAGCAATTTTCTGAGTGTTAGAAAACACTTTCAGCATGGAGAATAACCTATAGAAGAAAGGAGAGAGGGTGGCAGTTGAGCTGTAGTAGAAAAAAGATAAGGAACATGAATCCATGAAATTGTCATTTTCATTGTATTTGAGAAGGACATTAATTCTAATTGTCGAAGATGATTTGAGATCCAAAGAGCTGAAATGTCTAAAGAAGCCAAAGAATAGTCCTTGTAAAGATAGTCAGTTTCCAGACCAGTCAGTGAGAGAAGAGAGGTTTTTAAAGAGCTGAAGTCCTGATACCTCTGAACAACTTAGTATATTTGGGCTGAGATAAAATAGAGCAAGCAGTGTGTTTTCAACATTGGAAGAATAAAATTAGATCTTTTAAAATACTTTAAATGTTTCCTGCATTTTTGCCCATTTCCAAATGTGATTTTCAGTGTATACTAATATTTTAATAATTCTGTCTTTACATATCTGAATTCCACTGCTGCTCAGACAGAAAGAAAAAAAGACCCTCCTCATGTTAGATATTCTTTGGATAAAGCCTTGGGGACAGAAAATTCAAAAAAAGATTAACAAAATGAGATAACCACATTTTAAGCATTACTATTTCAGGCAATCCAGAGGCATCTCTAACTTTTGTGAGACTTGCCTTCATTACAGGTATTTCACGTTGAGAATAAGATACCTACTTTCATTTTTCTCTTCAAGACTTTACATCTTTTTTCTTTCATTTTCTTTCAGTAGTCCTATAAAATCAAAAGGTCACTAGTGGTTTTGCACACTGTTCATATCTGACAAACATTAATATTAAAAAAAATCCCAGCATTTATTTGAAAACTGGATGCATAAGAGAAAGTTTTAAAAACTGGAAATGTTTGCAGCGTGGACATTTAGTTCTTCGCACTCTGGTGAGCCTGTGAATTTCCTTCTTATAGTTGCAAGTTAATATTACAGTCAAATTTATGTTTACAAACTATGCTTCAGTATTAAACACTAGATAATGCTATTAGTGGAATTTTAAAAGATAGCACAGTTGTGTTCATTAACAAAACGACATTAAAGGCAAGTATTTTTGCTTCTTCAGTGTGAGATGACTTTTTGATTTCACATAATAAAAAACTGAAGCCAAACAACCTGGGTATTCTTTTCAAACCTACCCTATGGTTTTCTAAAATAACAAATTTAACCTTCAAAAGATGTGTATGGCATAAAAGAGGCAGTCAACTGGTAGTTTACTTTGCTTTTTATAGCCACATTACTCTCTTTTTTCACTGAAAAAAGCCACACATGCTATTTTAAAGTCTGATGACTCTGGGCTTTTTAGTGTAAACCCTCAGCCCCTCCCCGCCTCCTCCTCAAATCCTCAGGCTGTCCAGTGACTTGAACAAGTATTGCTTTTTCTGTGCAAGCATCTCTCTCCTAAATCAATATACCAGGGTGAAGGCAGCTTGTCATTTCCTGTCACAGGATACCCTTCTAAATTACCCTTTTCTTTTTAAGAGTTCAGCAAATCGTGTTTCAAGAAATGACCATTTTTATTTCCTTTCTGATTTAACATGTTAAAAATAAACACCAGCCACACTGCTCGTGAAGTCCAGAGCCAGATGAGAGCATTGTAGATCAAAATAAACATCAAATTATTTCTTCTCCCAGCTATAACAAGTTATATTTGAAGTCAAAAAAGAAAACAATCTTTAGGTGGGATATTTTTAAAGATATTTATGAAAGTAGAAAAGGGATTTGAAGAAATTACAGGCAAACTCTTTCCCCTACATTTAAGATTTTATGTTGGAGCATGCATTCTTGATTGATAAAAAACAAATGTCCACAAAAATGCTTAGTATAAATGCTCAGATTTAAGCTGTAATAATCTGAAAGGTGTTGAAATTAAAGCCAGTTAAAGTTACAGGCTTTCACACAAAGATGTTTTACCTTGGAGTACATGTTTTAGATGAGCACACGTGCTGTACTGCTTGCACAATTCTCATCTCAAAGCAAAAGTTACAGCCACAATTTCCATGCAATGATATTAAGAATGAAACTGAAAAATTGGACTCTTAGTTGAGTGGCCAAACCAAAACCTTCTAATAAATAAGTTTAGCTCAAATTATGATAGAATATTTTATTTGATTTGCAAACTAAACTTTATTAAAACTTCATTTTTATTATGAACAGCTTCAAGCTATAAATGTCTGTTTTTAAGCCTAGGATAGGGGCTGGCCCATGCCACAGCGTTGGTGTGCAAACACTGATTTAGGGGACACATAGAATGCTTTGGGTTGGAAGGGACCTTAAATACCATCTAATTTCAACCCCCCCTGCCATGGGCAGGGACACCTTCCACTAGACCAGATTGCAGGCAGAAAAGACATTTTATACAATCCTAAAAACCTTGGCAAGGCAAATTGAGGGCTTCAGTGCAACTTCCCTATCTCTAACTCCACTCATGCCAACACATGTTTAGCTGCTTATATGTGAGCAATTTTGTTTCACTCATTTCCATACATAGCTAATTTTATGTCTGTTGAGATAATTTTAGAAATATCTAAGGTTGAAATCAAAGAAAGTCATTAGTAATCATCCACCCAAAATTACAGCTTTTAGATGTCTGTTCTGAGGTTAAAATAAAAATACAGGATGTTCAAAGTTCTTCCATTTCTTAAATCTAACCAATGCTTAAAAAAGAAAATAAAAAGGTTTTTTTTTTTGTCCACTAGAATTCCTTAATTTCTTCATTATTTTACATCTGTTTTATAGCAACTTTTCACTACACTTGAGACTCAAATATGGTGGGACTAAATCGATGGTCATTCTTCTACTTTAAATCATACGGCAAAGTATTGACTGTGCATATCTTCTTCTGTACTCTATTGTCATTTCGGAAAAGATGGACAATAAAGGTGCAAAACCCCTCTACAATCTGCTTCAGCATAACAGCATCAATGTGAAAAGTAAAATGACACATGCCAATACAAAACCAGCATACATTTAAACCAGGGATGTTCTGCACCATCCCTAATGTACCTTGTTAGCTCAATCTACTTTTACTGTTTAGTTGCTTTAGTGTTTTGGTCAGTTTCGGAGGTCTCTAACCAGATGCCTCATCACAAGAATGGGGTTTTTTTTGTTACATAAGTTGAAGACTGTTGAACGTTAATCTGAGTGTAGAAGATTCCCTGTTTTAGAGAAGCACACAATTTTTGAAAAGTAAGCAAAAGCATGGCTTTGCCACGTGTTGATTAAGGAAACCTGCAAATGTCCTAAAATTAGACCCTGACTACCACTGTATTTTCCACCTTTACTGAGTTTGTCTCACACATGACAGATCTTCATTACATTGGCTATTCCTTCATTATTAATGAACACTCTGATTTTATCCCCTTTCTTGTATAAAGAGCCTCACGAAGTTGCAGAGTCTGCTTTTCTTCTCGGAGGCAACCAAGGTCATTATCAGCACACTTGACGGAGTAAATGCAGTGCCCTGTGTGCTTACTGCTGCTGCTTATGTTGGGTAGTGTTGAGATTTCAGTAAAAGCATTACTGCTGCAACAGTGAACTCAGCATAGGAAACTTATCATTGGTGTTTCTTTTCCTTACAAAGTAAAAGAAAAGCTTTAGGGTAAAATATTGCTTTTCCATTAAGTTCTGTTCTCAACTATACAAAATGCTATAAAAGCTGCAGTGGTTTTTTACTAATTTGATGGTTGTTAATTTACAATCAGATCAAAAGGTATGAATAGGTGTTTGAACTTTCTCTTTCCCCACTGCTGTATTTTAACTAATTCCACCAAAAAACAGTCAACCTTATTTTCTTTAAACAAAACTAAAAACTTGCTGAAAAAAAAAAAAAGAGTTGAATAGTTTTCTATTTGGATTCAAAGTACATTGAGGTCAATAAAAATACTCCCATTAAGTTTAAACAGGCTGTGGCTCAGATATTTGTATGGTAATAACCAAACGACCAAAAAATATGGATTCTTTCACAAAGCTTAGAGCATTTTACATCAGATTTTGCCATTTATCATGTTAACATATGGATACCAATGACTTAGAATACAAACAAGAGGCATTACAGTATTTCACTGAAGGGACTAATAGATATTGAAGTTCTTAATTGATTTGATGAGGGGCCTGCACTTTAAAAAGTCAGGAAACCTAAACAGATAAAAATCCCATTATAATGTACATGGATGAGTATGGACCTTAACTCAGAATAATCACAAACAGAAACATTCGGAGACACTTTGTATTTCACCTTTATCTTTACCTGCACAAATCTCAAATGTTTTGCTGGTTGTTTCTGCCCTTCCCTGTCCTTCCCCTTCCATGTTCTTAGCTTTTCCTCTACACTCAAGCATTAATTCCAATAGGGAATTCCAATAGTGAAAAGTCCTAACTTGGGTTTCTTTGAAAATTAATTTCAAAGAAAATCAATTTGGATTATAGTTACTTTTTAAATATCAGAATATTTTAGATTTGATTCTGAACAGGTGTTAGCTTTAATTTTTAACTTCTTCAAGTGAGAATTTTGTAAGAACAGTTTAGCCAAGTAAAAAACTTCATATGGCCCTTAATTTTAGATACTGAAAAATGCCTTTGACTTTCATGAGATCGCACACGCAGTTAAGACCAATAATGTGCATTGCACATCCTAGACAGTTCATGACAAAGTTCCATCCTAGCACTGTATGTCCACAGTAAGCCACTTCCCCGTGTTGGCACGTCAGGTTACTGTTGCTTATTTTTCTTTGCTCACTCATGGGAGTACATAATCAGCATTTTCAAATCAGCACAATCCTTTGTCATAAACATGTAACATTTACCATACTTATTCTAAAGCCAAAGAAGCTGTCAATGCAATATTAACGGATTCCTTCTAGCGTGGCTATAATAATTTCTGAAATTATGGCTTGTGCATCAAAGGGTATCTCTGGCATCAGGTAGACTGAGCAGGAGCTTGGACTACAACAACCAGCTGCATGTGCCTAGGCTGATTCACCTGCTGCTAGCTACACACCAATAAATATCACTAACAAGGTAGCCAGACTTCCAAATCCATAGTGCTCCTGCGTAATTCCCTCTTGCACTGCCAGCAGCATGCAAAATAAAGAAATTAAAAGCTTACCCTGCTCAATGCTAGTCAAAAGAAAAAAATATGCAAAGGTGTAGTAGGCCAGAATGAAAGTTTAGACATCGGGAGGTTACCTACAATTTGCAAAGTAAACTTTTTACTTCAATTGTGTTTTAAAATTATTGTTAAGGAAAAAACCAATCTGCCAGTGCATTCCTCTTTGAAGAGGTCCCAGAAAGCACATAAATGCTTGCTCAAAACCTTTACTCACTGCTGCCCACGTTTCCCTTTCTCTCGTGTTTGTTTTGTAGCTCTCCTCTGTTTTTCAGACCTCCCACTTTTCCTCTTTTATGGCTATAAACACTCAGTGTCCTGACATTTTCTTCCTGGCCATCACCCTTTTCTACTGAGAGGTTTCTCATTACCTCTGAGGCTCACTCTGCACAGACAGCTTCCATGCTGCCCTCCCCACCCCAGTGCCAGTCAACTGTGCTAAATCCAGACATTCCAGATGCCACAGATACTTGTCCATTACATTATCTCCCTTCAGCCCATCTGCTAAAATCAAATTTGCTGGATCGGGGACTAAACAAATGCTTCCCCTTCCCTGGCCTCTGGTAGCACTAAGCCAGCTTAGGGTCAGTAATAACAACAAAACTTTGAACTCAGGACTTTTGGTTTTGCATGAAGATGTCCAGCTGAACAAATTAAATTTAAATGAACAATTGAGCTCTCTTGTCATATTAAATACTGTTACAGTGTTGAAAAATATTTAGAGAAAGTAATCTTTGCACTGTTTTAGGACCTGAAAGACCTAATGTTCAAGCCCTAGAATGGAATCAGAACTTGTTAACAAATAAATAGTAGCAGTATTTATCAATGCAGTTATCTTTGTAGTCCTCAATAACCACACTGCTATTTTGTATACACATGTACTGCATACCATCTGCTGATGTTTATTTTAATTCACCAGGAAAGGCCTGTGTTTAAGTTGGAATTTAAGTGACAGAATCAGAACAAAAGAAAAAGGGCAGCAGAATAAACTGAATAAATTCCAAGTCTGACTTGTAAAGACAGACAATATAAAAGCTATAATCTTAGTTTAATCCCCACACTTTTTAAACATAGTAATTACTAGACATCTGCTGGTAACACAGCCTTGCTATTGGATAACCCTAATTACCCTGTAATATTTCCTGACACTCCCCAAAATATGCCCTATGGATAATAATTCATTCACGGTTCAGCCCCATTATTAGCTACTAATTCAAACAATCAAGACAAAGACAACGAACAGATGACCTTGAACAATTACCCACTCACTGAACAGAATTTATTTCATGCTTTTCAAAGACTTTACTGCCTTTCTGGCTTCGTGAGCAGCACTCAAAAATTAACAAAACTCAAGCAAGAAAAGAGATGCAGAATAAAAGGAGATTTGCTGGGGTACCCCAGCTCTCTTAAACGTCATTTACTTGCATTAACAACATAATGGCTTCTGCAGTACAGTTCATTTTCTAAGATTAAATAGGGACCTAGACAGACTGGGTGCAAAACCCAATACAATTGTTTTAATAGACTGGATTTGTAAGCTGTTTAATTATCTGCAAGAAATGTATTGGGAAACCTGGAATGAAAGAAAAAAAATGCTTATAGGTATAATGAATGGAATTCATGCAACTGTTGCAGAAGCAGATAAAGTATCGGTGACTTCAGCGCTGAAGCAGATGGCTGCGAATGTCTGAGGCTTCTCTTTGGGATGCTCAGGAAATATTTCAAGTCACAAATCACACTTTGTCCTCATTTGAGCTGCCATAACCTGGTGCCCTTCTTTCTGATTGTACAGGTAAAATCAAGTGCAAAAGATGGACCATTATGGCCAAATAAACCTAATCTCTACTACTTTGGGTGATTCTGTATGTTGTTCATTTACAGAAATCATTGTTGCAACGAACATGAAAGGGGATATGGCTTTTTAAATTATTATCATAATCAAATTTCAGACATTTTATCTTCGGATTACAGTAAGGAGGAGGTACACCAAGGAGTGTAAAAAGCTATTGCCCTTTTCTCTGTAAGTCAGGTCATTCCCTCTTTGAGAGTCTAGGAAGTCCTTTGCAATCCATCTGAAAGTCAAAGCATTCAGATTTAGCTGGAAATGGGACTATAATTGCTGAACTACCAGGCAAATAAAGCTGAAGGAAAAGATAGGAAAAAAAGAATGTTATTGAAAATTCAAAGTGAAAAATCAAAGTCAAAATGAAATCTATCTTTTTTGAGAGGGTTCTGAGAAAGACATTATCATTGTAGGAATATAGTTAAATTCCTTAAATACCTGTAGAAGTGAAAGGCAGAAATAACATATTGTCAATAAAATCAAAACATAGACATGCTACAAAATTTCACCCTGCCAAAATCAAAACTATGATAAAAAATAGCTTCTAAACACAATCTATTTATATCCCCTAATCACAATGACTTGAAGATAAGATTTTTTTTAATGTGAAGTGCATAAGAATGAACAACCTTGTAAAAGTTTAGAGCAGGAAGTTTAGCCCCAAGTCCAGACAAATAATCTGAAAGCCAGAGATAAAAGGACAGCTGTAGTTTTCCTTGGCCTTAAAAAGGTATGCAGTCTGCAAATATAAAGCACTACAAGAAAGGTGGAGGGGGAAAAGGAGTGTTTTTCCTCCAATGAAAAGCATGAGACTGCAATATCTTCAAAGAAAAATATTTGTGTCAACATAGCTTTACAGACTACTTGAGGCTTCTTGTTGAAGCTCTGCCCTCTGAACATTCTTTGCTTACCAATAATGCCTAATAAAACTTCTAAGATTTAGAAGTCCACATTCTAGAAATGAGGTACACATGATGAAATTTCTCATTCTGAGCAGACTTTTTTCTACTTTTGCACTACCCATCAGAATTTCCTCTTCGAGGATGGCATTGAAGTGTTAGCACATGTCCCTATAATATTTCACTTTTTCAGTGTAGTCACTGTAAAAGGCAGTTCATAGGGGAATCCTCACTTCAAGACATTCATCAAGGAAGCAGTTTCAATAGGAATATACTGGAATAACTTTGGTATGCTCTCTTCTGGTTTCAAAAATTTATTAATTACATCAACATTCCTCCTTTTCTTGTTTTTCTTTGATCATTACATAGCCCACAACCCAACATTTGGGATTTTTATTAGGGAGTATGCTTCTTCTATCTAAAACTTTTGTAGAAATGAACATTGAACATTTAATTTCCAAGATCAAGAGTAGTGTCCCATAATCAAACCTCTACGAAACAAATTTTTGATCAAGACTTTTTATGAATTGTGTGCTCTGTTTCTGTTTAAAAAATCACTCATGTAATGGATTGTCAACATAAAATATTTTCTTGTGGATAAACCAACAAAATAATTTCTTGGCCAAGGGTCAGGAATGGCCTTTTCTTATGCATAAATATTCAAATTATTATTTTTGAACGGAAGGTTTGAAGTACACTTGTTATTAATTTCTATACAGACCAAATTAATGCAACTTGCCTGAAGCTCATGTCCCTGTTCATTCAGGAACTGAAATGTCATCTACAGCAAGATAGTCTTTTCTTCTAATTAATGTGGTCATGAAACAAATGAAACACAATATGCAAATTAGAGCTATGATGACTAAATAAAATGCTGTCCCTCCAGGAACAAAACACTCAAAATAAACTAGTTTCGTATAGTTGATTTTGAAAGGCCCATCTGTTAAAACTGAAAGTATTTTGCTACAATTACATCTAGTTACTAACAAAGTGCTGTGTTTCAATTATTTTAGGGAAACTTAAAAGACAGAAGTTTCTGCTAGAGTTCAGGTTCAGAATGAACTATGTAACTGAGTTATCATGTATTAATCTTAGATGTTGGACCAAGCTCAAAATTAAATTCAAATTTCTGTTCACGTCTGAAAAACCTCCTAGAAGGTCAGTGTGAATCTATGAATGTTATACAGCCAAAAGACATATTAAAGATTAGAGATTTGACCTCTTAATCTTATGATTGCTACGAAATGCCATAAAGTCAACACAAAGAAACCAAACTTACTTACAGAGTGAAGGTGTCTTACAAAAATATGATTCTAAGAAAAATTACTGTTTTAATTCAGTGGTTCCATTTTCATGCAGCATGTTTTAACCTAATCTCCTGGAACATACAACAGTATCTGGCGTGATTACTGTAGGAAATACAGATTTATTAAATAAATGTTAGAAATGGCAGAAGAGTGAGCAGATTCACTAAGAGGAATTCTATTTCAAGTATTTCCTTGGCCAACGCGTTTCAACAGGGGATGGTGTCCCTTTCAGACTGAAGAAGGTGACCTGGTTAGTAACACCTTCATAGCAGAAATTAGACCTTCCTCCCAAAACTCCAATGGGAATTTTGACAATGGATCTACAACCACTTTCACCTACTGGACCCTTCTGGGGTCCTAGAGTCCATGACATCCTAGGCTCATTTCCTCTTCTTCATTAAAGCTTCACAGAGCGTGCCTTCTTTAACATGGGAGCCTAGAAGGTTTTGTGGCTTTTTAAAAAATATTGTGTTCCAGCGATCCCAGACAAGGTGAAAACAAGATAAGGAAAAGGTGACCATTTCCTCCAGAAAATTCAGAGACCAGTCCACCCATCTGACATGAAGGAAATCAATATTTCCTGGAATGAATCACGTTCAAGACCTGGCATGCAACTTTCTCCATCATAAGCAATTATTCTGACCACCAAATTGTGTTCTTAATCCGTTTTGTCCATCTGGGCACAAATCTTTTCCAATAAAATCTCTATCCAAACCCAGACTTCTGTGAGAAGTCTTAATGTCAAGCTCTTGCTATTTTTCAGTAACACAAAATCTGCTTAATTTGATTTTTAAAATGAGAATATAATGCCCCTAGAAAAGTTACAGGTACAAAAGGCAGTGTTATTGAAGCAATAAAGAAATCATCGTCTGTATAGGCAAAGACGACATTCTGACAGAGTAAGACCTTCTAGTTACAAGACAGCTGGCCAGAACCAGAAAGAACTTAAGAGAAGCAGAATTTTTTTTTTTTTCTCAGTAACACTGTTCAGCAATCAAGGCTTCAGAGCTTCTAAGGCCTAACCCACACAGCCAATGGAAAAGCTGAACTTCAATTGCTACCACCTGCTTTTAATTTCTTGGGGTTTTTTTTCCCAGCTCCCCTACACATGAAAGCTTATTTTTCTTTCTTAGATTGAATGCATTTTCCTGCTTATGTTTTCCCTCTCCTTCCTGAAGTCATGACTGCTTTTATCTTCAATGTACTCAATTCCAAGTCTAAACAAAGACTTTGTGTACAATGTACTTTTTAAAATTGATATAAACAAACCTGCCTACTTTTTTCACTTCTCTCTGCTTCTGATACCTTCTTGATGCTGCCTAATTCCTTCTTTCTCTTTTCTTAGCTTAACCTCTACTTTTATACTCTGCAAAATGCATTTGCTATGCTGTGCATACCATTATTCCTTACTCTTTCTCTTCTGACTTTTATTTTCATGCAATCCCTTCGAAATCCAAATTTGTTTTTGATTGCAAAGACTTAAGGTTTTTTCCCCCCCAAATAATACTTTCATTCCTTAGCTTTAGTATGAAGCAAAATATGTTTGGTTGTTTGAAATAGCAAGGATCATCCCACCTCCTACATGGTGAATACCAACTTGAATCATAGGATCTTCTCTCTCTGAAGCTGAGTGCCAAATCCCTGAAACATATTTAGAACTCGCATATTTAGTTTTGCCACAGATGTTACATCAGTCTGTTTTCTAGTTTCCTACTTGATGGGAAATCTCCTGCATACTGTACATTTGTAATTTTAGTTTACTGCAGTCTGACTTGAAACAGTTCTCCTGGATGATTTCTACATCTGCTCACTGCAGTATAACCGGTATCTCTGCAGGGGTCAGAAATCCTCATTTCCATATTTTTACTTCATATATTTTCTACAGGAAGTAGAAGCTGTAACTATGTAAGATGCCACTGTTGGTATAAGGAGGCAGCTTTAGCAAAGCCCGTGGTTTTTCCATTGCTATGTTGCCCACGGAAGCTCAAACATTGTCTGGCAACTATCCTCAAGGGCAATTGTCTGGCCAACTTAGCAGTGGGCCCCCTGCCATCCTAACAGATGGGCATCAAGTGTAAGTAGCCATAAGACCATATAAGTGCATTTAGTGTGAAACTTGGGGCATAATTCCCAGCCTTGATCACCATATGGCTTTTCCATACAGAGTTTGTAATAAATGGGATGCGCAGTGCTAATGTAACTTTGAACACGAACAGCTTTAAGGAAAATAATAACAAGAATAGCTCCCACCATGTGATAAGCAGCAGGTAAGTTTGGAATTAGCAGGAGCAGTAGAGTAGGATTATTATACATCAGCATCTTCCCCACACTTTTGTTTCTGTTGATCCATTAGGCTTTCCACGACTCAACTTCTGAAAAACAAGGAAATAGGCTCCTTCACTCCCCTCCCACTCCTCTACAGGGAAAGAGAGTGCAAAATTGTGGAAGCTTGTGCCTTCAAGAAAAAACCTTGGATTCATTCACAGTCTCATAATTGAACTGAGCCTACATTTCACAGTCACTTCAATACTGAATTCTGCAGGACTGTTTTAGAAGAGAGGCTCAGGATTTCATAGACTCATTAACCATGCACATATTAATGCTTTTATTCTTTACTCTTATTGGACACAGAAAGCACTTCACCTCCCCTCAGCACATATTGTTTCAGACGTATCTGATCTAGTGCTCAAGGAAAAAGGGAAGGCAGTAGAACCTAGGAGAATGTTTGTGGCCACCATCTTTATTGTAAGTAATTCTAAGTAGTGCAAGCCTTGTTGCCTGTGGATTTTAGTTATTGCAGCAAACTACGTTTGTGTTTGCTAACGGAAGAGATTGTAAACAAACAGGAAGTACTGAAACAGGGTTTAGTTCCAAGAATTTGAATCTTAAAAATTCATACATGGGTTTAGAATATTTTTAGATAGCACTTCTGAGTTTTAGTTATTGTCAGCAAAAGATGCTGCTTGTGACCTTTGAACGGTGACAACTCCTGAAAGTATGAGAACTCTGAAGAAATAGTTAATCTAATTTTAAAGATTTCAAGTGGTAAGAAATCATATGAAATAGAATTTACCTGGTTATGTTTTTTCCTTTTCTATCTTTCAAGGTGGAATTCATGGTTGACTTACACCACTCTAAAATGATACCAGAAAAAGGAAAGGAAAAGTCCTACCTCTCCCATCCCCAGTTATATATTTCTACTGGAAAGGGCAGTGCTGCCTTTCAGTGACACAGGACTTGAATAGTTCAAAGTATTTACAGAACCATTGTCTTAGATAAAAAAAGAGGGCAGTTTAATGGAGTATAAACCAATACAGATTTTGCTGGAAACAGTTCCAGGTGTGCAGCTGAAAGTCCAACACAATATATCTCTGTACTCTTGGCTCCTTGATCTGAGAGAGGAACACCTTTTGTGAATAGATGTGAATTTGCTTGCTTTCCAACTGTATTCAAATAATCAACTCTGCTGGCATGAACATTTGCAGAAAGCAAATGTCAAAGTTGCTTATGTGAACTTTTCTGGAAACACAATTTAAGTCTGGCTCTCCAAGAATTTCAGTTGAAACATTTATCTAATTAGGAAGAGAGAGAACTGACAGGCAGTATTTAATCAGAATCCTGAAGTAAGCATAATAGAGAATCAAACACAGTCATGCTTTTGGTTGAGAAATATGATCCCTTTCAGAATTAACTTCCTACTTACCTGAAATCAGAAGAGTTAAATTAGTGCCTATCAATACATTCATTATTTAGGCTATCAATAGCTTGTGCCATATACAGTTGGATATGATTAGAGACCCTTATGCTAATTTCCTCTTAAGCAGATTGGATCTTGTAATTTTATTTTTACCTATAAACATATAAACTTTGAAGCTGAATCAGTTTATGTTTCAAAAATCAGGGAATTAACTGGGCAATATAGAATATTTTGGCAGACCTATGCACTGACAGGAGGCTTCAGTTTATTCACTAGTTGAACAGGGGAGTGACACAAACCAAACATACAAAGAGAACATGCCCTAGTCAGCATCAGAGTATAATTAAGAATGAAAAATCCACTTGGAGATACAGAATCTACCGCAAGTATTAGGAGATCATATTCACAATAGAGAGAACACCTTTGCTCTTCAATTGTGGCTCTGTTAAGAAATGAGTCTAAAAGTTGCACAGCTTCCTGTTTATGATCTTTCAGAAAATTCCAGGTCTCGTTCACTCAATCTATCTGAAAAGTATTTCTCAGTTGTCAGCCCTGTGAGACTGACCTTAAGTACGAGTCAAAGCACGGGCTCCTTGTGATGAGTGCAACTGTGAACACACCACTGAAAACGGCAGGTGAAATCACCATTACTCCCTCTCATGATATAATTCACCCCATAACCTGTCCATCATGAAGTCTTAAATATGCCAAATACATAATGCAGAAAGAACAAAACTTGAATAAGATGAAACTAGACATGGGTGAAATAAACATAAACAGCAGAAGTTCTCTAATAGGCATTTATCATCCCATAAAAGCAGAAATACTCTAGTTTTGATAAAAGAAGTTAAAAAAGTTCTCTATGTCACAAAGAACACAGTTCACAACAGAACTAACCTGTGGAACTCACTACCTACAAGTAATTAGACAAACCAAGAGTTTCATTCGTTTAGTGACCCAGATATTTGTCTGGGTATTGAAATTAGAGAGGGTCTTTATGACAAGAGGAAAGTGCTTATCAGCCCACTGCTTCCTGCTGTAAATCACAAGCTTGGGTGATAGCTGTGCATAAATTTCCCCAATGGACAGCTGACTTGCAGAAGTTTCTGATGCTGGCAACTCTAAGAGGAGTGAAAGCCAAATAATTCTTGGCTAAATTTACAGGGTTTCAGCTTCCTCACATTCTCCACTTGGTTGAAGTGTGCACTTCACTGCTGCACAGGCTGCGATGCAGAGCAACTCCGGAGGGACACAGCCCTCCCTCTGCACCCCGCTGGTCCCCTGCAAACCAGCACAGCGCACGGGCAGCACCCCAATACCCCCGTGGCCTCAGGGGCTCAACTCAGAACAAAAATTACAAACCTGTTACAGATGTAAATGATGAAGTGTTGGTGCATCTTGAAAGGAAGCCAGTTCTGTTTTGCAGCAGGTGCACAATATTAGCCACATTTTCAGAAATAAGGAGCAACCAACTTTTAGAGAAAAGCTTTCTCTTCTAGAAAAAATTCTGGCTTTGTTTGCTTGTTTTACAGTACTCATCCTAGCTTGTGGCTTTATGTAGACTACTGAAAATCCTGGTGTTCATAGTAATTTATAGTAGCAATGAAACTTTCTAAAGCCCTTTTAAAAAATTAAATTAAAAAATAAAACTCTTTACTGTCTACCTTATAGTAAACTGACAATATTTTAAAATTTGTTAAATTTATCTCCAATAACTCTTGCTCTAAATTGTTAAGTACACAAAATTTAGAAATGAATGTGATAGAAATAATTTTTCTATATAAAAAATATTTCTGTTTCAAGTCTTCTTCCCAAAATACTTTACTTTCTAAGGTATCAATAATATGTCCAAAATTGCAAACTGGACAGTGTAGTGACCCTTTGAGATTCCACCTTCATAATCCACAGAATCTTTGTGTTTAATCTTCTGTTAGAAGACGCTGAAGTTCTTTGATGCATGCACATTATTTTCTAGTGATTGCCACCACATGAAAAGGGTGTTAATCCTCTGCTAATTAACAACTTGTTGAGGTCAAAGGGGGTCAGCACTTTACATTTTTGGATCTGGTGAATTTTCTGTTCATTCGAACTTCTTGTTCTCATAAATTCAGGTATTCTGTAATTTTGTTCCATATCAGTGATAGCATCCTCTTGCCCTCTTAGCCCAGTAAAGAACATACTAAAAGCTTTTGGTTTGACATGAGGTTCAGTTTGCATGTATTTTTCTACCCCGCAAGTCCTTTTCTTACACACACTGTTGCATCATGCAGTTTAGGTGGTTTATTTAGCCAGGAGATGGACTTCCCACTGCTCTTGATAGCCATATTTTATGTTAACAAAAATAATGCAATACTTCTAAAAATAGTTAAAAGATTATAAAAGGTATAAAATCCAATTCTCACTGATGGGGAAAAAGATTGAAGATGGTCTTGCCACTTTTATTTATTCACTAAGTATTTTTATATATACATATACACATGCTTAGTTGTTTCTATAAGTATTTCTTCATTGCCTTATTAATCTGAAAAGTAGCTTCATTAACTCCAAGCAATTTTAACTTCTCTCACTGAAATACAACTATGCTGCCTGATCTGTGTATGTTCTTAAAAAGGTTCTGCAACTTGAAGAAAAGCTGGTAGCAAGACAGTATCTGGTTTTTTTTGCATTTAGTTCCCACAGACTGGAAAAGGTGCATGAGAAAAGACATCATAGAAACAGATAAATAAAACTTGATGGGGTTGGCAGAGACTATGAAGAAAAAAATGCAAGGGCACCAAACCAGTCAATATTCACAGAGTAATTAGTAATCCTGCCAGTGAGTTCCACAGTTTTATGACACATTGCGTGAAAAGGCACTTCCTTTCATAACAAATGAATCTGCTCTATCTTTTTCTAATCTCTCCAGATCAAGCTGGATCATCCCTTGTGAGAGGTAAGGAACGCAGACGTTCCCAAAGTCTCTCTTCTACGAGTTTCAGTACTTTGCAACTGTTTTTTGTCATAAGCCATTTTAATTATAATTTCTTAAACAGTATATCATAATCTTTGCAGCTTCCTTCACCCAAACACCTTGCATTTACCTGACAGTTTTCATCATCATTTGAAAAACTGATACTTTTAAAATACCCTAAAAAGGATAAGTAAATTCTTTTTGGTAACACTGTTAGTCTAGTTTAAAATTAAAAGAAACTGCTTAGATGAAAAAGAAAACCACCAACACAGTATAATTTTAATTATAATTCCATCGAAAATTCTTTTAAAAAGTACAAAGCCACCTAAACTGAAGTGCAGACTTAGCCACGCCTCTGTAGACGCTGTGACTAATTCCATGTTACATAAACAGTATCTCTCAGACAGCACTGTGTAGATGAGACCATTAGGACAGTTTACAAAGGGAAGTGAGTGATCGTACCATTTTGAATCTTGATTAAGGAAAAAAATTATTGTAAAGGTTGCTTGGTCCAAAATTATTTTGTTATCTGGAGCTCAGTAAAACCTCAGGACAACAGAGGTGATCCATGATCCAGGATGTGCCCATTCTTTTTTGACAAACGAAATAGCTCCAGGGAGCTGAAGCTGTGCAGCTCTTACTCAGCCATGAGAGGGCTGAGGGCTTCCCTGACGTACCCTCACCCAGTGCATACCTTTGGCTCCTGTTACAACGAGGCACTGATTATCTCCAGAATCAGTTTTGAATGGTTTTGACTGCTGAAATGCAGCAACTTCTGACATTTCCTTTATGCATATATTATATTAAAGTGAAAATAGCTGAAGAAAGAACACTTGTCTTTCTTTTCATGATTCTCTCTTCAGAACTTGATTAAAGAATTTTCCCTTTTTATTAAATTAAGACCACTTTTTATTCGTTCTGATATTAATTTGTAGTAATAGATTTCCATCCAGACAAACTAGTAATTCACTTCAAATTCTATTATTTCCTTAACATAGTAACCAAGTAAAGAATTTGAGTGTAAGTATTGGCATTAAAACAGTGCTATAATTTCAGCATTTGAAGCAGTTTCATTACTTGAGGAATTGGAGTATTTAGATGAAGTTAAATTAGGCCAGAAGAAAATATAATTTTTAATAAGATGATGACCTAAATGGTGAATTGTGACAGCAGCCAAGTAAATAACTTAACAAGAAAAAGCTTTGCAGAATATTGATTTAATGCATCACTTAAGCAACAGAATATCTCAAACCCACATTATCCATGCTCTATTTCCCTGTACCTTGGACAGTTTATCTATTCACCTCTCTCAAAGGAACAAGCACGTATTTCTACATGGATTGTTTTTCTATGATATACAGTTTTTAACACTATGATAAAACTAATCTTTAGAAAAATTCTACTTTTGTGAAAGATACTAGTTTGTAGATATTTTAGCACACTGGAATTAAAGTTACAGAAATTTAACCAAGATACTTTAATTTTCATCTTTACTCTGTGAAAATCCATCACTGCAAAAAAAAGATTTTCACTGTTTTAAAGGACTGCAATATGCATTTTAACTTCATTACAGAGTTTCTAAAAGAGCTTTAAAAATGCCAAAAATCTGATATAAAATTACACTGATTTTAAATTATGGTTTGAGATGACACATTCAGGACAAAGACTATAAAGGTAGTGCTGTCTGAGAAGGAAAGAGAAAAGGCAAGAAAAATTACTGGGGTTTTGGTTTTTGGGTTTTTTTTCCTTTTGAAGAAATGAATGAAAGAATCTAATTCTTTTATAACAGTCCCTTTTTATGACCCAAAGTAAAATCTGGTGTTGTGAAGACTATTTCAGCTAAAATTAGACTTTATCAGTGTTATGCCATTTAATATGCATGAATGACATCTTGATGGATAGAGAGGCATCGGATCTGAATTCTCTGATTTCCTCTCTGAGGCTGCAGAGCTGGAGCTGCTGCTGCCCGACTCCATGTGCCCCAGCTGCCACGGCAGGTTCTGCACGTAGACTGCCCTGTTCCTGCAGCACACGCTCAAGCAGCTCTGCCAGGGTCCTACAAGAACTATGAATATTATGAACGAGGCCCTTCCCTACATGCCTGTCCTCAGGAAACACTCAAACCACTTTTTCTCCAATACTTTTGATTTTTCCTGATTAAGCCCTCAATTTATGGGAAACGGGCTAAGAGTACCTGTGCCACTCACCAGGGTAACAGAAGCCCAAACAAAATTATGATTTTCATGGCATTTTTCAAGAACAAGGACATTCAGAACACTGTCCCCAGCACAGGGTTTCAAGCACTTTTTATTCACATCTTCAGTATTTCCATCACTGTTACTCAGTCTCAAAGACATCTCACCACAGCCCAGCAAAAGATATGAAGGTAAATTCAATACTGGGGAAATGAAGCAGAGCTAAACTCCTTTTTTGCAACACCTATTTCACCAGTAAAAAAGAACTGGTTTTAATTTTCAGGTCTCTTCTCAGTCTTAGAGGGGGTGGCCACAAGGTCTCACTGATTTCCCTGCCTCCCTCCACACTGTGGTAAAAAGCTCCCAAGCTATTTGCAGTCTACTCTTTGCAATATCTGCAAAGCAGATTTAAGAAATTACAGAAGTTACCTCCTGGCCAGTTTTATTTATCTTTTACAGCCAAAGGAGGTTACAAGAGCATTGTTGGAGCCTATTTGACCACCCTTCGCGATCTCTCCAGCTGAGCAAGGCAGGGAATAAGACTCATCTGTTCACCTCATGTTGATTTGTCATTTGACATCTGTGTCAGAGCAATAGCCTCTAAGAGCAGACACTTTGATGCCACTGCAGCTTTATCTCTGTCAGGACTAGAGCTGGGTGGACTATTTACTGGGAATAATTTATTCAGCAGATTTCCCCCTTTCTTCAGTTTAAGAGTTCCCTATACATGTTCTAATTGGAAGAGATAATTGGCTTAATACTCAAGCACTTCATTCTTACTTGTTCCCTTTGTCCAGAGGTATCCTGAATAAAGGCAGGGTGAAATCCTGGTGCCACTTAAGACACTGAAACCCACTCTTCTCCTTGATTTCACTAAGGTCAGGATCTCAGTCAAGGTCCCTCAAGCAAGACACCTCCAGTTTAGATTGTGATATACCACAAATTAGGTCCATAATTAAACAGTGGGGAAGAACAAATGATACAGGGTGAGGGACGGAGTAATAGGATATTCAGATATCATCATGACGGCTCTATTAAGAAAAAAAAAAGGGGGGGATAAAAAACACAATAGAGATTATTTAAAGTAGAATGACATGCAGAAGGGCTCAGGGTAGGATTCTATTCCCCTACAAGGATGAGACAAATATGCAAACACACTTTTGAACTGGAATTTGTTATTTGAACAAGTGTAGTTTGCACTGACTTCCTCCCTCTGCCCCCTCCACTTTTGTCCCCTCTGTCTACACCTTGTTCGTTAACCAAGATCAAACCCTTCCTGGTAAATGAATTCTTTGCTCTCTAGTGTATAAGAAATTCATTAATCAATACAAAATATACAATTAAAGATAAAATGTCATTCCCGGAGTAGCAGTTCTGTTCAACTATATAATAATCTATTTCTGAAAGCATCTCTACCCTGCATGCACCTAGCAAGGATCAGTGCCTGAAGGCAGTATTGAACTATATTCTCTGAAATGCCTAGTGTTTTGCTAGCAATTTCAAACTCCTCTGTTCTTCAACATTCAGTCACTAAACTATGCTGCTTAAATTATTAAATCTTTTTAATTTAAATTTTCATAAGCTAGCAGAGGAAAAATGCACTTCCTTAAAGTAACAGGTCTGGCTTTTTGTAAGGAAAACAATAGTATCATTATTGCTTTTATGCAGTATTAACATCCTTTAAGAAAACAACAAAATAAATTATTTCATTAAGGAGTAAAATGTGGAAGGCAGATGGTTTAAAAAACAAATCCTTTTGAAACTGTCCTGGCTTAGGACCACCCAAAACTGGAACAGAAATGGGGCAAATTATCTACTGCCTCAATCACTAAAAGACTGAGATATCAGACTAGAATTATGAATTAAAAAATGGGAAATCTTATTAGATCAAAATTATTGACCAAAATTATTAAAGAAGAAAAATAATCTCCAAAATTCGTTATACAGGTCCAGAAACAATATATTACTTTGAAAAATTTGGAAAATATTTTTACTTTAATATATTTTTACTGAAAAAGATGTTGCAACTGCTATAGGCTTGTGTCATAGTAATGCTTTAATCTCATCTAGAATATTGCAGCTCTGTGCAGACAGTGCTGTAGGGGTGGGACAGTGGAGGGAATACACTATTTAATTTAGTGTGAATTCATATCGTGTGAAATACTTAAACCTTCATCTATTTTCTCTGTGAAGAGAGAGATGATTTATCCCAGGGAATGATAGATTCAATAAAAAAATACTCAAAATTAGACCATGTAGGATTTTTTCCATGAAAAGACTTCTACGTTTGAAACATGAACAGCTAAATACTATCATTCTTCACCAAATACTGGATTGCACAAAATTTGATAAGTTTAAATTTCGAAACCAATCTTACTTTATAAGGAAATTAAAATACAAAGTGCCAGTTACAGACATCTATAAGGAAAGGATAGTTTGATAAATAATTTATAAAATATATATATTTATATATTACTATGGGCTAATTAGGGGTGAAAGAACTTGTATCTGAAATCAAAAAAAGCTGCATAACCTCGCAAGAGTAGTCTGAAGGAAAAAAGTCCTGTTTTGGTCACCAAGTGTGACTGTCCCTACAAAGCCTTGATTTTTTAGGGTGAAAACTGAGCCAGCTAAGTAGCAGACAAGTGTCTTTTAGGGGAAATAATTTGTTTATGCTGAAAGGACTTAAGAAAAGAAGTGATTAAAGAAAAGGGACAAAAAAGGAAGGATTAAAAAAAAATTAAGGAAATGGCCCTGGAAAGAAAAAAAGCATTATTTAAAATAAATGACAAGACTTTCTGGAATACACAGATGTGATATAGAAGCTGTTTAAATAACTTTCATTTTTAGGTTTATCTGATCAAAAGCATGGTTGGTTCCAGCTTTACTGATCAAATCTTTCTGGATAGCCTAATTCTATGGTGATCTAATTGTAGCCAAGCTTTGAAAGACTTGTGGCACTCTATTTCATCTGAGGTATATGCAGTTACCGACCCACTGTTTAAATAACATTTCGTTTTATCTAGAAATTTTCTCTAACAAATACAATTGTAAACACATCATTTTAATTTTTGCTTGAATAAATTTGTAAAAATTTCAGGATCTATTAGCTAAAAAATCCTGGATTTTTTCCTGCTGTATTAAGTTCACCTAAATGAGTTATTCATGAGCTCTGAACACCTCACTAACAGCCCTGTAACCAAAATCAAGTTTATAAATACACAACATCTACGAGCACAATATATGCCTGAATTCCAGTACGTAGATTAAGAACCTACTGAATCTGGGGGTTGTTTTGTAGTGGTTAAATTACAGCCCTGTTATTTAAGCTACCCACCGAAAGTTGTCCCTAAGCAGACAGAAGACCTGCAGAGGAAAGAGGAGCAAGTTCTTTCTTCTAACTTCCACTAGTAAGGAGATACCAGCTTCCTCTCTGACTGCTGAAAATCTTCCCAGTATCTCACGTGGTTTCATTCACTTCTTCTACAAAAATAGTTAGAGGAGACTGAGGAATAAGACCCAGTTGGAAAAAAACAAAAGCAAAACATCCAGGCCCCAAAAGCCCCACAGAATCTGTTATGATATTCAGCTGAACTCATGATTTTTCTTTGTGTAAAGGGTAGATACTGCAGCCTGGCCAGCTGGGTCATATACCGTGGAGATGATTTGCTCAGACATCATTGCAGCTATTTTCACCCCTCGTGTTGCAAGAGATGAGAACAAACCTTCATTCACAACCCTCTTGTACCAGACACATTTGAAAAACTCCTCGTGTTAGCTGTGGGCTGTTCTGAGCTAGGGTATACAACCATTTCCAGAATACATGCACATACTGCATACATGTGCATATTTCCAGGCTCTGCTAATTCCTCTCCATGAAATGGTTTTTGGGTGCCCTTCACCCACTTGCCCTCCCTCAACGATTTTCAATGACTTTGCTTCTTCTCTGCCTTTTTCTGTCTTCTCCAGTATCTCCTGGGATATTTTTTTTTTTGGACTGATTTCCTCTTTCCTTATGCGCTACCAGTCTCAAGGGATTTTACTAGCCGTGACTAATATAAGCTTGAAACTTTAGCAAATACCACCTACTGCTGAATTACAAAAAGCAAAGGTGTATAGAACAGCAAAAATTCTCTGGCAAAGTTGTAAGCAAATAGACATTTTATAAAGTTCAATTACTTTCCACCAAAAAAAAAAAAAATGGAAAGGCTGAAAAATGCTGGGCAACATGAAATCTGCATCATACACATGATAGGACTGCATTTGATTGTCTAGTGGAATAGTTAAAATATTTATTTTCAGAAGTATCCATGAAGCACCCTCAACATGCAAACTGCGTAAGTGCCTTTCTTCTAAGCATTTCTAAAAGAAATTTATCTCAATTTTTGTTTTTTGCCTTTTTAAATGTTGTACGGCCTTACTAAGAAGAAGCCAAGGAGCAAATCTGCTCCTCTTCCCAAGTAGCCATTGAGCTTATATTTCCACATGAAAAAAAATCAATAGCTGTTTTTAAAAGTTTTTGGGAATGTACCCTGTACAAGATGTTCAAGGCCATCCTACCTTGCCTCACCCTCACACCAACCATATCCTCTCTAATACTTCCAAATTATGAAAATGCTCTTTAGTAACTATAATTTCTAACATCAGTCATTTCTTTTCTTTCCTGGCCAGGGAACCTTGAAAATTCTTTAGGAACGGGAACTCTATTAGACAGGAGTTAAGCGTCTCTACCAATCTTTGCTAGATCAGGGGAAAAAGCTGCAACACCAAAAAACCCTAACCCAAACCCAGAAATGGAGACCTGTGGTGTCAAAGGATGGAGACAGAGAGGACCACGGAGCAGTGCCAGTAGGATCTCCAGACTCTGACAGCCCACTTCATCCAGCAACATCTTATCTCATGTGTTAAACATTATGACAATGACAGAATTTGCAAAGTAATGTTATTTTTCCACATTCTGATTATTTCATGATGCTCTTATTCTTTGTCTCCTACAGTTATGAATTTATCTTTAGTAACAATAGTGGCGAAAAAAGCAGTTTATTATTCAAGGAGAGTGAATATGATGTAGCCTAAGTCTTCATTTTGTTTTTTTTTTCAATGGACGTGATAGGGAGAATAAAATATCCATTTAGATACACAAATACATAGAAAAATGCACTTGTCTCTCTGGAGGCAACAGTGATGCAAAGTATTAATTTGGTCTCCAAAACACTATGAGTCACAAAAATGTCTGCTTGTGTCATCTGTGTCTTTGATTCATGGCTCAAGAAATGCAGGTAAATAATCATTGCTCCGGAGTCCCTAGATTTCCCTGAAATCCACTCTTGAGTTGTTTGGGGAAAGAGCTAAACAATAATAAATGAACTCAGATGTTTATTCCCTCTCTTTAAAGAGCTTTTCAGAATAGTAAAATCAAAAACTGACATTCATGAAAAAGATGTATTTAAGACAAGACCATGTATTGGTCTTAAAACCAAAGAGTTTACTGCTCTCTAGAGTAAGGTTTCTTTTATTAGTATTTCTTCCCTCTTTAATTGAATTAAACAACAACAACAAAAAAGCAACCAAAATTATGAAGACCACCAGCACAGCGAAAAAAAGAAAGCGTCTCCCAGGGTTTTCAGTTCTCTTCCCTCAGTGTTCTGGAGTCCAGATGTGGAAAGCCTAGTGGAGCTGAAAACATTTTTGGAGGGTGAAGAGAAAGTTTTGATGCTACTGCTGTAGCCTTATTTTATCCAAACCAGACAATTATCTTTCTTCATGAAGATTAAAAAGCCAAACAACAACAGCTACCAAACCACACCTTTTATATATTGTTGCTAAACAGTATTTTTATGTGAGCCTGCTGGAAAAAACCCCACTCTGCATCTTCTTAGCACTTAGAAGCAAAGAAGGTCTTTACAGGGCCTTCTTAACTCAGAGTAGAATATTTATTGTCTTCATCTTCTTTGAAATCCTATTTGTCAGGTGTGTCAGTTTATTTTTAAGAGATGTATTTTTCCTGCTCACATATCAAGCAAACACGTATCGATTTGCTGCAGCCATACCAGGATATGGAGGAATGTTCCCCTATCTTACACAGCTACACCTGGAATATGGTGTTCAGCTAAGTGATGACAAGGGTGGTCAGTGAGGTGATGATAAAAGTCTATAAATAGCTTAAGAGGGTGAACTCTGAGGAGGGAGAAGCACTGGTTTAAGGTGGACTGAACAAGCTTGACAGGCAGAAACAAAAAGATGCCCCGACAGCCTGGGCCAGGCATAAGCTGCTAAATAGGATCTTGCACACAGTACGATTGCCAGCAGAGCAGGCTGGGCTTGGCCTTGCGTACACCGCAGACATATAATGAATTTACTATTTCAGGTTAATTATTCTGGGAAATTTCCAAGCATATTTAAGCACTTCAACTGCTAAATTAGGCCCCGAGTTCAACAGTCCACCAACAGGAGTCACACGCTGGGTGTATTTAGAACTACACTGGACACAGCCCTGGAAACGTGTAAGAGGAAATAAATCTGCCCAGAGAGGAAGATAGACACAAACCCTGCAAATCTGTCATACCTCTGTTTTCTGTAGTTCTAGGAAAACATGCATGTGGGATTTGGGAAAGGTCTTTTTAATAAGAGTTAATTGGAGAAGTATGTCACACATGACTGAGTACCGTTTCAAATTACTGCTCACGCTGGCATAACTAAATCAGACAAATGACAGAATACCAAAATAGGGAATAGTCAATCTTCTTCCCTCCTACTTAATCCTTATAGCTTCATTATTCTCAAATATCAGCAACTACAGATTTTCCTGGAATTTGTTGCTTCTTTCAAAATATTACTAAGACCATATCATAATATTCCCCAGAGACGCAATAGTTCTATAAAATCTTTCTTCTGTTTTTGAATTATTAGTCTAGGCTTTCAAACTGCTGGATTCATTTATCTGGCTTAGGATGCAAAAGTTCAGGATACATGATCCTGATATAGCCCCTTCCGAGCTTAAAAAAAAAAAAAAATTGAAAAGTGGAAAATAACCACAGTTTAGTAAGCCAGATTAGTTATTCCCATGCAAATCATTGTACTGTCTGTAACACTGAGTTACTCTAAAAGTCAGGTCCCTAACCCTGAACCCGAAAAAGTCACTTCAGTTTTTCTCTGCTGCCCAAGTTAACTGCAAGCATTTCCTGACACTGAGAATGCAGGCAGAAAAAGGAAAAACGTCGACTTGAGAAAAGCACAGCTTCCAATCCCCACCCACCAGCTTCAGTCAAAGGGATGACTTCAGTCCCTTTCTTAACTAATCCTGTCACTGTAAAATCCTACAGTCATTCTTCCAACATAAAGGGAAAACGGACTCACTAGGAGGACCTAGACTCTTTCAGCTTGAACTGTTAACCAATGGTGGAAATGCAAGAATGCTGAAGTTGTGCCTTCAGAGCCAATAGAGTGGATTTGTGTGTCCCACATGACTGTGTTTCCCCTGTCTTTCACATGGGCAGTATTTAGTTCAATTCAGAACTGCAGATAGTATAGCGTGCAGAGCAGCAATGGGATGTCTGAGCACAAGTGGCTGACTTCCAGGCGACTTCAGGAAGCACATTTGTACATTTCTCCTGAATTAAACTGGGATTCTGCACCCTTGACATTCTCCAACCCTCCTTGTCTCTGCAGAAGGAGACAGCGACCTGCACAGCACAACAAAACTGTGAGTACGGGCTCTATTTATTTTTATTTTCACCCAGAAAAGCAAATCTCTTAAAAATGTCAAAACGCTACGTGCACTAAATCAATGACTACTTTTCTTATAAGATGAACAAGTATCTAAAGTGTTATTGAAATTCAGAAATATTTCTTGCATGCTTCAATAAAAGAAAGAGGGGGAAAAAAAAAAGGCGAGTTATCCTCCAGGGCAGTGCCTGCATGCACGCTGCATGACACACTGCTTCCTGACATAGCCAGCGTGCTGCTTTGTTCATAAAGAAAAACAAAGACAAAAAGAGCTACACACGTATGTTGTTCACTTTTATTTGTACTCTGTGTCTAATCAGGCCTGATCTGTCCCCAAGGGGAAAACATAAAGGCAAACTTTAACTCCTCCAGCAAGGGCAGCCCAGACTTTCCAGACATCTGACAGTTATTATAATTAGCTATGAAAGACAGCGAAGACACTTTGGGGCAAATAGCTCTTATATTTGGAACAATGAAGTCGAGCAAGGTTCCCATCCCACCCCTTCCACGGGGGGAGGGGGAGAGGCAAGGCAACAGGGGGAGTGTTAGGAAGGGGTTATGGCTGGACTGAAAACACACAACTAGTGTAATATCTGGACTCGCTCAGCCGGAGAAGAGGCTTTTTGATAAGCAACTTTACCTCTAGATTGCGGCTTGCATTCACTCGGATTCCTGGTGGGGTGGGAAAGGGTGTGGGGCTCTTCACGGTATAACGTCAGAAGGTCGGGGTGGAGGGGGCAGTGGGGACGAAGGGGGCAGGAAAAAAGAGAATATCCATAGCAAGAGACATTGAAATTGTTTCCCAGAGCTTTACTGGCCAGATCTCCTTAAGCCCAAGTTGCTTTCTGGGCAAGATTTATGAGAGTTCTCAAACAGAAGCAACAGACAAAGCAGCGCTTTTTTTCTTCTTCTTCCTCGGAAAAGAAATTGAACCCAAATGAATAACCGTATAATAAACAGCACTGATTTGTATTTTTGCTCTTTTTTTTTCCTCCTACATGCTCATAAGACCTTTATGGTCTTTCCCCCCTGCCTGCACGATCCTTCTCACCCCCCCTTCCCTACCAAAAGTTAGATTCTGAAAACTACGATCAGAAGGGAAAAAGCAAAGACAATAGAAATCTGACTCTGTCCTGGCTGGGCTGGATCTCTAATAGTGCATGAAGTGAAAACAGTTTCTAAGTGAAAGATGAGCAGACTTCTTTAAAAAAAAAAAAAAATTAAGTGCAATAAGGAGAAATTGTTGAAAGACTCCAGACGCTACTAATTATGGCTTAAATAAATCTTCCTGGACAGATGTTTGCTTGCTCCCACTGCAGGGAAAGGAACGTTAAAAGAAGCATTTTTTAAAAAAGGATTTGACACGAATCTCCTACATAGGATTTTTTTTTTCTTTTTTTTTTTTGGTAAATACACCGTTTTATTCTTTGTCTGCCCTCCTGTTATCTCCCCCTCCCCCAACCGCCGCCCACTGTGAGCTGAGACACCTGAAGGCTAGACACAATGATCAACAGAGCACTGCGCTCGCCTGTCTGGATTCCAGCCAGATTTTTTTTTTTTTTTCCCTTCCACAATCAAGGAGCCTGCACGCAATGCACGGCAAGCCCCTTGTTCTGCTATGTGCAGATCAGACAGAAGTCTGAACCGTGCTGCAGAAAAGATTAAAGACAAACACAAGCCTTTCCTCCTTATGTCGGCCAGGCTCAGTTTCAACTTTGTTATGATTCGCAAAAAAAATACAAAATAAGAAACTTTGTAAACATATATACACATTATTGTACAAAACATATGCACACGCACGCACACTTTCCAACACAGTGTAACTAGGGACATCCAGCATTTCCCATTTTACTGTGATTTCTACTGTAGGTTTACAGTCAGTGCAGTATTTTATGTTAAGTTCATGCATCACTTACATAATTGCTGTGTAGCTCTCACACACCATGTAAAGATTTTGTATGCGCATACGATATATTACATAAAGGCAAACAGCTACTGTACAGATACCCATACCTGAATGCCCAGCAAACTGAAATATTAGAGAATATTTGGGTTTAGAGAGATTAGCAAGAGCTCCTAGACAGTTTTATGATAGTTTTAAATGAGGCAGTAGCGAAATGCTTTGTAAGTAGGTTGTCTTCAAACCGAAGAAGGGGAGCATGGCAGGGGACTGAGCTGGCCCTGCAAACCCTGGCCTTCCTGTTGCCACAGCCCAGGGAAATACCGAGTGGCCCAGTGTCATCGTGCCACAAAGTTGGGCTTGGGAATGCAGTACTCCTCAAAATAGTTGCTCTCTGTTTGGTGTGGCTATGGGTGGGGTTAGCAGAGACATAGAGGGGAAAGGCAGATTCAAAGCATGTAATCTATTTCATTTTTAAACGTATGCTGTGTGGAACTATTTTCTAAATTCTTTGGAATTTCATTGTCTTGCGGTGCAAATTATGGTGTGATAAACATGACGACTAATATTTGCTTTTCAATATGAACTTTGCATGAAAAGGACCTAAAAAAATTACATTTTTAAGCACACAACCAGATACATATACATACAGTGGCTTTTAATTTACTCCCTGAAAAGGCTTAAACTATATTTTAGTCACTCTAACAGGTATCTTAATGGAAAGATAAGAATTATTTTTTAGCTTTTTTCTCTAATATTGCTTATAAACACTATGAGAAAAGGAACTCAGCATAAGCATCCCATAAATTTAATATTAAAAAAACTTCCTTTTGCAAATAGCAGCAGAGACATGCAAACAAAAGGTTGCATGTAGTGGCAACAATATCCACAGCAAAGTAAAAATTCCTAAATAGAGATTTCAGAAGAATTAAGTGAATGAATCCAGCACTGTGGTCAAATTTGTATTCCTGTATTTTATTTTTTTGTAAATAAGAGATTTAATGCTTTTCTGAAGGAACACTTTATACACCTTATATGAAATATACAAGCAAACTCTACACAATGGTCATACTGAGATGTATGTATTTGTAAATTACATGTATGTACACATGTTCAGTAGTATTAAAGTGATAATTTCTTTGCTACTTTTCCTGGCATATTATGTTTTAAAACTAAATTTGTCACTTGTTTCAAAAAATGTGTTTTGAAATAATGCCTGCAGCTAAATTTTGAAGTGCTCACTTTCATTTTCTTAAGGTAATGACAAGGCAATCATATTTTTATCCTTTCCTAAAGGCTGAAATCCTATGCAAATCAATTCCTCAGCTTCAAAAGTGATTTACACACTACCTTGTCTTAGAAGGATATTTCAACTGGCAATTTATGCAATGTTTGTCAGTGCAAAAGTAATGTCTAATCACATAAGAGATAAGCATTAAGCCGGAGAATATGAATACAGGGTCCTTGCCTCCATGTTTAGTTCACCACTCTCCCCTTCTCCCAGTAAGGTCTCTTGACTTTTGTGAGTGCTGGGTACAGCAGCTCTGACCAGAGTAGGGAGGCAATACCTGACCAGCGTTGCTTTAAAAATGGCATTATCCTCCTGCTGTTGTTGTCCAGGCCTCTGAGATATGGAGCTATGTATTTTAGTTTTTTACAAGAAGAATATATTTACCTCATGTGAAAATTGCTGGCCTCTGTTTTTCTGCTGACTTCTTTAAACTTTTTAATAGTTGATGCTGAAATAAGGCAATCACGGAAGCTCATGCATATTTATGACTCCATTCCTTAAAGATTTGATATCTATTACAGCTTGCCTCTTAGCCTGTGGCCTACAGCTGGTTGTGCAAATTCCATGGTGCTACTCACACAACCTTCAAGTTCTAATTTCCTTTTTTAAACCCTCCTCTCCCCTCTTCCCCCCATGCTTCCTGTTGCACTGGCTTGTTTGAGCCTTTCCTAGTTCAAGCAGAAGTGTGACTTTTTGTCCTAGGAATAAAGCACTCAGAATTACCTCCAAAACTTTAAAAAGATTGGTAGTTTCACTTATACCTCTACAGAGCTGAAGTAACTTGAGAACCTACCAGAAACACAGACAGTCTCAATAAGGTAACGGGGTCAAATGAGCTCATGCATTACAGATAGGAAGAGAACTGCACATTGCATTTTTACAGATAAAAAGCACAGAGTGTTTTAATGTAAACAGATTTCTGGTTGATATTTTAGCAAACTGTTGCAAAGCTCAAACTAGAGCTGAGTCAAAATTACTTTCAGCATGGTACAGTTAGACCAGATGGCCACGTGTTCTTTTCTTATTTAGATGAGACTTTTCCTTTCAATAACATCTTTCTTCCTGACCTGCTTAAAAATTCCAGCGAATGAAATCAGCACAGGATTTTCAATTCTAATTGACCATGTGCAGAGGAAAGGCCAGTAGAGAAATCAGTAGGACCATTGTAAGGCACACTGCATCAATCTCTCCTTTGTCCTGGATCTTTTCTAGTATGAGCTAAAATAATTAAGAATATTTAATTTATATTATTTGTACAGCAGCAAATGTAGTAGCATTCAGGCAAAACTCATTGCAAGTTCCTCTTTTAGAAATGCGTGTAACAAGGAAGATGGATGTCTATCAGACACCAGAGAAGCAGGTACTTGACATCATTTAGCAGCCAAATATTAAAAAAACCCAAACCAAACAAACCCCATAAAACTGGAAACAAACCACACAAAACAAACTCAAAGAATGACCAAAAAGACTGAAAGGGGTAGCTGAATTAAAGCATGAACTGCTTTACCTTTTCTAATGAAGGCAGACGATTCGACGGATAAGGTACTAAAAGAAATTTTTGAAAAGCACATTTTAGAAGAGTCAGAAAAATATATTTTTCTACTGCCAAAAGATATTGACCCTTAAAACATTTGTAATCTTCAAATTTGCCTGCATAGATTTTACCCACACGCATCCCACCCACACTGCGTTGGTTGTGATCAGCCTCAGTTGTGTCTGTGTGATCTACATGCGAGGTACAGACTGTAAAAACTGTATGTATCACACACAAACATTACCTACAGAAATACACACGCAGATGACATCACTGCAGCTTTATCCACTGTTTTATTTGCACTTAGCAAGATATGTGTGAAGCAATATAACAATATTAGAGATTTAACAAGTAGAGTATGCAAAGGATGCACAAAGTCCTACCTATGTGTTTACGTAGCCCATGGATAAGGTAAGTGGGTAAAATGAATCCTTCAGAAGAAAAGGGGGTGGGGAAAAAGACTAATTGAGAGCAATATAGATCAAGTTTGGTTGGTTAAAAAAAATTAGCAACAGACTCATGACTGTACTATTTTGTACAAATTCACTCCTCCCAGTTTAGTTTAGCATTATGCTTAAATGGTTGGTGGTTTCATATTATCACCATAAGCTTGAATCAATAAACAATACCTGTAGAATATTATTTCTGAAAAATAGTTATGAAAATGGTTTCATTAAGATAACCTGAAGAAAAGAAGGGTTTCATTAAAATCCCAATCATTTTTTAAACTTAAGGTGAAAAATGATCCAGGAGAAAATTCAGTGGGCAGCATGGCCTTTGCTATATGTCAAGCATGCAGTCCAAATAACACTGGCATGAAGAAACATGCCTGAGAACATAAAACAAAGCACAGACCTTGGGTCTGGCCAGGCAGACATGGTAAAAAGTCTAATTTCAGCTCTCCATCAAGATGTTTCATAGCCTTGGGCAAATCATTTAACTGCCTGGCTTCTCATCTACGTCATATTAACAGAATTTAAGTTTTGAATGTGTGATTATAATTAAGAGGCCAGCAATGAGATACTACAGCAAAGGGTACAGGAGACACCTCAGATGCTTGAAAACAACATAAAATACTAGACAAAACAATGGTCTTTTGTTTTTGTTATTAAGTGAGATCTTTTTTGGTGTGGTATTTCTACAACAAGAAAAATACAAAAAGACAAGGTACAAAGCCTCTTTCTCAGGAGATCAATGTCATTCAGTTCTTGCTTAATTTTCTGAGGTCCTTCATGTACTTCAACATTCATTTCTTATTTTTTACTGATCTGCAACAAAATATCAGAATATAGGATAAATGGAAGATATTGCTCCATCTGTAAAGATGCTCTAGATTCAACACTCATGCAAGGCCTACCACTAAAATGCTGACTCCTGTAATGGTGTATTTAACAATCACAGGGTACCAGTGAGACAGAGCAGGTTAAATGCTGCACTGCATGACCAGAATGCACACCTGGGCCCCAGACACCCACTGCCTTTGGTATTCTGCACCAAGGAGCTGATCTTGGAATGGCATCGAGCATACTCTTTACTTCCAAAGCCTGAAGGCCACCTAGCGAAGCACTTCCACCCTCGAGGTTCAGCATGTGCTCAAAGCATCGTGCTGAAACAGGTCTTCAGTTTCTACAGAGCACATTGCCCTGAAAAGTTAATACCTCTGCTGGATTCTGCCCCCATTAAATTGTGCCTTTTTCTTTCTATTGATGGTTCTTTGATTCCCACCACTGAACAGACCAAGTCAGAATCCCTTCGGTAGCAGCGCTAACAATCACTGCGCAGAAACAGAAATCAGTGAGCCCGCACTGGCCAAGAGACTGGACAGGAGACCTTTCAGGCCACCATTTTGTGACTGAGTAATGACCATGCCACACATATGGAACTGGAAACTTGGTTTTCCCTCCCCGAGTAAATATGAAGGCTCTCTGTGCAAAACAAATAAAACTCAAAGCATTTTCTTATTCATGTTGTTACTAATCAATATTCATGCACAGTATGAAAGAAATACTCAGACTTTCAGCTATCTTGTGTCAGTGTTGCTCAGAAGACGTAAAAATTAATGAAAAAGGCAATGTGACAGAGCTGCTGAACATCTCAGCAAGTTTGCAGAAGGGTAGGATAGTGAAAAGCGGGTGAGAGGAAAATATCCTGCATGGAAGTACAGCCTCGTGCAGTGCTCAGAACAAGGAGAGGAAGTGAGCAAAATGTGCACAGTTACATGCAACTGATGGGCTGTATTTCACCAGCCTATTTTTACTGTCAAGGCTCCAGACTATATTAGGAGTCTATCCAGTCTCTTAAGCCATGGGATGTGGATAATGGGATCAGATCAAATGATTAAAATCAGTTTGGTGTCATGCTTTCATCTACTAAGTGTAATAGATGCAAAACTGAAAGACTTAATTGTATGATAAAAGTACAAACACCTCTTTGTTTTACCTCTGCATTTTTCCAGTTTAGAGAAATTCATGAGGTTTTTCTCTGTTTGATTGAAATAAACAACAATGGCAAGCAAGATGAGTCTTTTCTTGCAGCATCCCAGCTGAAACTGGTTTCATCTATCCAAACAAATAAGCTCAGAAGTAGTAGAAAAAGAATTTATACTACACCCCGTGAGATATTTTACATAGAGTGTCTGGTTAATAAGCTTCAGAAACAAAGACTGCTTTTAAGTAGTTTACAGAGTTTAATAACTGCCTTTTCTTAGAAGTAAAAATCTGATAATTTCCCAGAATGTCTTTCCCATACACTTAGTTTGTACTACTGTTTTCAAGATTTTTTTTTTTTGCTTATTTGAAACCATTTTTCTAAGAGAAAAATTCGCAAAGAAATTAAAAAGATAAGTCTAGTGAATAACAACAGTGAAGAAAAGCAGTTCTCAAGGTTGATTAAAAGACTTGGAAAGGGTTAAAAATTCAGATCTTTATGTAAGAATTATAAATGAAAGGAGAGTAAGAAAGGGGGAGAAGAGGGGGAAGAGCTAAGCTGCTGGTGACTTGAGTGTATTTATGGATTACTATGTCCTGAAAAGAAGAAAACCAGAGTTGTAAGATGACACTGCAGGGGTTGTCTGGACTTTTCACCGAGTGTAAAGTCTGTTTAGTCAGTGTCTTAATGCCTAATGCTGACCTTTGCCCTCTTCACTCCTCCCTGCTCCAGGTGCAACATTTTTGCAAGTGCTTTAACATTACTGGAAAGTTTTTGCAGGTTTCACACGCTGCAAAGTGCACAGAGCACTTTACACGTCCATTATGCCCACCCAATATCAAGGGTTAGCACATTTTTTTTATCCTAAGTACACGCAATTATTTGTTTTACACAATTTGTTTATTACGATTACTGCATTAAATTAATAAAAACAAAAGCTTCTTTGTAAAGGTATTTAATTTACATAATCCTATACGACAAGATACAAGATTAAGTATAAACTCACCTCATGCTCCCCAGCACTGAGTTGCACCAGGAGTGTGCAACGTATGTTGGCAACGCTATTGATCTCTCTTAAATTAATTCTCTTTGCTATGGAAATGGAAGACAAAAACAAAACCCATCGCTACAAAACAGTCAAGGCAATACAGCTCATTTTCCTCAGAAAAAAAAAATTGATTTCTGGTACAGTTATTAATTAGATTGGGACTGACATAAATTTTAAAGAAAAACAGCAGTTTTAGAAGCTAATAAGAAAAAGTGCTAAAATACATAAGGTCTATTCAATTTCAATTTTATTTACAAAAAATAAAGAGCGTATTAAATCTATAAATTCTACAGTTGTCAGTAATGAAGATAATATAAAAGACAGTACACACATATATAATTATTTCTCCCTGCTTTGTATTTAGTAGATGGTTGCTAAGATTTTTGAGGTCTACAATTTAACTTTGCTGAGGAGAAAGTATAAGCTGGGTACCATCATCTTCAAGCCCACTTGAGATTTTGTGTTGTTTCTGGAAAGTGTACTGTGGCCATTTCCTGCCAGTGTGGGCAAGGAACCCATTTTCCCCGTCCACACTATGCTACCAGACTTCCGGCTCCTTCAGGTCTGATCTGGCACTGAAGATGATTTTCACTCTATAATACCAGGTACTAAAACTCACCCTTCTACAGTGGCATAAAGCTTACTGGAAATCCAAGACTGTCCAGTCGTGGTCCCTGCACTTTGTGATCCACACTAGCTAATTGTGCCTCCCAAAAATTAAAAAATTATGATTTAGAAATTTAAAATTTTTAAATAACTGACTGACTTGCCCACATATCTTCCTCACTGAGCTATGCTGAGAAATGTGCATTACATTGAAGGAAAAAAAAAGAGGAAGAGGTCTAAAAGAAGTGAATAGCAGCAGGTGGGCTTTATGGAAAACCCTACAATCAGAACTGTCTAGCCAAAATAACCCAGGATAACACATCTTCTATGTACAGCATTACTTCAAGGTGAGACTTACATGGAGTTCAGCTGAGGGTTTACATTTAGGGAATGGCTATGACAGATGTGTTTGCATCTGGACTAAAACATTTATTTTGCTGGATTGCCTTTCAGATATGCTAAGCAGCATATACTGCTTACAGGATACTGTAAGACAAAGAATATTTTGGTGTTTTCCTATGACCTTGCTAAAGAAAAATTAGCTTAGGCCATCCTCATTATCTAAACTGTTTTAAGGGGTCTGATTTTGGCGGAGATTTTTCTTTAAAACAAAATATGGATCTTAATATAGTAGTTTATTCCAGGAGTAGGCACAGGTCAAGGGGTCAAAATATTCTGGGAAGTGTGTCCTGAAACAGTTTTCTAATGTTTTCCAATTTAATTTGTAATGCTGTGACTATAAGAGAATAATAATAATAAAAAAAGTTGTTTATTGCGTGACAGACTATTTCTAGAGCTGGGCAGCTTTATCTCAGCACAAAGAGTGCTCCTGTTCACAGTGCAGCTGCTAACAACTCATCAACACTCCTTGTTTAAGAGTAGGGTACAATTAGAAGTCAAAACTTTAAAAACCTGAAATGTTATTATTGCAGTAAGCCATGCAACTGGATTTGATTTCTAGCCAGGCTGTATCCCTTTGCTCCCGACAATGTTTACAAGACATATTTAGTGCAGGTGGTACTCTCCTTAATTTCACTGAAGGTCAAGTGTACTTGTCATAATTGTATTTTTTGCACAGCTGAGAATTCAACTACTTGTGCAGACTGAAAACAGACATTGTTTCTATGAAGGAAGCACATAGCACTGAAGAGTTAGACTTGAAATAAACAGAATGAAGTGAATTTTCGCACTGTTTTCACCTACTATCTCATCAAGATCATCACTTTTGAGTCTGCTGTGTATCAGTGGAAGCAGCCATTTGGGTCCTTCACTCCCAGAATTTCAGAAACCTCTGCCTGGAAAAGTAGTTTCATTTCTTTTTCTTTAGGTGGCTATTTTAAATTTTTTTCAGGACTACAAACTAAGATGAGGTTTTTGCAATGTTTGCACATGACTGACATGACAATGATTTAAAAGTATAAAAATGAATAAAACAGAAATTAATCAAGATTCTAATTTAAGTAAAGAAAAACTAGATTGCCAAAAATATAAATTAATTTTCTGCTATTTTGGAACATCAAAATCATGGCTTTCAGAAGAGACTCAGTCTTATTCTCTGTAAATTCTAAACTGATTTGTTACAATTCTCAGATAGCATACTAAATCTGCTGAAAAAAAAAAGCATGGCAGAAACAGGATACTATTCTTGTGCTTTGATTCATTTACTCTTATGAAGTATCAGTCTCTCCTACATGCAATACGTGCACCTAAAATACAGAAAGTTGTCCACCGAATCTTCTTTAGCCTGTGAATACGTTTCCCTCATCCTCTAACTTACAATCATTCCTAGTACCTTCACTACACATTTTACCTGGAGAAAGGAAATTAAAGCAAAACATCTTTAAATTGTGCTTCATGATAATATTTTTTTCGTGTCAGTTGAAAAAAGCCATAACAAAAAACCCCCAAACAACCAGGTGTCTCCTTCTGTAAATCTTACGTAATAGTTCAGTCTTGCATAACACTTAAAAAAACCCCAGTTTTCTTCAAGTAACTGATTTCCTGATATATCAGAGACAACGAAGAGAAATCATCCTTCCTTTCAGATTCTCTGCATAGCCAGGACCAGAGCTCAAGTTTGCTTCAGAGCATCAGTTCAAAAAATTCTAAAACTAGAGACAGATTCCTCTTGTGAAATCCATTTGCTGATTAGCAGCTTCTTACCCATCTCTTCTACCCCCATCCAATCTGCTTCTCTAAACAACTCTGCCCTGAATCGCTGTATTCCTCTGCAAACAGCAAAAAGTAAAGATGTAAAAATTGGAACTGGTTACATAAATACACAACGTTGCTCTACGTACGATGAGAGTTTTGAAAATTTTACTTAAAAGCGTAAATGCATGTAAAATAGTGCCTTTTTATAGAGCAGTTCGAAGATACAGAAATACTTTCATTAAATTGACACAAGATTAGGACTTCAAATCTACATTTTCATTATTATGGAAACCTCAAAAAATAACCAGGTTGCAATCTGATTAGTTTCTGTCCTTTTTTCCTCAACACAAAATAGTACAGTAAAGCAAGTGAAATTTCATGAGAGTCTGCTAAGTCAACATATAGGACATTGGTATTTCAATCTGTGGGATGCATCTGACATTTTGCTTGTAAATCCAAGCTTCCTCTTTCCTCACCTCATTGGCAACTTTATTATTGAGTTGTATTTGTAATTATCAAGTTTTGCTGCTGTATTTTATGGTCAAATCCACTAAACTTATTCGTTTTGTGGGTTTTTTTTGTTTGGGTTTTTTTCTTTTTAAGAAGAGAAAACATCCCTCTAACCACTATCTTATGCCAGTTTTGTACTTATATTCAGGGAAAAAATATTACATAACTTCATCTAGAGAACCATTAATCAGGACTATTCTTTCAGTATCAGTATTCTAGCTGACTTTTTCAGACCCACTATTAAATTTGGGGTAACTTAAGATCTTTTCCATGAAAAAGAAAATTAAATCTATCCTCATGCTAATGAAGGAAGTGAAACCTAAGTTCCTTAAAAAGCTGATGCAGTTCCTGTCCTTTTCAAGGAGGAATCAAGATGGTTTTTTGCTGAAATACTGGTTTAAATTTGTACCACAAAAAAATCCTGAACTTTAAGAAATAGTTCAAAGGGAACAGGGACTAACACTGAATGTGTATTAAGTTCACGAATCTATTTCTTAGATACACGACTGCGTTGTTTCTCTGAGGAGATGGCAACACACTTGTACCTCTGTAGGAATCAGCACCAGGAATCACATTTAGCCTCAACCCAGCAGGCTCCAGTGGGCTAGGCCTCCATCACGTGTTTCCAAAACGCTCCTTGAGAAAGGAGAACGATACCTTGCATGCACAGGTTGTGAGAACATCAAGGCCATTGAAAAGACCAGTGAGACTTGGCTGAATTCCAGACTTTTTATTGTATTAAGAATCAGGTCTCTACTCTGCCCTCCTCCAACGACTCTCTGATGGGTAACTCACTATGTAGTGCCTATATCCTGTCCTTTTCTTTCCTTCTTTGGGATTTACACAGAACAGACAGCAATGATTTCCTGCTGGATGCCCTCAGGATTCACTGTGTGCTTAGGACATTGCAGAGGAAGAAGAGACAGTCAAGAAAATTTGAGACTTTTATGGGAGAGGGGTTTGTGGCCTTGGCTACAAGATAATAATGAGCTTCCTGCTCCTTTTCTCCTTAGCTCTCTACAACAGGAGGTGGAAAGCATAATGAAGACTAGAATTGTGCATTCCTCCTTGCCAAAGATTTGTCATCCAGTAGTTTTAAATTTAGAAACTTAACTTGGCTGTCATTTCTTTTACTGCACAAATGTAAAATAAGTGATGTTAAGATAGCATTAAAGAGAAATGTGGGGGAGACTGCTTCTCAATTGTTCTGTTTGAAAACTTGTACTTTATTTCATGACAAGCAGTGAGATTCACTGGAACAGGCATTCTGCACTGAAAGATATTGGGCATACTTCATTATATGAGAAAATTTCTAAATGAAGACCGTCTGTATTGTTTTCCATTTCCTTAAAGAAGGCCTCAGGCTGTACCACCTGTCCAAACATATTTACAGTCTCTCCCCACTGCTGCAAGCCCACTGTAGTGGAATTTTTCTAAGGGTCAAAGGTAGCACAACTGAAGAGGTTTTGTTTTGGTTTGTTTTTTAAGACACAAGGAGATACCCATGAATTTTCTGCAAATCTAGCTGCAGAGATAACTGGCTCATAATAGAAACATTTGTTAATCTAATCTAGAGATATTTCTGAGCAACTGCTAACCATTCGATAAACTTTTTTTTAGTTTAATACTACATTCTGCAGCTTGCTTTAGACTTACCTACTTTGTTCTCTGCTACCATCTTTTTCCACTTTTTGTTTTTAAGATGTTACTTGAGCCACAAAAGCAAACCCTGTATCTCTCAGCATACTTGCCAAGTTCATTTTACTTTTACTTCCTCGTTTAAGGGGAAAAAGGGGGACCGAGGGAAACAAACATTTTGGATCAGGTGATACATCCATATCTGAAGACAGGAGCAAAGATGAGAGATCAAACTTGCCTAAAAACAGATAAGCAATTACTCAATCAGCAATATAACATATTTATCACTTGAATAAATTGCTCAAAATTTGACAGTTGCTATCTTTACTGAAATTTCTATTTGGAGGATCCCTCCCCCATCCTCCAGGAAAGACATCTGGCTACCACTGAATGGAGTTTAGTGTTTGAACATCCCATCTGGTTTCATCATGTTAACACATGATTCCAAGTCATTCAAGAAGTATGAACAATGGATATTGTATTCCATATAGTGCCATGTGGATTTAATCTTTAAAAGATGGTGGCACTGTAGAACTCAATCTTTTAGTTAAAAGTCAAAACATTTCATGTACTGAAAACTCATTTCCCATACCCTCAGAAACCTCACATTTTATCCTGCTCTAAGAAGGACAAGGAGACAATGTCTCCCTCATATAGTGCCATTCCTGTTGTTACCTACCAGAACACCTATCTGGATAAATCAAGAACACATTTCCTAAACATGACAGTTAAAAGCAGCATTAAAACAGATTTTTCATGAGAATACTCACTCATTATTTTCATACTCAAGTTACTTCCAGACTGATTAAAAACAAAAGCAGAAGTTTGCTATGAGTCAAATGAAAGTTGGGCACTTTTGCCTTCCAGAACTGGTTACTCTACCTTTCACTGACATTAACAAAATCTAAAAAAATCTCTCCAAAATAAACTGTGCTTTCTTCACCAGACCAGCACTAATCTATCTCAGTGATGCTGAAAGAACACCTCATTACTCTATATACTCTTGAATTAAAATTCAAGAACATTTCTTATTCAAACAGTTCTTTCACATTTACTTCTTCATAAGGATAACTGACCCACGGTCCCATAACACTGACCCAAACAGGTATTTTTTGTATTTCTTAAAGGATCCCTAGTAGGAACAAATACTCAATAAGTGGTTTATTATGAAAACTTAATAAAAACTGATTTCACACTGAAAGAGAATTATATAAACTTCAACTGTAAGCAGGTATTTAAATATTTTCTAGCTGCCCTTTAAGCCACCTAATAAAATGATCTTGCTTCATTAGAGCCCTAGGGAAAGCGACTGGTTTTGCCTGCAAGGATGAGAAGATGAGGAAGTAAATATAGATATTTTGGAGGGAATCACCTTTTTAGTGGAATGAAGCAGGGCAGACACGCTTTACATCTCTGGAACTGGATCATGAAGAGTGACTAGTTTATCCTCAAAACTGTGAGGCCAGAGTCAAGAGTTGTGTAACAAGACATTATAGATTTGCTGATGAAAAAAGACAGAATTCTGTGAAGAGTGATAAAGGCAATTACACCACCCAACTTTTTCCGAACTCTGCTGAAATGTATGTTTTATTTGGTATCACCATATTTACCAGCCAGCTCAAAGGTTGAAGTAAGTTAGATGTGTGGACCACATGACATCAGGATTTTCACAAAAACAGCTAAATCAAAAGTATTTAAGAGGCTACTGTTGGTGCTTAAAAGATCACTTTGTGTTGTCTGGAGAATTTCTTTACCTGCTGTGTTTCAGTTGACAAAACCTATCTAGAGGATCAAGGTTACTATATTTAATAAACAGAGAGGGCAAAGGAAGAGAAGATGTGCTCAAATTTATGGAAGTGAATGAATTCCTGTGAGACGAACTGGATAAGTTCCCAGCAAACTGGTTTGAAGGCTAGCTGCATGAGTTGGAAATTCTTTTAAAATCTGTGGAGATCATACAGACTGTTAAGACAGTGGATTATGTGCATTGAACAGTGTCACCTCTAGCTGATTACATCAGGGAAGCTACTGCACTCCCTAAAATCATGATGAGAACTATAAAATGCAAGATTGGAATAGAGATGGCAAACTTTGCTGATTGATTGTGTTCCACTGCTCCTATCACCTCTAATAACTAAATCATTAACACAGTAGTGACTATTTTCATTGATGACCACCTTAGTTTTACAGAACTAAGAGGTGTTTGTTTCATTTGGCAGAACTTCTGTCGACTCTTCTCAAGCAATTCTGCTTGAGTATTCATTCAGCGCAGATTTATGCAAGCTATAGCAGACAGCCTGTGTCAGAGAGTCTTCAGAGTCTGTTTGCCTAATTCAAGTACTCTGTCTAGAAAGACATTGCTTTTGAGTACTCAAAACCTATTCATTCTGTTCCTTATGTTGGCAAGCACAAAACACACAATACTTTTCAGTTTGTAATCCATCTGCAACACCTGAATTACTACAAGCACTTGTCATCCACTGAAGAGAAAAAGGGACACTGACAAAAAGAACTTGAGGAAACTGAAGTCCTAAACTGAGTCTCCCTGAAATAATTTTAAAAATATATTTTATTGCTGTGCCCTTAAGCCATGAATGACTTAAAACATGCGAGATCCATGCTTACAAAGAACTAAAATCCTGTCTTCTAGAATTTAGGTAGTTAGTTAAAACTCGTTGGTTCTATATAAGTATTTTGTACCAGTGGAAAGTTTGACTTCTCAGACAAGATCCAGAATTACAGTTGGTTCTACTCACGATCAATTTCACTTAAGATGTAGAAAGAGAAATTTGAAGACATAGCAAGACTTTCTCAGGGAGATAAAATTGATTTTAACGCTTTACTGCTGGCATAGCCAGACAATATGAAATTGGTGCCAAGTTATCCTCAATAAGATTAGCAATACGTCCATTTAAAAGGGCAGTGATACAGTACCTGATAGAGCTCTTGTTGTTACATTGGTTGTCTAATTTACAAAAATGTGTGGGATATTAATGCTGATTTTTAAATTCTTGTATAGAGTAAGGAGCATTTATTTCCTAGAACACTGTATTCAGTTATCTTGTTCCTACCTATGATGTTTAACTTCCCCAAAATAAAGTAGAATGCCTTCGCACTCCCATCCTTCATAAGGGGAGAAGAGTATCTCAGCATTTTGACGTAAGTTTCAGTATTAAGAGAAAACCTGAGTGGCTTTATTGAATCTATTCACGCTTTCTGGGTATCTACGTAAATTCCACATTAAATGAAAGTAGCGGGTGGTCCTAAAGTGAAATCTTGCAGTGCCAGTCTGAGTTCTAACTTGGACTTTGGTTATTTGTAGCTCATGTTTAGCCTTATGGAAGATCTAAGTGCATTATGATTCAAATAACTGAATTCAAACTTAAATCTCTTGTCCTTGCAGTAATCTAACTCAGATATTTGTGCACTGCAGACATTTGATATCTCAGTCTCTCCCTCTTGCTAATACAATCTTGTTTTCCACATATAAATGGCAAGCTGCCAATTAGGGAAGTACACATGCTGCAATGCAAAGGAAAATAAGTAGATATGTCTGTATGTATTAACTACAAGTCAGTATTGTCTAGTGCAGCTGGAGTGAAAAACACTCCAAAAAAGCTAATTACAACTCCAATCTTTATTATTATAAGCAAAAGCTTTTGTGAGCTAGGGTTACAGTCCTCCCTGCAGCATATTTCTTGTTTTTAAGTCCTTGTAATTCTTTTTCCACTGATTCAAACTCTTGAAAATAAAATTGTGTCAAAGCTATTAAAACAACAAAAATCTTAAAACAAGGAAATTCATCAAACTATAGTGCAAAGAATAAAATTCTCTTCATCATTCCATCACTTCTGTGGCCTTATAGTTGCTTTTATCAACACCATTCCAACATCAGCGCCAGAATGGCAATTAAACAAAACCCATCAGTGTAGATAGAAACATTTTTATAAGCTTCCTTAAGGAAAAACCAAGCTACTGGTGAAGCCAGCAGGACACCCAGGTTCATCTGGGCTCCTGTTCCACATTCAGCATGATGTAATATGAGAAACTCCTCTTTGTTTTTTCCCTGATTTCCAAGCTGTGAGAAGCTGTGTTAGGATTATTCCCTTTATTTATCCTGCTATAAACTAAAGCAGACAATCTTTTGGACACTGCTATAGAGTAACAGAGAAATCCAGGTAATGGTATATGATACACAGAGTTGTATATCACTCTCAAAGCCTAGCAGCAATAATTTAGATCAGGATACTGAAGTTAGCAAACCTAAAACCCCCCATATGATCTCTTTCTCTCCGTACTTACTGTACAGGTTCTGTAAGTATATTGACCATCTATAAGGTCACTATATTTGTTGAGCCTGCTAAAACAAAACCCAATAACTATATTTTATTCATTCTCCTCTCTATCTAAGAATAAGAGACTTAGCATAACTAAATTTTGTGGGCTCTGTAATCTCCACATGACTGTGCTGCATTCTGTCCTCATGAAATGCTTGGCATCTTCTTGTGCCACACTACTCAGCATAAGCTGCTTTTCTGTAATTCATAGACCACTTTTGTACAGGACCATTGCCATTTTTCATTTCCAAAAGCAACTATATGAAGTGATAGAACTCTCAGAAATGGAAAAAACATGTCCTACTTTTAACTTAACAGAAAATGGCATTTCATCTTATAGCTCTGCCAGTGCACTTGCTCGTAATGTGATGTGATATGTCATGTAGGTTAAAGTGAATTTCTTTGCCTCAAGGATCAAGTGCCACTTCTCACCAGAAACGTAAGAAGATTTCACTTCGTGTTTGACTCCTAATTCACAAATACTGCAGTCTTTGCATATCGGCTTTTCTGTCAAGCTGGAGGATGGTGATTCATAAAGTTAAACTTCATGTGGAGTTGTACCATTTTTAAAGAAAACTCCTTCAGAAAACACTTCCAGGGATTAAAAGGGAATTTATAGTCAAAAAACAGACACACTGACTCCAAAATAGCTGTTTTGCATATAGCAGTAAATTGACTGCTTTAGACAGATCTCTTCATTCTTCCTAAATGTCACTGAAATTTAAAGTAGAACAGGACTAGTTTTGAACTCAAAGTTTTGTGGGCTGGAAAAAGTGAGTTTTCTGCTTACCTGTGGTCAGGAAATATTTATCAGTTTGCCAGTTAAAAAAAATAGCAGTGAATGTTATACAGTGATTCATTTCTTTATGTGAAGGACTTCACATAAATTAGCAATCTAGCATTCAGTGGTCACATGTATTCAACACACCGAGTAATGCTGCTTTATCTCACCCTCATACGAACACAACAGCGTGGCCTCCCACTAAGTTCTTTAGTGCTTGATGTAGTGAGCCAGAAGTACCTCAAAGTTGTTTGGCATAATTAACAACTGAAGGTAGGACTAAATACAAAATTTGTGGGGAAATTTGCAAGCTATCGTATGTGCAACAGTACCAACCTAAATAATTTCTAGTAAAAAAATTTTAGTCCATTTTGGACAAGTGCAACTGCTTATGCCAACTCTTCCAATAAAATACAGTAAAACCATTTAATGAAACATAAAAATGCCCTAAGACCAGTCCTCCAGATAAAGTACATTTATCACAATCCCAGATCCAAATTTACTTTTTAGGTGTTTTAATAGAGAATTGCAATTGTTATGAGTTATGCAAACTTATTCAGGGGAAGGGAAGGATGACTTTTGGACTTTGATTAGTGCAGTTTGGGGAGGAAGAGGGAAATAAATGAGATTCAGGTCTGCTTTTAAAATAATTCTGCTGTCAGAAGATTCCACCATCACAAAATAGGTGATACCTGTAACAAGCCAGACAAGATAAAGATCTTATAATCCTCTGCTTATGACCAAAGCTAAGCAAATGTGCAGCTGATAAAGGTATCTGACACTCTTTTGCTGGGCTTTTGAAACCTTCATCATGGTACTGTAGATAAGAATGTTAAAGAGATGCAGCTCTTCTTGAAAAACATCTTCAGCCTTTGTCAAAATTATTGCAGGCTGCCATTTTCCAAGCCATACAAATGTGCCATTTGGATGTCAGGTATCGATTGCAAGGGACTTCTCATGGAGAAAACTCCCATGTTTCACAGGAATTCAGCAGAAGAGCTTATTACCACAGCCTTCATCTTCCATCTTAAAGCTATTAAGAGGGCAAGGTATACACTTAAAAAATTTTTGAAAAATAGGAGGGGCAAATGTTTCAGAGGGACTGCAAAGATTTATCTGTTTGATTTGTGGAATGAATAAAACACACAAGCTCAAAACCTTTTAAGTATTTTGAGCTTCCATCAAATTTAGGGCAAATCCCTTAAGAGAAATTTCTCACTGTGAGTCATGTGTTGGACTTGCCTTTGTTGGTTTTTAACAGCAGGAAGTTGCCTCCCAAGTTAAGATGCTGGTTTGTTTATTACAGTATCATTAAAAAAATACTGTCCAACAAAAGATACAGTTATTTCTTTACAAAGACAAAATCCCATTCAATTAGAAAGGTTTATAAGATTAAAAGAGAGACAGACAAATATTTAAGAAATATATGTCTTCCTTTATCAAGTGGAAGCCAGGTACATGGCAACATGCTTGGGATTAATAGGAGGAGACTGATTAAAATTTCTTATTTTAATGGGAGTCTCATCAAGGTTAGACTTTTAATCTCCAGATTAAAACAAACAAAAAAACCCCCACAAAAACCTCTCCAAAAAACAACACCAAACACCAGTAAAACGTTAATTCACACTACTTTATATACTTCAAATCATTCTGGTACTTAAGGCTGTTAATTTTTTCCTTTACATGAATTTTTACAGAAGGTTCTCTACACATTTTAAGGCAGAAGGATCAGTGTAACACTCTTTAAGAAATGAATATGTAATTCTGCATCTTTTAGTGATTAAGAGGAAAAATGATTTTAACAGTCAATCAAAAAGAGTAACAAAAGGAACACAAAGGAGGTCTCAGTTCACTAAGTACTGCTTGTCTTTGCAGAGAGAAATTTTGTCTAGAAGCATTCAACATGCAGAGTCAAAGCACTCTTCTGCAACATCAGAACTCAGAGTCGTGAGGCAAAATGGTTTTGCTGGGTAGAGAGTTCTCCCCCTAGCTGAAAAGAATTAAAATGTACTGTTGAAACCTCTTCAATGAGCCAACACCACCAGCCAGGCTGTAGTACCTGCACAGCAGCAACACCGCCCAGGCCATGCACTGCTCTGCTGCCTTTATTGGTACAGCTGGTGGCAGAGGAACAAACGAAAGGCCAAATTCTTCCAACCAGCCAGAACCACAACAGACACCCCCAGAGTGTCCCAACTATGACCTTACTGCAGGTGAAATGCAGATTGAAACTCTGAAAGTGAAACAAGATGGAGAAGAAACTTTGACAAGTATGACCTGCCCTAACTTGAAGGCAAGAAGCATTTAAATGTTAATGTCTATATATGCTAATTTAATTAGTAAAATGAGGTATTGTATGCCATGCTACTTAAAAAAAACCAAGACTCACTGCATACACAAAAATATTATTTGACTTATTTATATACTTATGAAACAAGTTTGCCATATCTACCCCACTTCCCATAATCACTTCAGGAAAAAAGTACTGTACAGAGCCTGGCAAAAAAAGTGTAAGAGTTGTTTAACAAAACTCCCTTCCCGTACCATAAATGAAGGCTTCTACCACACCTATGTCAATAATATAGTCTAGTAGAAAATGAGAACTTCAAAAAAGTAAAAAAAAAAAAGCACTGGATACTTACAAAACAGATTAGTACTTGTTTTTTGTGAGAATGGAAAATTACCTCCTTTTGGGCAAAACAGTGGAAGAGGAAAGTATCACTGACTTTTATTCTATATCCCTATATGCTTTATTAAAAAAACCCCAAAAATCCACTTATTTAACTGGTCACATTATATTTAGGTCACGTGGAAGAAATGATACTTCTGGAAAGGTGCAGCCCAAGGTAGTTACAAAAACCTTTATGAAAACATTTAAGTAAACAAATAAAAAACCAGTTTCATCCTCTCACATTCCTTGTTTTTTTAAAAAAACTCCTTGCTTTTAAAAAAAATACAGGTAGCTGTGTTTAAAGGAGCGAGAACATGAGACACATGGATTTGGTGACTCTGAACTTAAACTTAAACTAGGACATCAAGAAATAATAGCGGCAGGTGTTCCCTTACCCCTCTGCTGCCAAAAAAAGATGCAACTCTACTATTTCTTCCTCTGATTACAGTGGTGCATTTGAGTTTCTAATGGTTGAAGAGGGCATTACAGGAAAGCTTACTTTTTTGTGTGTTTTTCAATAATTGTTCTCTGTACAGCAAAAGTTTTAACTTCCAGAATCTGCATTTGAAGTATTGGAATTTCTCTCCATTTTTGACTCCCAGTACTGACTGTCACAGTAGCAAGAGCACAGAGAGGACTCTGAGGGCATTGCCCCTCCTTTTGAACCCCTTGCAGGGTGCACGGCAGAAAGGCTTGGGGGAGCCAGAAGCCCTCTTCTCCACTCTGCAGCATCACTCAGCTCTTTCTGCTGAAATAAAGGCAGCAATAAGTGTCTGTCCCTTTCAAAGATCTTTTCTAATGTTAGCAGGTATCTTCTGTTCCCTATTTTACAAAGGAGAAACTGAAAGTCTAAATCTCTTTTTTAATTAAATCTCTAAAGTGAACGCCTTTGAAAATTAAATGCCTGAACTCACACATCCTATTGGCTGATGGCTGTTCAGAACAGTTTTTCTATTTCACTTCTGTCCTACTCCCTGACAGCCTCTCACAGTAGGGCGAACTTCCCAAGAGGCAGCCAATAGCAGTCATGCTAAAAAGAACTTTGGGGCAAATTCTTAATCCATCTGCTTGCTTCTACTTTAACACCTTCACAGTAATTTACAGTATTTTCACCCATACAATCATTATTTAATTTAAAAGAAGAATGAATAGGAGTATCTTCTTTAACTTGTATGCCAAAGTAAGTTTATTGCTTAAAAGAGCTTCCCAAATTCTGTGAATTAAAGGAATTTTCAAAAGACTTCCTACACTAAATGTGAAGCACCATAAAAATAGATTCTTAGTATACTTAAATAATAGTCTGGAATGTAATTAGAAACTTTAATATTTGAAGTTGAATGAAAATTCATTTTCCTTTACCTTCTTCTAGTTAGGTTTCTCATAAGGAGCCTTCTGTTGAATCAGAAATAAATCTTTACCCTTAAGTTAGACAATATTTAAAAATGGTGGAGAAGAGATGAACTAGATCCAATCATAAGCACACACATAGAAAGAAAAGTATGCTAAAAGTAATTAAAAATCCTAGAGGACAAAAAGAAATGTTGTATTAAAAGGTGAGGTATGATCAGGGTACCTACAGTTATTTTGAACCTTGTGACTTTAACAGAGTGGGGTTTAGATAAAACCCTATTAAAAAGGCTCTTTGTTCTTTTGGAAAAAGGCACAAGATGATACTTAGAATGCCACATAAAATAAACAGGAAATCTAGATAATATCCTGGAAACTGCTAGCTATCAAGAGTTTCACTTGGAAACTATGTTCTATAAGATTAAAGATAGCAAAATTTTGCCACCAATACCTAGTCCTGTTAGGACTGTAGCTTTTCATGTCAGCACCTTTTAGATTTAACTGAGATTATATCAGGAACCTTACTTTACATTATTCTACTATTTACTATAGTCATTAATCTCTCTGAAATATGCATTTAAACAACCTACATGTACCAGTGCACACAGCACTGGTAATATATAATCTGACAATTCAGAGAATCCAAACTGTTCACTGATGGTTCACCTTTCTTTCTAAAAGAAGTGCCCTAGACACGGAAATTTCCACCTGGTTTTTTTAATGCAAAACCTGAATCAAAACATAAAAACTGAATACAAAGATCAGGTTCAATATAACCATACTTCCTGGGACATGAAACTGAAGATACTCAAGTATGGTATTAAAGAGGCTTGTATATTGTTTCCTTTATAATTAGAAAAATTTCTAACCCTATATGCTGCACAATCTAAGCACATGATTGTCAGAGGTCCAAAATAAATGACAAAGTAATGCAATTTTATTCACAGCTCTGCTGGTGAAAAAAATTTTATGTGGTAGAGAAAATGCCCGGTTTCCACAATAAACTTCATTGGGAACTCATGAGTTGTAACAGTTGTGAGTTAGGGAAAAAACTTGATATAATACCTTACAGGTACCCTGAAAGTGGACCTTCAACAGTTGTCTCTGACTTTTCCCTGTTGCAATAGGCATTTGAAGTGACATCTGAGCTATTTATTTTCAGTAAGAAGCCAAGCACTTGTGTCAAGTAGCACCACATTCCACAGGTTGTCTCATTTAAAAGCTGTAAGCCTAGCTAGATATTGGCATGCATGATTCAAGGTGACAGAACTCAGTACTCAGCAGGGGAGAGAAAGGCATTTAGAAGATAACAGAAGTCCAAGTATGAACTGTGAAAATATATAAACTCATTGAGGGGAATGGGAGAAGCCTATGCTTAAGGTTAGATGTATGTGCTCAAATATCTCACTTAATCAGTCAGCAATAAAAGAATATCTGCCAGGAAACATTTTAACCCAACAAGGTATCGTAAATAGCGCGGTCCTCTTTCGGGATATAGTCTGTTGCTTTCATAGTATAAGCTACAGTCAGTGGAAAAAGTTATGGAATACAATGTTGGGGTATCTCTGAATTTACTGAATTCTTTCCAAAATGCCGTATGGTGGACTATTTAGTATTCATCACCATGCTTCTGTGGAGCAGCGGCTGTTAATTTTCTAAAATATACAGAAAAGGAAAAAACATTAGCTCTACAAACAAGCTTATTTTGTCCTATCTTGTCATTTTTTAGCAGAAAGCCCAGCAGCTCACCTACGAAGGAAAAAATTTAGTAGTTAAGTGTAAATTAAACAGCTAAAACAGGAATTTACTGTCCAGTGTATCTAAGAATCAGTGAAACAAATCCACTTTTCTTCTCAAGGTCAGCACCAAGATGACAAACAGTCTGTATTACACAGTTGTATCATATAGTCAGCATGCCAGACGATGAACCCATAATTCAACAAGCCCAGACTTAAGGTCCAGCACAAACACAGCATTAAATGTGCTTCCCAGTGCTTCTGAATATTGCATTCAGTCATTGCTGCTCCCTAGGAAAACAACCAATCCCCCAGCCACAGACAGAAACCTCCTCCTTTTCCTGCCCCTCCAACCTCCTCCTCCAGTGTAACCCAAAAAACCAAAGAAATCAGAAATATGGCAGGCAAGGGCAAGGCTGCATTTTTGTCTGTGCCGTGTGGAGTTGCTGAAACCAACTTAAGAGCTCAGTGAGATAAATAGCACTGCTCTGGTTTTACAGTGGTGCAGATGAGATGAGGGTCTGACTCCCCTTTTGTTGTTTAACGGATTTTAACAAGAGGAATTGGAGAGGGGAAGAAAAGGGTTTCCAACTATTTTTTGAAAAGGTATCTTTGAAAGGAAAATGCAGTCTTCAAAAAGGAAGAAAATCGAAAGCTTTTCCTTTCATTTCTTATCTTCCTAAAATACATATATACAGTTTGTTCCAGGAAATGTCTGAAATGCCTTCTGGTAGCTTTTAAATAAACATGAAAATCTCCTTTTGAGTTCAAAGAATTTCAAATAATGACAGGGGAAGAGTTCTTGGACTGTAACACAGATGTAAACAAAGGTCACGAATCACTCTCAATAATTAAAATGCATTATCATTACTTTTTGACTTTTAGTCTGCTATCACATAACTGAATTAGACATGAGCAAAGCTCTAATGTGCCTCCACAGCAATCTTTTCCTGTACACTAAAACCAACAGACCTCAGCTACATTTCTCAGCTAGGAGCTAATGTTTCTGGATATATGTTACTGTTGCAGTTTCATTTGTCAGTACAGCCTTATTTACTTGCTTCCTGTTATTAATTATGGGAAACGGGATCTCTTCAAACTGTAGGAGAGGCTCTTTTAACTCCTGTCTAGACTTTTCAAGACAAAATATTGATGAGCCCTTTAATGTTTGTGCAGAGACACAATCTGAGCAAAAAAACCCCCATCGTTACCTCAAACAGCTTAAGACTCCTTATCACACATTCACCAAAAAAAAAAATCCTTTAAATCACTCGGGCTCACATCCTTATTGTTAGTCACTGAAGTAAGGTTTCCTTTCATAGTTGGATACTTTCTTCATCTGTCACACTGATTAATTAACAGCTCACAGTATGAGCCCTGAGCTTAAATAGCCTACTGAAACGAGGAGGAGAGATCAACGTTAATATTCCATAAAAAGCTGAAGAGGAAAAATGCTTTCCTTAGTATGAAGGGATCTGTCTTCTAATAATAAAAAAATTAACTAATTTCTGTTTGGTTACATTACATGAGGAGATGAGAGCGCCCAGCTTGCGAAGGAAGATTGCAGTAGAGGATTAGGACAAAAGTTAGAGAAAACTTAAACATTTTAGATTAAACTGCTGGTTGGAAACAACCAGGTCTTGAACACCAGTGAAATTATTTTCATCATCATTACGAAAAGCCAGTTTATCAACACATAATGAGCAAATCTATAAAAACGCAGTACCATTTCCTGTAAAGATATATGGGGAAAAGGCGTGCAATTACATGAAATGGAGAGTGGCTAAAACCCTAAAGCTAAAGCTGGTTTTAGCCAAAGCATTTGTTGTTTGTCTCACACACACCTCTTCCCCAAACTGTTACAGTCTGGCAGTTATTTCAAGAGTTTGACTTTCAACAACTGCAAGTTCTCCCCCTTTTTTAAGCCCCACCAGTACTGCTGAGTGGGCAAAAATTACAGATGCAAGAAAAGCTGACAAATGAATGCGAGGCCCCTCCTCTCCAGTGTCTTGACAGTCAGAGCCCCTGCCAAAACATGCCTGAAAGCTAGAGAGGAGACAAAGACACAAAGATTCCATTTTTTCAGGGAAAATAGATTTCATGTAGAAACTACGAGGGAGAAGAATAGCACACTGGCACATGTGTAATCTCAAAAGCAAAGCAGGAATGAATGTTTCAAGAAAAAGTAAAATCATATTTGCTTATTGAGTAAGTTCAACAAATGCTACTTAGCACATGGCTCTTTCTAAACTGCAAAGTGCTACACGGAGTAGGAGGGGGAAAGCTCCCATAAAGTCAGAAAAATATTTTCAGTCATGGAGAACCTTCAGTTTAACACAATCCAAGCTAAGAGTTCGTGGCTGTTGCTCTAAATCATCTCCCGACAATGCCGTAGTACACACGCAACCAAAACAAAGTAAACCCAGCTTTTTAGCTCAAATCTCTTTGACTGTGTTTACTACTAAAAGATGCTTCCCCCAGGGTGTCGTTAATAAAGTTGCAAGGAGTTTAAAAGCCTGGCAGCTAGGCATATCCAAGTTTTCAAGCTTTTCATAACAAGTTTACTACTTTTGGCTTGTTAAGCTGTCGTGACTGGCACTCCTCACTGAGCTGGAACAGATCTGCCTCTGAGCAGGGAGGGCAGCAGCAAGGTGAGTGCAGGCAAGCAGAGCAAGAAAAAAGCATCAACATGATTTCTCTTTGAAACTCATCAGAAAGTTGGAGGAAAGTCCAATTAATGGTGGGAAGATTTGGGACAATTCAAGATTCTTGCTAATTTAAAAATAAAAAGGATTTTCACAACAGCATCTAAGATTAGAAACTATTGTTTTAACTGTGATTCCAGTCCTTTAGGACTCAGTGGCAAAAGAAGCTACTGTTAAAAAGAACATAAGCTCCCACCAGACTGGCAATTTAGGAAGTAGAGGTATAAAATGGAGTTTTAGTCATCAGAAAGGTTTTCAGAATGCTCCCAGCTCTCATAATTAGTGCTTATCAACATGAGGCATTCTTACAAACTCTCTGCTTTTGTCTTAGGAGAGGCTTCTTCTACAGAAGCACTCAAATTCAGCTGAAGTCTTCCAGCCTTTCATCAGAACACTAATGCGGTATAAACAGAACATAGAAAACTTTACATAATAAACATTCTAAATACGTGATTAATGCCCTGAATCGACAAGTTTGTGATTGAGGATAAAATACAACTGCTGAGAGCACTCTAAGAAGACCCCCAGGAGCCCTCTGCCTTGCAGGAAGCACCACAGGCAGAGAGCCCAGCCCTGTGCTGGGCTCACCCTCATGCTCCCCTTCCTTCAGCCTGTGTGGATATGGCACAGCTCTTACTCTGAACGCAGGTGCTGCCTCACAGCCCTTACTCTCTTTCCCTTCTGTCGGCTCCTGAACCCTGCTCTGCCAATAGACTTAGGAAAGAAAGGACTGGTAATCCTTTGACTAACTAATAAATCCCCTTCAGGATATCAACACTGATTGTTACAAAGGGATTGGGATAGTCCAGAACAATTTATAAAAAAACAAACCCAAAACTCAACCCTGTTCTCCATGTTACACCTGAGGTAAAGTATCAGGAATATCAGAAAAAACCTTGAACCTTACACATTTAGTTACAAATCCACATTTATTTTTCATTCAATTTCCTCCCGTTCCTTTGGCTGTTCCTACGGTCCTCCCGATAGGAGGCATATTCTAACACTTCATAGCCAGTCAGTATCTAAATGGTTTGCGGTTTTTTTAATGCATTTTACCATCCAGCCATCACTCAGCGCCTCCTAAATACCATCCTCCTCACACATAGCTGTGTCCGTTTGGTCTCCATTCTCAACCAGACCAAACCACCGTTATATTTTCATTTTGTTAGTACAAAGAGATCCTAGATGTTGTCTCAGTGCAGAGATGAAAAAGCCTGCATCTCCCAGTGTGATGACAAACTGATACATTCCCTCAGTTCAAATTGTCATAAACTGAATCCCAAACTCTTCCTCTACCTCACCCACCCTGGAAGTAGAACTGCTGTACTTGTACACATAGATCAAGAGTAATATGATTGCCTGACTTCCAGGAATATTTCAAGAGAAAAGGAGATTTAGTTCTGAGGTCAAATTCTAGAACTGCTAACAGCACAGTTCTAGTAAAAAAAAAAAAAAAGGGGCTGCAGTTAATGCAGTTAATGACTTAGGTAAGAGAAATAGAACAGAGAATGAAACAAGAAATAAGATTTATGAATAGTTATAAACATGCTTTATCTGGTAAACTCATTCTTCAGCGTGTCATTACAAATAATCTTTACAGAGAAAACTCAAGTTATATCAGACTATAGAAAGAGCGCAGCAGTGAAAAATATTATCTCTTGATTTCACATATGTTCCGTCACTCACCTAACACTATTCCTATCTGAATACTTTTAAAGATTACTCGAAAATCAAATGTTAGCATTATTTCAACCCATAGAAGCTGTTGAGAGTCAAAATGAAATCTTGCATCTTTGTCTAATGTCTGTCGTTGCAACTGAGCTCATTTTAACGGCCGCATGTCCAGGCAGTGTGTGGCACAGGGCTTGAAAAGGAAGGAGACTTATGTTTCATTTGGCACTGGTACAGCATAGGTCTTTAGCATAAAATTTATTAGCATTAATGGGCATTGTGTAATTAAAGCACTGTGCTTTAATTCCCTGAGGGGTCATGGGGCTTTTTTCATGTCCTATAAAACAGACAAATAAAAAACGTGAGATTTTTCAAAGCTATTCGAAGAATTCAAATGTGCGTGTTCCTCCATTAATCATCATAGGGAAGGCATAGCTGAACAAGATGGATCCAAAATTCTCAAAATGTCTTCCATGAAACCGCATGAAGGTTAATACAAGACACCAGGTTTTTTGAGAATATGCTATATAATTACAGTATTTTGCAAGGCCACGAGTTGTTCAAAAAGTAACCATTAGACCACTGAAAAGTACAGATTTGAAAAAAGTATTTTTAGATCTAATATGCCATACTTACTTGGTACTAAACTTGTTTAAAGGAGTCGAATTTAATGAAGTGGCTTTGAGAAGCAGCTCAAATATTTGTTACTTGAGCCCTGGCATTTTCTTTCCTGAATGCCAAGAATTTGGAAGGCTTTCAGAATCTCATCACCTAACCCACTGCACTTCAGGGATGGGGCGAGTCATTTATGGAGTTCCTATATGCTTTTGAATATCACAGGCTGAGATTGGAATAATATTCAGAGCTACTGAAAAAGTGCAGGAGTGGTGCAGGTTTCATTAGGATTGGTGCATGTCACCAGTAAAGATCAGACTATTACCTAGACCTGCATTTCAGTACTTAAGCAGGATTAATTTTCTGTAAGAGAAAATTAATTCAGAATTACACTATGGAAAAAACCCAACACACACAGGTCTTGTATTTGATTTTTCAGAAACTGATCTTGCCAACACTTATCTGCAGCACCGAAAAATAATCCTGGAGCTCATTTTCTGGCAATTTTTTATTGTTTTACATGTCTGAATGATCTTACATGAACAGCAAGTCAGAACAGCATGGAAAAAAGGCCACTGATGTAACTTTATGATGTTTAAACTATTGAAGACATAAGATTTATTGACAGTATTGTGTCACAGCTTAATATTCTGAATAATTTAATTTCATTTAGAGCTAGCTTGAAGCAAAAACTATTTTATCTGAAAATCTGAAGAAAAAGTTAGTGCAGATCGTACAAAACCACTAAGATGTTTATAGTGACACCAGCGATTTTTTCCTTGGGGAATGTCAAGATCAATTATTGGCTGATCTATTGGACATATCCTAAACTATCAAACAAAATCCTTTATTTCTTTGTCTTCTAGACAAATGAGCACAGAGCTGCAGACCAGCAATGAAGGGAGCTGAGGGCAATTTGACCACCATCATCTGTGTCAGTTTCCCAGAAGTCGATGAAACACGTAATCGGGTCTCCAAGGTACATCCAAGAGATTAGTTGCTGTGCCATTCAATTAGTAAATGATTAAAACAAGATGTTTTCTTCGATTACATTAAGATACTGGCAGCAGTGAGGGCTATTACATTCTATCGAAGAGTCTACCTTCCCAAATTACGTTGTTTATTAACACATCATTAACAATGTGCCACCTCAGCCAAATGATCTGTGGTCGCAGGTACAAAGTAAAGATCATTACAGAACTCCACCACCTGCCTCATTTGAGCAAATCAAGTAAGTACATCTGAATATCACAGACTGCACAGAAATATTCCAATGCTAGTTTTCATCTTCAGCTTTGTGCCTTTTTTGTCAAACCCATAAGCCTTCTTCTGAGGAATCAACAAAACCATGCAAAGATAGAGTTAAACAGACAAGTTTTTGAAACTAAAACATTTTTCTTTTCAAAAGAACAGAACCCCAGGTAAATGATGTCTTTTAATACAGCACATGAAAATTTCAATTATGGAAATCATTATTCTAGGCACTATGTGCCATTTTATACTCCCAGCAGGATGTTTTTCATCTCATCAAGAGTTTCCAAGGCTGTTTAGAGCTCCTGTATATGCAAAACACATTTAAGGGCCCCCAAGAAGATCTGTTAATTAAAAAGCCTAGTCAAGTGGTCAGACAGACTGGAACTTGAGGATTATAGGTAAGAGGGATGAAATGAAGGCTTGGAAATTATAATTTCTCTTTCTGTGGTAGCAGCCAAAGCAGCTGTTATAAACTGGGCAAATTAAAGATGTGGCTGACTAAGCCAGCAGTCTGGAAAGAAGACATTGCAAAAACATAACAGAAAGTCATCTGCACCCCACTTTTAAAAAGCCAAAAGTGCTGACCATTTCTTTTTCACTCTCTCTTCCTGTTATTCTGATCTGTCACAAATATCCTCCAGCTGGTACCCTTCCAGCTCTTGTTCACCAGTTCCAGTTTCCCACCCCCATCTTAGGGAGTTAGTAGTAATTCCCAGGACTTGTGGACAAGTGCTCCATAGTGGGAGTAGTAGGCAAACAAGTAAGAACATGTTTAAAAGGAGAGCAGGTGAAATAACAGAGTTGAAGTTCTATTTTTTTTGGTTTTGCATTTGAGAGTTGTTAGTGTAGAAACAGTCTTCCCATACTGAACAATATTTATCATTCCTTGAGAGCTGTTTCATCTGCCCAGTACAATCAGCATCTAGGTATAGAAAGGTCTCCAATTATAAAAGACTGACTGCCACCACACTTGCCAGATACATTTATAAAGTGTCTTGTAATCGACTATTTTCAGGGAAAAAAGAAAAACAATCCAGCCCTTTCTACATTCTCTAGTCTCTAGATGAGACGAAAAACATTGGTTTTCAACAGTATTTTTTAAAGGGTTAAATATAGTTGTGCCATGAGCTAATGAGGCTATATATATATCTTCTCCATAGCAGAAAGGGATGAAGGATCTGTGAATTACTGCATAAGTAAGTTACTTAAAAGACCCCAAAAAACATCGCAGAACAACCCTTTGTCTTTTCTCAATAGCAGGTATGGACTTCCCTTTAGAAGCAGAATAAACATGAGTTGCTTTGTTTGGACCGCTTTTAGGTCAGTGTTGCCAAGATAGAATTTGTCTCAATTTATATTAACATAAACCTGTGGCCTATTTTTGATCTCATTTTATACATCATGAATGAATACCTCTCAGTCTATTTCCTCTATGTTTATTTGTATTCAAGACAAACTCATCATTTCAGATTTGTGGTAGATGCATTTTTAAGTGTTGCCATTTCAGTACTACACTAACGATGCTGTTAATAATGTTGCTGCATTGAAACATTGCATCTGATTTGAGGCACACTCAAGCCCTTTGCAAACAATTATTCATTAAATACATTTGAAAACTGTTTATGAGATTCATACCATAAATCTTTAACAGACACAAAATTGATACAGGCAAGCTGAGTACTCCATTTTTTATCAGAAATTAGTTTTAGGTGGCATGGGGCCTTTGTCTGATACCTTTACCTGAAACAAATCAATTGCCATTTTGCATTTTCATACAAGTCTAAGAGCATGAGAAAACAGAAGAAGAATTCTAAAGGTTAAACCCCATATTCAGTACAGTCTCTCCCCCACCCCTCTGTTATAGTGGGTATTTGAGGAGGTTCTTTACATCTCCTCCCACACAGTTTCTCTGCTTCATACGCAGAAAGCAGCCGCTGGTTCTTTCAAGTCTAGCAGTTAGTTGACATTTACCAATAGTTTATGGTTTTCATTCTACCTTAGTAAGGAAAAAAGCTAAGAATATCAGTTTTAAAGAATGAATACTAAATCTTTATTTTTCTAATTCCCCCCTACCTCAAACTGGAAGGGCCTGCAGCCAAGGTTTTTTTGTGGGACTTAAGGAAGGGACAAAAACAATGCTGTGAACCAGCACAGAGAATAGGACCAATGGGTCCTGGCTTTACTGTTAAAATTATTTCCCCTGGAAAACACCTCATTGCAACTCTTGACCAGCAGTGCTGATTTAATTACTTCCCTTTCAATCCCACTTTCTATAAAACCGCTGTGTACGTTGGTTACATATCTGACCTGACAAACTGGGCAGCATTACTTAGAAGCTGCCATAAAAAGAAAGAAAAGTCTTGCATATATACCTATGATGTGATGCTTTGATGGTAGAAATGGGAGGAATGAGGAAGGTCTAGGATACATCACAGAAAACACTATTTTCCTGAGCAAGGAGAAAAAACCCAGCTGAAACATATACAAAGAAAGATGCTAAGTCCTGCAAACACTGCCTAGCACACTCATGTGAAAGGTTACCCCCCACAGTTTAACTCCCCCCTCCAGGCACAAGCAGACACAGGCTGTGATACAGTCCTGACATCTAACTTTGCTCCCAGATAAATGCACTGATATGAGTCTGTTTAAGGTTTGTCTTCCTAAAATTTATCTTGAAAAGAATTAAAATTGTAATTCGTTAAATACGTGAAATTATTATATCAAAATTTTGATGAAAAATAGTACTGTCCTGGCCACTATTTCAACAGCAGAATGCTCTTTGTAAAATTATTTTCAGATTTGCAGGCATTTTGAAATCCTTATAAGCAAAATGTAGTCAGAGATGGCGCTCTTTTAGGGCAAGTTTCTACACAAGGGAATCAGGAAAACAGAGGTGATCTGATAAGCAAAATTCCCCCCAAATCAGGATGTAAAAACCGCCATACTTGTAGTTGTTAACAGCCTGCTAAAACCCCCAGTAAACGTAAACTCAGAAGTCAGTCAGCTGGTAATACTGTGTTTACTTCACAGACTTATCCAGAGCAGAAATCCAGAGCACAAAAGCCCGATGGTATCTGTAATAGTAAATAGTATCTGATGATATTTACTAACAAAGAGTTTTTAAAAAGGCAACATTAACAGGGTTGCTGTAGATGCAAAAAGGAGCTCGGAACATGCAATTACTGGATGGCTCCAAACTTTACCTAACATGTTTAAAGCCACAAAGGTAAACCATCCCAGACAGCTCAGCACACAGGCAGTGCAAGAAAATGCCATACTGCTTTTTCCAGGTCCAGGTCAGGACACTTGAAGACATCTATGACTGAACATGGTTTATTCTTCCTAAATAAAGGCTTCCATGACTGAATATCATAGAGGCAGCTATAAAAGTCATACTGGCTCACAACATCTGCAGGAACTCAGTAGTGCAGCAGTTTGCTGCACATGTGTTAAACAGGCAGCACTGAAAACTATAAAAACAGGTCAAAGCAAAATGAAAAAATACTTGAAATGAAGACTTTCACATTGATAACAGGAATAAAACACGGAGACAACCTTTTCTGCAGGTCAGCAAGCTAAAAGCACTAAGAGAAAAAGCAGTTTGCAGCAACCCACACAAAATAGGTCCTGAGCATTACTTCCTTTTATCATGTATAGCACTTATGCGGCACTAGATTTTTCTAAACAGCATCCAAAGCATACTTTAAAGTCCATCCAACAAACATCTGAATGACACAGCAGACTGAAATGTATCAAAGAGATCAAACATACACCAATGGGTATCTCTTGTTCCCTTGAATTAAAAGTGAAGAGCAGCTTATCTGGAAAGCAGAATCTAATTAAAAATTATCTTTTCTAAAGAATAAAGGAGAAAAGCACCAATCTTTAAGCAAGGTGGAAACTCAGCTGGAGATAGACAGCAGTGCCTATTTCTTTTTGCAAAGTACTGATTCAGAAGCACATTCAAAACCACATTTAAGTGGTAAACATTAAAACATGAAGTACTAAAAATGAGGATCACGGGAGCATGATCCAAGCACCAGCTTTTTTCCCCTAGTGATAGAAGCTTTAGGGAAATCAGATATACCTCTATTCAAGTACATAAGAAAAAAATTGTCTGTAGCATCTTAGCACACATGCTTTTAGAAAGACATTTGACTGATTTCAGTTAGCATTTGTACTTCAAAAGAGATGATGTAATAGTCAGAGGAGCTTAGGTTTTTCATGTTTTTGTAAGAATGGAAAAGAGATTCAGACACATCAGATTGATTATTTTATATTCTTCCATAGACAGTCACATTGGCTTTACGAAAAGGATTTTTTTTTGTCCTCAAACTTGTTTACTTCTGTTTGGTTTTGTATTTTTTAAAGAAACCCTCACATTGTCAACATTAGCTCCAGTTTTCACTATGCATAAAATGAAATAAGTGTAAGTGCACAGACAGCAAGATGTTTCTCTGCAATACTCCGTGGAATAAAAACAAGAATTTTCCATTGCTCCAGAGCTCTTCAGCCACAGCATCTTCTTTACATACACATAGAGTTGCTTCAATTTCATTACTAAGAGCAAACTATATCATTACTATATTTTTTTTCTTTACTAGACAACATGAACAATGGATCTATGCATTACTGTTAAGGCTGCTCAGAAAATAATATTCCTTTCTCAGAGAGATAAAAAGGTGTTTGAAATTTTATTAGACTAAAGAGAGGTATGCCTAAGTTATTTTAATTTTCTTTTGGGAAAAGGGGGTTATCATAAAAGAAAGAGGAGGAGGAAAAAGTAAGCAGCACGATCACTTTCCAGATAGATAGTCTGATCATTGAGACTTTCAAACAAAGTATCAGAAACCCAGGTTTCCAGGCCCTTCTCCAACAACAACAGAGCTCTGACATTCCAGAGGCACACCAAAACACCAGGCCATCAACTCTTCTAGGGCAGCAAAGGGGGCTTTTTTCCCTCTCCTGACACAAAAGGCCCTCGCAGAAAAACTTCCATTGAAAAATATATTTCTTCAAAACCTCCTGCATTTTCCCCACAGAGGAAAAAAAAAAAGATTAGGTTTTCAACCATATGTAGTTATGGTTCTGCTCAGAACTGCAATTGCAGGGAGAAATCAACAGAATGAGGAAAAAAACCACTCCTCCTATGAAGTTCTAGTAATACCTTTAATCATATTACGAGCTTAATGCATTACATTAATTTTTTAAATTAACACAGTTGGACTTTCAGATCAAACAGAAGAGAAAAAAGATTCTGATCCAACAAAAGCATGTTATAAAAACACTGCTGTTCAAAACAGGTCAAGTATTTTCTTGTGCTTGAAGACTAACAAAGGAGTTTTTCCTTAAGGCAGTCATTAGGTGTTTTGTCTTTATTTTTGTTACTTTTTTTTTTTAAATGGTAAGATATAATTTCTACCCCTCTATTAAATACACTCTAATCTGTATTCCTGTGAATAGCAGTTTTCTTAAGACACTTTTTTTGTTATTAGTTGTGATAGGATTGCTTTCTCTCTGCATTTCACAGACCACAAGCCTCAGAAGATCACTGTGGAAGAAGCACACTGGGCCACCCCATCCTGTTGATATGACAAAGTACAGCCCAGTTTGGTATTCTTTCCACTCTGAAGGAGTCTCACATCAGGTAGTAGAAGCTAACTTATTTCTTTGCTGTTGAATGACTACCTTTTTCTTCCCCAGCCTTCCCCCCTTAGGCAAAACTTACATTTTAATGTTCTGGAGAACCTTTAAATTGGTGCTGTGTCCAAGGGCCACAATAAAATGTGGCCATTCCACCCAGTCTGGGGGAAGAAAGGGACTGGTTCTGGAGATCCCCACTCCTTCCCTTTCTCACAGAGCCAAGGAAAGTCCATTAGAACTGACAGGGCATGCAGAAAGCATGAGAGAGGGCTAATTGAGTTTAAAAGCTATATAGTTGCAGCCTCATTTAGGAAATGCCTCCAGGCTTGCTCGAGAGTTTAGTAATAAACCTAGACCACAAAGCAAAGAGAATGTTCAACTCTACATGCCCAGAAGGGAGAGAAGATCCTTTTCTCCATACTCCTAAGCCCATGTTAGCTCCTCCAATCTTTCTCCCACAAAGTAGGATTCCAGGAATCATCTCTGTTTTTCTTATCCTGAAGGCAGAACTGCATACTGTTAACAGTTTCTAGAATCTTGGATTACAAATTTCTGTTACAATAAAACATCAGTATCATCACCTGAAATCAAGAATCTCTCTTGCTAAATCTTGTTAAAAAAAGGTCAACTTCAGCCTAAGCCAATTAGGAAAACAGAAATGGCCACAGAGTTTCAGAGCAGAAAAAAAATTCACATTTGATTTTTTCTGCCACAAGTGGCAATTACAGCTGGTACCCAAGAAGCTTTCTGCCCTAACCAACTGATCACTAAGGCGTTTAGAATAATTTAAATTACCTGTAATGATGATTTAAAAGGGATAACCCACAACCAGAATATCCACAGTACTTAATGGAGCAATTAAACATGGGAAGAACCCAGGATCAGCCCCCAACCCAGTCATGAACACATTCAAGAAATTTGAACAGATGTGCATTCAACCACAGTAGGACGTATTCTGAAATAATACCAAAAGTATGGGGACAACCACAACCAAAGTTGTTCTCACGTGCTTTGTTTTTACCGACTCCAAGCTTTTTTAAGCTTTTAGTGTCCTATAAAAACAGTCCCATGAAACAGTGGGAGAAACACTGAAGCTGAACATCTAGAAACACTTAATGGATAGGTTTATGCACAAACTGCAACCATGACTGCATGACTAAGGTGGAGGGTCTAGACCCCAAGTTCAGTAACAACTGGAGGAACTGGGGTTATGAAGTCTGGAGGCGCAGGGGAGAATTTATCACTCTCTCCAACTATCTCACAGGAGGCTGCAGCAGAGTGTGTCTGAGTGTCAAGTGTACGTTTTTTCCCAAGTAACGAGTGATAGGATAAGAGAAAATGGCCTCAAGTTGCACCAGGGGCCATTTAGATTTGATATTAGGAAAAAGTTCTCCACCAAAAAGCCTATCAAGCATTGGAAAAAGGTTCCCAGAGAAGTGATGAAGTCACCATCCCTGGAGGTACTTAAAAGACACAGAGACAGGGTGGTCTGGGACAAGATTAAGTAGAGGACCTGGCAGTGTTAGGTTTACTGCTGGACACTGATCTCATGTGCCTTTTCCAACCTGAATTATTAAATGAATGACAGGTTCAAATCATTGGCTGTATTACCATGTATGCTGCTTTAGATAATTTAGATAATTTTTTCCCTTACACGAAATTTAAAGTGTCATCATTATATTCTCAAATACAAGTGGTTCTTGCACTCACCTGGGCCATATGAATGCATTTAAAGACTGAAATCCATAATACAGTTTCCTTCCTAATGTATACACACATCCCTACAGCCACAGTGAAAGTATTTCTACAGATACAACATTATCAGAGAGCCAAATTGTATCCTTGCTGTCCAACAATTACAGCACTGCTCCATACAGTAAAACAGGAACATCTGGAATTCTGCTCTGGTGAGGGCAGCTGGGACTGCATTGCTACATCAGGAAATGAACTGTGCTCAGGTTATAAAATATACTCGGGCTTTTCACAGAAAACTAACAACCATCCTGGTACTGCAGAAATTACTTGTGTGCAAGGCACCTATTAGGAAAAGTTTGTCAAAGTGCATTAGTATGCTTTTCTGACACAGAAAATTTGTGCAGATTCACTCTATATTTAAATCCCTTTGAGCATGGATAGTTCCATTTCAGAAATTATTGCCTAAGTAGAAAAATAGTGTGATAACTAAGACTGATTTTACCAAACCTGCCATGAAGAAGAGTTTTTTCACTACCACATATTCTAATTAAAAACTAGTTTGGGTAAATGTTAGCTATTACTCCTCTCAAGTTCTGCTTTGGTTTCATGTTACTCCTCAGAGTTTGCGGCAACAAGTGCTGGAAACATTATGAATTTCTCTTCAGACAAAACTGAAAATTACTGATTGCAGTAGCCAGGAATAGTGGCCTGAGTAAGATCTTTCTTCACTAATATTATTGAGAAAGAAATAAACACAGACAATTGCTTTCAGTTGGCCAGTGTAACATTCTGCATTTCATTGACTGTTGTGATCAAGATTCCTTCCAAGACAAAACATTGCTAAGATTTCTATTTTGCATGTATTTGCACAACATTTTGGAGGAACCTGAGTTGTTCCATGAATGCACAGATTCAGTAGAAAGCCATTTTGATGACCACAGATTTGAAAGACCCTGTTTCTATACACTTGAGAGACACTAGATAAAGAAAATGCTCAATAAATTACTTCTGCTAAGATCCAATGTTTCTAAATTAATACAAAATTAATAAGAATAAACGAATTATTCTTCTTCAATTCTATTTACCCTTCAGTATTAATAGATCCATGTCTGATCCATATGCTTTGAATTTTAGGTATGATTTGTTTTTAAGTGAGAAAAGAAAGGCATACTTAAATACACACATTTCCCACACTTCAAATCTGAGACTTCTACTATAAAGAGAAACTGTCTTTCTGAAACTCCATACCTATCAGTTTAGCAACTTTTAGTATTTAGTTATATGTTTACAGAGTATAAATTGGCTTTAATTTTTGTTAACATTACATTAATATTTTGAAAAGAGACCATCCACTTGGCCAAAACCAAAAAGAGCTAGCATTTATACGGTATAGCACCAGACTTACACACAGCGAACCAGTTTAAAGGAAAAAAAAAATAAGCCCAAGTGAGATGTACAAAGGCATTCAATCAGGATAAAGAAATAATGCAACTATTGTAATAGTCTCCTGCTAGAAGTGGTGGAGCACTTTAAACAAGTTTCACTTACACAGCATTTCTTCTCCTCCTTTGAAATATGTTCTAAAAAAAGCTTCACAATTAATATATTGTATGCATTTTGCAAGGTTTTCAAAGATCAGGAACTGTTTCTGGAAAAGCTCACTCCATTTTGGCAAATAATTAGAGCATACACTACACCAAGGTGCATTAAATATTTGGCATCTGTGAGGGTACAGAAACATGTACTTACACAGAGCTAAGTTCAATAACAAAAACAAAGTCAGATATAATTTAAAATGGGGGCAAAAAGGAAAAAAGAGAGCAAGGGAAAGGACGAGAAGTCTAAATGGCAGAAAACATTACAACAGCCAACTGGAAACAAATGAGATATTATAGCTGGGGTGCAGTCACAGGACTATGTGTAACTCTGTCACAGCTAAACACCAAGAGCTTCTGGTGAAATTAGTTCTGTGTGTGACTTTAGTAAAAGTATAAAGAAGCATATTCAAAGGCCAGCGAGCACAAAGAAAACATAGTCATGACTATTCACAATAGCGAATTCTGTACTGAATGTGTGAACGAGACATGAGTGAGGCAAGATAGAAGCATCCTCCTTTTTCTGGGATCTTTGTAGTGACACAAGCCAAGCAATCTAAACAGAAAATGTCTGTCTGTGCTAGGAGGGGAAGACATAAAACACCACAAAAACAAACTGCTTTCCTCATGGAAGAATGGTAACTTTGGACAACATTTGGCACCACAAGTTCAAAGGACTATTTCATCTGCATTGGAAGTACAGAGCCAGAGATTTTACAGTATTCCTGTCTCCATGCTATTGTTTTCTGTGCCATTAATGGCATTTAAATTATAGACCTGCTGTAGCCATGTAGTCAAAACACTCCACCACCCGATGAGGCACTGTATTATAATGTCAGTGTGTTTGTGCTTTAGCTGTGCTTTCATATACTGTACTTCTCTTCAATCACCCTTTTTCTCTGCCAAAGAATAGATACAAGAGACAAGTCTATCTTTAGCTCCACAAAAATTTCTTACTCAGGCAGCTGCAATACTTCATTCATCACATATCCAAGTCTCCTGTTTACAGCAATGAAATTTTTAGACGTACAAATAATACAGAGGCAGAGAAAAAAAAATCCATGGAGAATTTGAAATGAAAATACAGGATATGGTTTGGGAATCAAATAATATGCTTCAAAGCAAACTAACTTCTACACTACATCAGGTTGGATTTTTTTTTTCTTTTGGGTTATTTTGAGTGTTAGGTATGTTTTGTATGTACTGTCAGTAAAGTATTCCATATTTACTGAAATACTGTTTCCCAGAAGCATAATACTGTATGTATTGACCTTTACATACAGTTATTCACAATGACAAATATGGATTAAATAACAACTTATTCCCAGACAGCATCTTAAAAGAAAATATATTGACATTTCAAAACAATCGCATGACTGAATCCGAAATATCTTTTTCTAAATTATACTACTAAAAAAGCTAAACTAGTCATAGCAAGTCATTAAAGAGCTAGGTACTAAATTCAGAATTTTAGCCAGAATTTAAAACTTTTTTTCAATCTCAAAAGCCTCAAGCAAGCTGTTTCAAGGTCCAAAAACTCCGGGGGGGGGAGGGGGGGAGTGTTAGATCTACTCCTGTAAGCTGGTCTGCTGCTTGTAGCTCTCAGACAACTCCAATCAGGATGAAAGATTTAAATATGGAGTAATCTTCAAGATTCCATGATTTCCCACTTTCTGCATGTGCAATTCATCGTCTCAAGCACTCAGACCCTCAAAGTATTCACATTAAGAAAAAAAAATTCACAATATTAAATTAGTCAGCTACTTTTATTCTGTATTGGCTTATTTTTAATGCCATATGCAAAACAGCAGTGGCTTTTGCTTATTAAAGGCATAGTCTCAATTCAGAAAAGCTAAATATCAGGAATCCACAAAAACTTTTGTGTATGTTCTAAACTTGCCAAGAATATCTAGGGCAACTGAATATATTTAACAGTTCAACTAAACTTTCAAATTTTTTTCCACTGAGCAGGGGAAGACAAAAATCAGCCTACAATTTTCTTTCAAAATCTTGAAATTATTTTACTTTTTTTTAAATGAAAAAAGCTTTTCATATCTGAGCGACCTAGCTTCTTTATTTCTTTGTTTTCCCCTCCAATGCAGTGTGATTTATTCTCTCCCACACTCCATTTTTAACATCATCCAAAGTTACAATGATTTGGCATTGGACAGAGGACTATGGAAGCATAACAAAGCTCCACCCAGCTTTCACTCATCCTTCCTCACAGTCAAACCACAGCAAAAGGCCTCCACACTACAGGCATTGGAGAAAGTCATGCATATTTAGGAAGATCTCAAATGTTTGTTTGGGGTTTTTTTAAGTGTCAGTAGTCAAAAGGATATCTTTATTATTTCTGACCTTTAGCACTGAAAGCTCAGTATCATTCAGATACAGAAGTTCTTCTTAAACAGCTGGCAAACATTTAAAAGTAAATCTACTTTGAAGTCTTGTTCTGTCTGAACTGTCTCTATCAACAGAAGGGCTTCTGATGCAGTTCAATCAAAACTTATCAATCCATACTCAGAATGTCTGAAATCAGAGACACTTTGGAAGTAGGTGAGGTTGGAAGGGACCTCAGTTCCTCACCTAGTCCAGTGTCTGACTCAAACCAGAGAAAACCTGGCATAACCCTGTGCTGGGTGACTTGTCCAAATCTGAAGTATTAACACGATAAAGACACCAGCCTCCACTCACATGTCAAAAATAATACGAGGCAAAATTTTATATATTAGTTTGATAAAAAATGTACATAGATGCTTATATCAGCCATTGACTGAATTGGAAGAAATGTACATTTTAGCTATAATATTTAACTGTTCTTCATGACATGTATTCTTTGTAAAAAGAAGCAGCTGTGGTATGTCAGATACTACCAATAGTAACCTTTGCTAAATGCACTCAGTTTAGACTAGACCACTAGATAATGGTGTATTAAGTGACTTGGTATGATCACTGAATCTTGATATGGACAATCCTTCGAAGATACTTTTAGTTTTCAAATCGTTTTCATCTGACCATATTTATCAATGCCCCACTAATATTTAATTTCTTATATATTAATGTCATTCACTACAGCTGCCCCAAAGACTCTTAAGAAGTTGCTGGAGTCAGTCTGGACTACAATCATTCCAAGTACTGATGGTTTGTTCTGACAATTAAAACAGAAAATCATCCTTACACTGAAGTAATCATCCTTTCCTAAACTCAACTTTAGAAGTCAGCACAAAAATTTCCATTTAACTTCATTAAGAGCAAGGCAAAGTAACATCAGGCCCTTTTCAAAACCTACTTTGAAGACATATTGTTTAGCCCAGAGCTACCCCTGGAACAACTCACTGTTTATAAGCGAATACGACAATCCCCCCAAAAGAATCTTTTAATAGATACTAAGTTTGAATTCTCAAGAACTGCAGATCTTCTGCATAGAGTTTGCCTCCTTTAGTTGATTCAGTAAACTTGATCTCTGACCTTTAAATAAGGGTTAAAGGTATTCTCTTCAGACATCTTGAAAAGATGTGGTATTTCCTGACAAACATTTAATTCATACTTGACAATCAGCTGGCTGTAACCTGTGTTTCAGGTATAAAATGAAAGAACTTACTCTGGAACCTTTACTGTACCCTGTGCTCCAAACTGGGATATCAGGTCCGTTTTTAAACTTACCGATATGTCCTATTGATGAAGTCAACAGGAAATTCCCTGACAGAATAGAAAGAGGACTGCATTTGAACACAAACCAAAGTGAGAATGATCAGTACCCTCTGCATTCCTTCGTACAAATCTCAAGTCTCATGTTAGACTAAATGTTTCCAAGATTGTCAGGGATATTAATGTTTGCGTGCATTCCACTTTACACCTTGTTATATATTTTCATATCTTTTTCCTTTTTAAATTGAAGGAAAAGACCACTATTCAATTTAGGATTTATCAAAAAGAAATAGGTATACTACTTTCCAATACATGCGTTCTTCAATACTTGTACAGAACAACACAATATTAAATGTTTAGGTCAGTGTATTTTCTAGCAGATATCATTGGAGTGCTGACAGAAATAAGCCTTAAAAAAAAAAATCAATAAAAAATTCTTTGATTTTCTTCTCAGCTGTATAGAAAGTTTTTGCTCTGTGAAGTCCAGCAAGCAGACAAAAAAATTTGACACTGTAAAGTCCTTTTTTACTCTTTACCATCAAAGAAATCTGTTATTTCAAATGTGTCTCAAAGACCCTCTTTGATTCAGACCTGTTTACACCCAGTCATGTTCTTGGTGACCAAATTTTGAATTTCCTCATATTTCTATGTATTCATGAGTTATAAGTTTTTCAGACATTTCCCTGGTTTTTCCAGATAAACTCCTTCAACTATGTCTTCCAATTTCAACTTGCATACAGTGATAGCACTGCTGTGCAGAATACTTAATTTCTACAGACAAAAATCCAGCCACACATATCTAATCATTTCCTTGCACAGTCGAGTGGCAAGCATCTATATTCAGGGACATGTGATGGGATGTTGGAACTCTGAGTTCTGAGAATTTCATTCTTTCAGTTCTGACAAGCAATGATCCTCAAAAGCACACTCCATTTGACCTGAGACCTTGGGAGAAGCTTCCCAAGTTGTGTGATAACACTGAGATTGTTGCTGTGTAATTAAAGTTATGTCACTGGGTGGAATATGCAGAAATGTAGAAATTTAGGTTTATGGGATATAGTAATACATATATACACGTGTAACAATATGAAGGGTTTGGGGTGTGGGTTTTTACTTCTTTCCTCCTTCTTCACAAATCTGGGTTTTCTGGTATTGGGTCAAAAATTCCACAGTGCGGATCATGAATAGTTAGTTATTGGATTATAATCAAAAACAATTTAGTTGGCAATTCATAATTGGGTGATTTGGACTTTAAAAGTCCTTGGAAATTAAAACTCACAGCCATTTTCACCTTGTTAACTTAGAAGGCACAGTCTGTGAAGCTGTATTATAGATAAGATATAAAAAACATCTAAGTCCGAACATAAACTCCCTGTCTCCTGCATTTTAATTCGAACTCTGAGTAAAATGGACTCACGAAAGCAAAAAAATAAACAGAGAGGGAAAAGTAATAATGGGACTGAAGGAGACACGAGGTAGAAGCTATTCCTCCTCTCCATACTTTTCACTGCTCACCATCACTCAAATGCATAGGGTTGTAGAGAAACTTGAAGCAGGCCTACCATAACCATAATTTTTAAATACTGTTATAGATTTAATGATACAAAGATCAAATAAATTTGAGTAAAATTTAAGCTAGTACACTAGAAAGTTTGCCTATCAGTTCAATAATTAATTACTTTTATAATCAGACGATTTGCCATAGATACTCTCTGGAATGAACGTGAATTAGCATAATCTGTGAACTGTTTTCCTGAGCTCATCCAGACAATACTTTTTAAGCTGCAGGTTTGGACACACATTTTTAATCACATACCTGGCAGATGAAACATTATCAGTTTTCATTATTAAGTGCCTATGTTTGATTTGAAAAAATATGGAGAGAATACTTGAAGGGCAAAGAAACCAAAACCAACTCTAAAGCCAAAACGACTTCCCAAACCCACAGAAACATCTGTGCCTGCATTCTGGTCCTGAAAGAATACCTCTATCACCTAACATAGGAAAAACTTTCTGATCATAATTTTCCCAAACATAAGAAAAGCAGGAAACTATGTAAGTAAAGTATGATGAAAATGTCAAACCTAAATAGAATCACAAGTGAACATCCATGACAAGTTTAACAAGAAATTATATAAATAGTGCACTGAATTATCTTCAGTTTATAATTACCAGCTAGCCATAAGCCACAGACACATAACCCTTTGCAACGCAATTGCCCAGCTGCCACAGTTCACTGTGAGAAAGAGAGCTCCCAAGGCTATTATTTCCCTTTTTCCAGTGCATTATTTGCAACGTATTTTTGAGTTTTATCTTTAGAGTCCAGCTGGGACCATGCTTCTGTTGCCAGCTAGTTTTTCCCTACAAACTCCCTCCCTCGTGGAGGGAAAATGGAGAACAGTGGTGCGGCAGTGGGAGACGCAGGAAAGGTAAAGGGGAAAAATACAACCAGAAGCAGTAGCTCTACCAGACCTGGGTATTAGGCAGCAATCAGCTAGTCATAATAAGTCTGCAAAAGCACCTCATCATCAGCTATTACACACCACACCTCTCACAAGAATAGGCATGTTTGCCATGTTTCTGTGCTCTCATCTTACATAAGCAACCTTTGTTCTCCTTGTCTCGAAGTAACAAATGAAAAAATCAAATGAAAGTCAGCAAGATTCATACTACAGCACATTTGTACAAGCTGTTTTTCCAAGTATCCCCAAAAGGCATCTAGAGAAGAGTCAACTAAATTAATTTCAATTACCTGATCTTCTGAGCAATAAACAAAAAAAAAAATCAGCATAAAGTTTCAGTAATAAAGCAGTCAAACATGAGTAAGGAAGCTCAAAACTCAGTTAACTTCTTCCCAAGTCAGTTTAAAAGGAAAATACCTTCTCAGGAAATCCCCACCAGTAAAGGAAAGTACTCCTTTATTAGGCCAGCTCAGGCTGGCATACACAGAGTAGAAGAAGATTCCCTAGCACTTTTTAAGGTTCAGCTTTGCAGATAGGAAAGACTAAAACTCTCATATACTGAAGGTAGATCATAGCATCCAAAATAAAGGTTATCAAAGGAGAAAAACTGCCTTGAATATTGTGGGTTGCCCCCACTAGTAATTCTCCATATTAATAATCTTTAAACAAGAAATTTCTCTCAGAGCTGTTTTCCAATATTTTATTTGCAGAAAAAAGCTTGTAAGATATAACAAGCCTTCTGTTTTTGTCTGGGCCATCCAACTGCTTGTTGACAGAGCAATAAACCCTACAGTTTGCTACATATGAATATTAGTTTCTTTATCTTCTCAGGTTTAATTTTCAGTGCAAGATTCAGCAAAAAAGTTAATTTGCATTCTAAAAATCCTTTTCAGACCCTCAAATTCATATGCTAACATTTTCAAAGTCATATGCATAAATACTGCGTTCATACCTTTATATTTCTAGAATTAGCAGTTGAAGCTAAGCCTTTCGATAATGGAAACAGACTTTGGGGCTCTGGTTTGCCTGCTAAATCTCTTCATGGAAAACCATGGAGCAGAAGAAAACACATCCTGCATGCAGATTTCTTGGCTCTGCAGTGTCACACATCACCCAGGAGCTGTCACTTCAGCAGAAGCAGCAATATCAACTTAGACCTATGAGGAAAGCAGAACACCCAGCAAAGAATATATTTGCCTCTTAGTTAAGGACAAGAGGAGTCAACCATAACCCAACAATCATTGCATCCATTTCCTAATTAGAAGGCAGAGGGGAAGAGTCCTTAAAATAGGTTAGACCAACCAAAGGTCTGGACTTACAGTTCAGCTAAATGCTGCAGTTATCTTCCAAGCATCTATATCCAAAATATCCACAGAGATATATATCTAGGCAATACACAGAGCTGCCTGAAGAACTGCACACATAAAAAGACTCTCAGAAGTCTGCAGGTTGAAGATAGTCCTCTCTGGGAGAATAATGAGGGCCACAGGCCTAGAACTGCAGCCTTTAAACTTTGGATTTAATGTTGCTGGCCTTACAACAATATGGCCAGAAATTCTGTCCTGGAATTTGGCCTTGAAAACACTTCTCTGCCAACTGACAAAGGAGCAGGCACTCGTACTGCTTCCCTCTAAACAAACAGCTTACCCACCCAGGGCATAGATCTTGGATTTCAAACCTAAATCCACCCCCAGCTACAACTAGATATTGGGATTGAGAGATGCTCCAAAAAGTTTCCTCAATAGGCAAAGAGCAACTTAGTCATTCAGTTGGCAATAGAGAATATGCCTGGCTACAGCTTGGTAATCAAGACACCATCTTCCCTCATGTTTAGGATTTGCTCTGATGCCTGCTCAGAGGAGCAGAAAGCAGAGGGGAAGGGAACTGCACACACTGTCAGCCTGCTGTACAAGACACGTTGAAGTGAGGCCAGTGGGGCACTTCTGCAGAGAGAGGCTCAGCACCAGACTGGCCCAGGCAAGAGAGAAGTTGTCTGGCAGATATTTTGGTGGTCGTGGCCTTGGGCTCCTCCATGGTGAGACAAGCACCAAATGGGATGTTTTGAGAATCCAGATTTTGAATTTGGATTAGCACATAACTATGTGCTAATTAAGCACCTTAACCCAGCTGTGGAACACATTTAACCAAAACACTGCACCTTGGTCAGTCTTGGCTAATTTCGTAATGATTATTTTAAATGCCTACTAAAAACTACCTGCATATTTTAAGTGTAATTGAAAAATTAATTATATTCCTTCTTATACAAACAAATGGCTCTTAGCATTTTTAGAAGGGTCTCTGGATTCTAGAAAAACTGGAAGTGCCACGAAGATACATTTACAATTATGAATGGATTGTTTGCACATTTACCTTCAGCATTACTTTTTCCTGGTTTAATTTTAATATTACACCATTTTAATGCTCAGTATGGCAACTGTGCACAAGCATCATCTGGGTGGTGAATGCTGGGGGCAGCTGAATTGCTTTATAGGAACTCTGCTGGGTGATGTTCTGTGCAAGTGCAAGGCAGTGTGATATTGGTGCTTAGACTTGACTGGAAGCAAACCAGTTCGTTTAAAACAGAGGAATTTCTAAATTTACAGAGCTAAAGATCTGGCAAGTGAAAAACTAAATGACAAATACCACATCAGCTGAGCATAAGAGCATTCCATGTAACATAAGATACCCACCCTTTGAGACCAGTAACCAGTTTAACTTCTTAACCATGCAGGATGGCAAGACATTTGTTACATAACAGCAACTTCACATGGCATTTTTTCATCCTGCCATCTTTTCACTGAAGAACAGAAGATTAGACTTCTACCAACTCTGAGAGACAGGGAGTGGAGCCAGCAGCAATATTTAGCACAGAGTGACTGATTTCTGGCACCATCTACCTTCTCTGCAACAGGAATCTGGCAGCCTGGTAGGTGCTTTTCAAAGACACTGATTGAATAGTTGATACTAGTGCTATACAAAGGCTCAAGACAGCACAAGAAAGAATAAGAAATAAAGTAGTTTTGGGGCTTAAGACCTACTCTTTTTTTTCCCCCCTCTTAATAAAGATAGTGAGTTAAAAATCCTGGGCAGAATACCAAAGCCAAGAGAATGCAGACTGTTCATCATTCAGCTTCTGACTATGCAACTCTGCCAAATATCTATAATATATATGAAAGTATTAGACACAAAGAAGCCATAAAGCAAGCAATACTATTAATTGTTCATTTTCATGAGACAGTGTAATTTGAAAAGAACAGATTTGTTTTGACCAGTGAAACTATTCCTAATTCTATTCAAGAACTGCAAAATTCCAATGAGTCTTTGTAACTATAAAGGTAGTAGATTTTATACTCATGCACTGCACTTAAGGGGTTTTGAACTCTAGAAACTTCCATCCATCGCCAGCAGCTCTGCATGGAGAACTGCTGACCATTTGAGAAAAGCAGCCATGCTTTGTGCTGGATGTAAAAATTCATTAATTGATGAGATATACAGCCTTTGGATGCTTGTGCTCTGTAAAAGTTTGCAGAGGGATATTTATTTGACAACATGAGGACATGTTTACAGACACACACGTTAGTAAAACAGAAAGGAAGATAAATAAGGTTGGTTTATACCCTCAGTAGAGGAGGAAATAGCAGAGAAAAGAGAGGAGGAAAAAAAAAGTCTTCCTGGATTATACCAGACAAGCAAGCACAGTCACTCTAATTCAGAACCCTTTTCCAATTCCCACAGTGTAACTTTCTTTCCATTTGCCTGAAATCACCTGTAATGTGCTTTAGGATCTAATCCCTACACATCTGGTTCACTCGGCATAGACCCAATAAAAGCAAGGATTCTCAAATGTGTGACAAACCCAACCCACTTTCTCACTTCATCTTTTCAACTGCATGTGACCACAGCTACTGAAAATAGAAAATTAGCTACATTTACAAACAAATGATACATAGGAGTCTCCTAGATGGAAAAAATGGAGCACAGTTACATGCTTTTTCCTATAATCCACTTAAAGTAATATTTTTTTTCCCCTCAGAGCCTTAATGTATTCAGTTAAGGAGGTTTCTCAGTAAAGAGGTCTAGGGCTATTCTGCTGTTGATTCATTAATGATCAGCTCTGGTTTTGTGTTATCATCCAATAACTCAAGTGTAAATGCAAGGGAGGCATGGCTATGCATTTCAATTCATTTCAAAGGTTTTTTAGTTAAAGAGCAGCCTTACATTCCCTTCTCCCTAGATATGCAGGTTTTCTAGACTCCACATTTTCCACTACTTTTGATTATACAAGACTAAGAATGACCATATACTTTCCAAGGACATAAGGACATGTGAGGACTGAAGATGAGTAAGTCAGTATTTGGTGTGGCATAAATAAGATTATCCAAGTGGGAAGGAAACCCAAGATTTAGATCTAGGTAAGAACTCAAATGAACCCAATCTGAACCACAGGCAGAAGACTAAACCAGTTTGAAACTACCCTCAAAGTCACCACCCATTATTTGAAGACACATTAACTCACTGAACAGTTCCAGATCAAAATGAAAGAGCAAGCAAAGTGAAGTAATGGGAGCAAAGCAGAGAACATGTTCTTAAAGGGGAAAGGGAAATTGAGACATTTGTCATTAACATCTGACTCGGATGTCTCTTACTGGGTTTATATTCAGCTACGTGTAATTCAGCTGTAATTACTACAAAGCATGAGTCTTTAAATCTCTGAATATTCTGAGTTGGAAGGGACCCACAAGGATCAAGTCCCACTTGAGTGAACAACCCATAAGGGATTGAACCCATGGCCTTGGTGTTAGCACCACGCTCTCACCATCTCTGCAACTAAAGCGTCTTGGGCTATTGCATCGTGTTCACCTGAGAGATACGTTGCAAGGAATTTAACAGATTTCTGTGATTCTTACACTCAGATTTCAGTCTTCAGTGATGCACAAAAAAAAGCACTGGGATTTTTAGCAGCAATTCCTCTGAGTGTCAAGCAGAGAGAATTTTTAAGATCCCTTGCTCCTTTTGAAATTCTTTGCATGCAATTTTAGGGTAACGTATTGTTTTAAAAAGCCTGTTAGGCAATTCTCTAGAAAGTTAGATTTCCTGATATGAACGTATGCAAACCTCTGTCTCCTGCATCCTCATGTACCAATAAGTTGCAAGCTTAGCCAAAAAAAAAAAAAAAGGGAAAAAGAAAGTCACACCCATAGCCACCAGAATGTACTGCGTTTATGTAGATATTTTCAGAAGACACATTATGCAGGTAATCCAGTATAATCATAAAGAGCTGAATGAGATTCTGATCCTGACAGATGCACAAAATAGGTGCTTAAGTATTGGAAAGAAGGCAAAGAACAGAGGAGATAGTAAAAGTGTTAAAAGCATTATAGGAACCTTTACATTTTAGATTCAGGAGGAGTTTGTCATGAGCAGCCCACTCCCTTTTTGCGCTGAATAATTCTAAGCATTTTCATATCACATCTCAGATACACATATCAAAGACAACTTTCTAATCTTCCAAGTGTGCTTAGAGAGAAGGAAGAGGAAAGCAAAAAATACCAATAAAATCCCCCCTTCCCCCTTGCACCCACCTTACTGGCCAATACTTCTCTTTTTTATCAAATACCTGAGGAATTCTCCTCCTAGAGAGAGGAGAAGACTGAAAGAAGATAACTGATTTGTCTGTGCATCCTGTCAAGTTTTTATTTTATAATTTAAAATCGATTTCATATGCATATTTCTCTAATAACAGGCAAAATTGCAGTCCTAGACAAAAAAGTGTCTAGGATCTGCTACTTTTATTGGCTTGTTAAATGAATTTTATATAGAGAAGAATCTAGATCTCAGAAACCATTTATCTTTAAATTCCTCCCAGTTTTTATCTCAGAAGTATGGTGAATCACTAAGTATTTGAGCTGTTTGTTCTCCTTCCTCACCTCACTGTGTTTTATATTAGATTAGCAGTACAGTTAAAACCATGTGACAATAATACTGAGCTCTTATGCAAGACCCTTAAGACAGGGCCCTCATGTGCGAAGTAAAAAAAAAAAATCTACATTTCACAACAAGAAAGTAAGGTTTCAGAAACATGAGACTGATTATATCCTTTCCTTGGCCATATTCTATTCTTCCTTCCATCCTATTCACTAATTTATTTCTTCCTCAGTCTTGTACTCCATCTCCCAAGCCTTCAGTGACAGTATTTAGAACCTTAAGCCAGTCTCAATCAATAGGATGAGGTCAGCTGTCAGATCCACGGGAGCAGAAAGATCAGAACACACTTATCCAAAGTCCAAGTGCAGTGCCGTATTCAGACAGCTATGCTGCCTGCTAGTTACCAGGTGGAATTGAAAACAAAAGTTATATTAAAAGACAGCAGGATCATTATTTCTCCTTTCTGCCCCACCTCCCCAAGTGCCTGAGGTCATTTTCCACAACAAAAATGAAAGCCCTTCTTGAAAGTGTTTTTGTGCTAAACAGCAGTGGTTAATTTCTTGCAACTAATTAGTTATTCAAGTGAAAGTATAATGATCCTCCAACATCATTGAAAGTGCTTCAACTGAGTTTCCTGCTAACAGCGTACTTCTAAAAAAGATGCAATAAATCAGCAGGGTTATGGAAATCTTTAAACAAAAGCAAGTCTATGACAGGAACCCATTAAAGATACAGCCATGTAATATTTATGCACCTAGCTGACTTGTGCTTTTAACCCAGCACTTTCAGCTACAGCTTTTTAGCACCTGAGTCGTATTCAGTAAGGATGAAATTCACCATATCTGCTAAGAGCCAGCATAATGTCCCTGCTTTAGGTGTTGGGAGTGTAGAGTTACCATAGGACTTAAGCAATGGAACTTCCCTCCAAATGGAATTTCATCCAGATATTTCTAAATAAAAATACAAATGGAACACCTTTGAGCAGCACAGAAAATTTAATCTGTGAGCCTCAAACTCTCTGATTACCTTTAGCAAGAAAAGAGGCAGGTACTGACATAAGAATGGTTTATAAACCCATGGAGGTATTGATGCAGAAACAAAACTCCTCAGAATAGCCAGTATCACCTATGATTGTTCAGATTATGATTTGTTGATTAGAAGTGGTTACTGCAATGGTAATAGGGGATCTCTTGAGACTCTAAGAGAAAGTGTTCACTGGGTAAAATGCCATCCACTTACTCCTAAACCTACTAATTCATTACAGGGTTTATATTTAAATGCATTGGGTACTGCAGAAAAGGAAGACCCTGTGGTGTAAAAATGCATTTTGATAATGTTTGAGGCTTCTGGGTGCTACAGATAGACTGATCTGTTTAAATCTCCAAACAAAGAGGTCTTTCCCTTTCTTTTTTCACATTAAACTGTCTGCATATGTCCTTGCATGTATTTTTAAGCTACACATAAGTGCATGTGAAGCAAAAAGAATGGTTTAATAATTCCCACTTATTTGGCTGTACATGCTCTGCCTCATCCCATTCACTCACTTACTTCATTGCCAATCTCCCAGTCAGTCTTCCCACGGTTTTAAGAGACAGGATTTGGATTCACAAACCAATTCCAGTTAAGGACTCAAAGATCATTTCCTGGCCTACCCTTCCTTGTTGCAGCAAATGGCCGCAAAAAGGGAAACTGTGCTGCTGTGAGGCTGGAAAAGGGAAACTTCAGGAAGAGATGTAGGAACTGCAGTTTACTTTGGATTCTGGGAGGTGGGGATTGAAGGAGAGAGAAAAGGAGACCAGACATCACTCCCCCTTCCCAGTCATATCAACTTTGTCCTCACCATAGGTTTTTGGGCCAATGACCACTTTCAGCTGACACCTTCTATTGGAAAGATAAATTAGGAGTCCAGCTTTATTTTGTCAATAGAAAGTTTAAAGTGGTCACTGGAGCACAAAGAGCTCTTCAAAGGGTAGCTGAGCTCAACAAGGACAAGGAGGAGGATGTTGAGGAAGCCACAAAAACACAGGCAGATTACAAACCACTAAAGGGCACGCCGTTTTTCAATAATAAAGATAAGGCCTTTATAACAGTTCTGGTAATTTTCATCTATTTATTGTGGGCTATTTTACTTTAGAAGAATATGTATTACTTAAAAATACTTTTGCCAGAGCAGGAAAAAAGTGTTTTGAGTTTGTGCGTGTTGGTCTTGATAAAAAAGAGCCACCAGAAAACAGTAAACTAAGTAGGCATTTGCTCCCTGAATACATGGGATTATGCTTCGCATTTGTGCTGTAAATCATTGGATCCTGTACAAGCAATTGTACTGCAATGGGTTTTGCTATGCTAAATATTTAAACTGTGTGCCCAGTCCTTCAAAGTCTGAGCTTATTCTGTGTCCAGAGCTTTTTAGAGTTGAGTCAATAGCATATTTGTTTTGAATGGCTGTTCCTAGATAACAGTAACAAAAATCCAAAACTTGTTTACATCATTTAACATGCCCAAAAGCTTAGCTTGAGACATTAAAAAAGCCACACAACAAGCAAGCAGAAAAATGCACTCCTTAGAATAGTCTCTACTGGTGAAAAGAAGTTACACCATCAAAAAGCAAAAAGGATGTTTTGCCAACTTTGGACCAAGAACTTCTTTGTTTTTAAACTGGAGCAATGACTGGCATAAAAAGACTTCAAGGAATTTTCTCTTCTCCCTGAAGATAGCCATGAGCCTTTCTACTGCCCCAGACTTCATGTTGTAGTGACTGCAAGGATAGGCAAGTCTTGTGGGTCCTAAGCAGGAGCCCTTATTTATCAGAGCATGCAAAATATGTAAAAGAGTCAAAACAAAGCAAATCAGGCAATTCCATCAATCCTATGAAAACTGTTCCCATCTGAGCAGTACCTTCAGCTCTAACAGGCAGACGTTACATCAGCTGTGTAGGAAATGCCCCTGGACTATTTTCTTAACTTGTGTTGCCACCTTAAGAACAAGATTTCACCTCCATTTACACACAGACACTCATGGAGTGTTCTACACATTCTCAAATTGCATTTGTGGTTTAATTCTGTAAAGTATGGTGATATTTCTGTAAAGTATGGAACAAAGATGAAGCATAATCTCTCATCTGTTTCAAATTACACATGAAAGATACCGAGTATGTTAGCAACAAATAGATTTTCATACAGACATTTCACAAAGGAAAAAAAATGCAGAAATGCCAAAATACAATTACAGCAAAGGAAGTAATGCAACCAGGAAATTATTTACCATCCTCACATTTTCAGAATTCACAGTTCTAATCGAATGCCTTTAGTTAGAATCCAGTGCAGCATAGTAGATGAAATATTTGAAAAAAGCAAGTTTTTTCCTATCTCTGTGCTACCTCGAGAGCTCCCAATACCTAGTCTGGAAGCAGACAGAACTCAAAAAAGAAAACTTTTCCACTGAAGACATGATCTCCCCTGCAAAGGCCTGGGGCACTGTGCCTCAAATGCTAATAGCTTGAGTTGTGTGCAATAGCCCTATATTGTTTATATAGCACTTCACATGTTCAAAGCACTATGAGATATCAGCCATCACTACACTTTTACGAGGCTGTATTACCCACTAAACATCAGGGTTCAAATGACTTGCTCTTGATCAAAATAAACTTTGTGCAGCAGGACTATAATTATTTGAATTTGGTAATTCTCGCAGACCATTCCTATGGCAACACAGAATGATGAGGGGGATGGGATATTAAAGCCAGTTGCTATTGCACTCTGCTCTGGCAGCAAGATACGGACACAGGGAGGATCTCTTAAGAAAACCTACACTCAGCACCTTTTGTACAAACTTCTCGAAAATCATTCAAAAAATCAGGAGAAAAATTAAACAACATGTTTTGAAAGCCCACTAGCATGTTTTTCTAAATGTATCTATTTCACATAGCACCATGAAGAACATAAAAGACAACATGCAAACGGTACTGAAGCACCCCAGAAATCCTAAAATGGGGTTCTGAATTCATTCTGAAGCAGTTTGGGAGTTTTTATACCAAGAGGATTAGGCAACTTAAAAGCAAGTCCATTTTCTGCAGAAAAAGAACTACAGTCTCTTGTCTTATAGCTGACTACAGTAGGACTCAACTTTTAGAAATACAGAATGTTTTTGCTCTCCATTTTTATACCTACTTTCTTCCTGTGAAAATTCAACTATGCTGATGTTTATATCTCTACTCTCAAAGTATCAAGTCTCTGTTCCTGTAAAAAGAATACAAACCCAAAGGAAAGGCTGAAAAACAACCAATGTATCCACAGTACATATGACAAACAAATAAAGGCTTGACAGAAATGCTTAACAGGGTACATCCTCCAGGTTCTTCTCTTTACAACTGAAATCATTTTATCCAAAAATCCTAACACTGAGATAACAAGACAGAATAAGAAAACTCTTATCCTCTGCCTTTCCATCTCATGCCCATCCTATCCTACAATATTGTCTTTCCCACCTCTTACATTTTAACTTGTACACAGCCTTGGTTTCCACACACCATATATTTCCAGAGCACAGCTTCACAGTTATTGGCCTTAGAACTTTGCCTGCAGAATCACATGGGAAATAGATCATGCTACCAAGACAAAAATGTAGACCACTACACACAGTCCAGATTCATCAAATAAGAAAAGGATGCCCGTTTAAAACTATCACAGGAAGGGGGAGGGGGGGAAACATTCTCTTCAAAGGCAACAATGAGTGCAGAGAATTACTAACAGAACCTTTTGTGTTTTAGCCAGGTTGTTCTTGTTGCTACGAATATTTAGCTTCTATCCTACAGCTTTCACTTGGCATTTTTCAGGTACAGGCCACATGGAACTAACTCTATGCCAGACTGTGCTTGCAATTTCTACTGTTTTGACTAACATTGCCTAAAAAGTTAAATTACTGAAATATTTGCTAAAATATTAGAGTTTAAATATAACATCAGTAGGTGAGCATTACTTCATGGATGTTAATGTAAAAACCAGTTATACTCCATCTACTGATCTAAAGAACAGATGCATATGATTTATGGATACTGAAGTATGTGCATATCTTCCATAAATAGTAATGTGTTCCAGTAACAAAGAGTGGACAATTGTGATCCAAAAGACTGGGAAAATGCAGGCAGTATTAGAATTTATTTACCAATTTCTTGCCTTTAAATAGAAAGCAAATCTCAGAGTCAGGGCCTGAATCCTGTATGTTGGAAAAGTGCTTAAAATTTCAAACAGGACTAACAACATGAAGTAACAAATTGCAGTCGGGCTCAATAGGGTAGATATAAAAGTCTGTTTAGACCATAAGTGCAATTATGATTTGTTAAATAAGAGTAACAATTTATATTGATTGAGACACAATAAATCTAAATCAGTAAGCAAAAAGCCAACATTACTGCGGGTATTTTCACATTAGATTTAGGCTTGGAAGTTTCTTTAATATCAAGATTTAACAAAATACTAATCAGGTAAAAGTCTAACAGGCAAAGCATAGCTTTGAACTCTGCAATTAAATTATTCCTGGAAGTGCAATCAAGTATTTGATTGAACTAATATCTTTGCTGCTTCTCACATTTGTTCTGTTCCTAAATTAGCATGGCTAATCAGTATCCCACCTCATAGCCTGTGTTATAAACATACAATATTAGCTGATGGGTTTCATTTCAAGAGAAGAGTCAATTTTTGGACAGCAAACTTACTCAAAAACTTAATCAAAGCCTATAAATATGTGAAACAGCGTATTTGGAGATGTCACAGTTTCTGGGCCATCAAAACTCTGATAAGACTCAGTGAACTTCCGATCACTCTGTGATGGCTGTGCATGTCAAACAAGTTTTGATTTAGTTTAAAAACCAGTTTTGTGGATAATATTTCACCTCAAAGTGTTTTCTGGTTTTCCGCCCTCTTATTCTGTGAGCAAGAACCAGGAATGTACAAAAAAAGCAGCTTTGTAGAATGCAGAATTTAAACAAGGCAGTCACAATTTTTTGCTCCTGTCTCAGGCTGGCATGCACTAGTGCTTCAAGATGTTATGCAGCTGCTACTTTTCCCCAGAGATGGCTGTACTCCAGTAAATGGTGAAATACTCCCTCAAACTTTTTTTTTTCCCAGTAGAGGTTAACAGAGATGTTTCCATAGGTCTAAGGCAACATGAAAACATGGTGATTGTCTAGTTGGATTTCTTGAAAAACATTAGCCTTAGATTTACTGCATCAGTAATTAGGAGCTGATGCTATACTCCAACACACTGCAGAAACAACTTCAGTGTCTGTAGAATACAGTGAGCCTTAGATTACAGTGACTGCTATTTAAGTCTGTTCATGCAGGTTTTAAGGTCACTGAAGAAACAAATACTTTTCATATTGTCCTCTTGATAGCTGCACAGATTTTTTTACTTTCAGCATATAACTCAAAGTCATCTAAGAACAAATTGAATTTCTAATAACTACAGTCAACTGGATTTAATTCCTTTCGGTGGAAGCACAGCAGTGTCACTACCTACTGAGACAGTATTACTGCTGATTTATTGAAAGTAAAATGTCAATACAACATGAAAACTTGTCATTTTAGAAAGGTTTAATAAAAGAGGTGAACACAACACAAAAAAAATTGAAAATATAAGAACCAATAACTGATCATTCTAATCCACTTTTTTCCAGATGAGCATCCAGGTGTCAGCTGGTGTAAACGCAGATGCCACTGACATCAATGGAGTAAACTGTGTCAGTTTACTCTAGCTGAGAATCCGATCCCAAGTGTGCTACTGCCAGTTTTAGACACTGCCACTGGAATTCACTTTTGCAAGACAATTAAAAAAATACATCCACACATTGCATTTCTTCCTGTCCCCAAGTGTGTAACTGGAAGTTTGTTGCCAGACTGTGGGAAAGGGCAAGCGGAGGTGGAAGTAGCCAACAACTGCACCCATGAGATAATTTTACAGTATCAGTATGAACACTGTTCTGTTATCTTCCTTTTATACAAATGAATATTTAGCTCCAAAGCTTTAACTCCACCTTCCACTAACAAACAATTCCATGTCAGCAAAAGAAAAATGATGCTGTAAACCATGTGGAGTATCTACCTTACAAATTTGTTAACATGGTATTTTAACCAGTATACAATCTGGATAGACTGTTTAATTGCACCATTAGAAAAAGTACCTAAAGCTGTAAGAGCCCCACGGCTGCGTTCTGTGTATTCACCTGAGCATTTGTTCCTAAGAAATCTCCCTGCTGTACCAGCAGGAAGATTGGTAACAGTTCTAAGGCAGCTGTTCGAAGTGGCCTGCAAGCCAGACTTCCATCTAGCTGACATCTTTCATATCTCATCTACCATGTGTGTGGAGGAAAGAGGAGGAAGAAAGGAAAAGGTGGGGCAATAAGCAGAGCACAATAGCACTTGACAGCTCCACCATTTCTGAGCAGCAAGAGGGAGCTTTTGCTTCTGTTTTACGTAAGACAGTTGTTAACATGAGCGCGGTGTTAGCCAGTACAGTTGCCCGGTATTAACCAGTACAATGACGTTGGAATTTTGGTCTTTTGATTCAACATACCAAGGTCAAAAGGAAAAGGTAACTAATTTGAACTGAAGATGCAGTTCACATAGTATTGAAATAATTGTCAATTTGTGCAGCACAACAACCATATCTTCAATTTAGGTCAGACCATCAAGAGGAGGAAAAGGACTGAAGATGAGATGCTCTACTTCACACAGTTGCCCTCTGGAAGGACTTGCAAAGGCAGTCACTTAAATTAAGTACAGGTCATCAGACAAGATATCTAATCTATTCCTAAGACAGGCAGCTCTAGCAGTCCAAATCCCTATGGCCTTTGCAGCAACACGATGAACTACTTCCTCATGTACCTCTGTCAATTCATGTTAGGTTCCAGTTTTTTTAAAGCGATATTTCATGTACATCATGACCCTATTGCTCATAGCAAGGAAAGTGCTTTGGTTTATTTATGACCTACTAACCTTAAATAAAAAAAATACATCCAATCTGAATGTTCACATAAGCCTGCAGATCTGAAATAAAATTTAAAATAAAGCTGGCATTTGTAACAGCTAGCTAAGCCCAGTAAGGGATTTAAAAAAAAAATGAAAACCAGATGAAAGAAGATAAAAGCATATTTACCCTGCATAACCTGCACACATCAGGAATCAGGGCTGGAACCCAGAAATACTTTTTGTACTTAAAAGTTTCAGCCCATTTCAGAGGCTAGGTGATCAAGGAAATACTGAGTTTTTCCATTGTGGGGGGTGGGGAGGCATTAATAACAACCTGTGAAAGTAATTCCTTTCAAGATGTAATCCACCCAGCCACGAGCTCTACACAGCTCCTCTGCTTCCCCTGCACCCCCATCCCAATTGCCAGATATCAGTCAGGCAAGCCCCCATATTGAAATATGAAGCGACAGATGGGAGCAGGGAATAAAGGCATAGGAACAAATACTGAAATAAATGACATACAGAAAACAAGTTCATAATAGAGCTGATCTTAAACATGAGCGACCTAAACCCAGTCAATTCATTTGGCTAGAACAATCTTGAACAGATGCACATGCACATAAGACTGAGTTGGAGAGCTTTATTCTCTCATCACTCATGCCAGTGCACTGAGGTCTTCTTGTAAAATCCATGGAATTAAACCTTTGAATTTTAGTACAAATAAATGCAGAAATAAAAATAATCAAACTTCAAAGCAAAAGTATTGACAGCAAATATCCTGTGCTGCTGTATTAGGAAAGGAAGGTGGGCTGCCACATTTAATTAAAATGTATTTGCCTTAGCTATATTCATAATCACAGTGGCCTTCATAAACAAAACACATCTAATCTACCGTAAAGAAGAAAATTAGTTGATTCTGCTCTTGTCTAGTTCTCCAGCTGGCTATATTAATGACTTTTTCTTTTAGTTATGTTAGGTGGAAAATACAGTTGGGTTAAATGAGGTCATAAATACCTCTATGTGCAGAGTAATTCGTTGAAAGAAACAGTTGGGACAAAGTCCTTGCCATAGCGTTTGTTTACAAAATAGGCATGGTCAGCACACTGGTGAAACTCCAGTCCTTTAGGTTCCCTTAACACAAGTACAGACAAAACCCCAAACATTTATAAAGACTTATAAATAATCACGGTTGGATGGGAGAGAGTATAGGGCATCTTTAGCAAAGGATAAGGTAAACAAACAAACAGCAATTCATGTCAGTCAATGAATCAGTCACGTAATTTCAGCACAGTAAGAGTGGACCTAACAAAAAAGAATTCTGACAAGCTGAGCTTCAAGAACACCTTCTGCATAAGAACCCTGCTTGCAAATGCAATTAAGGTAAAATTCCTGGATTACCATGTTTTGCCTTCTGATCCGGCCTCTAATAGCCTTCTACAACACAAAAACTATAATCTGAAAATTTTTAAATTATTATTTATTTTTATTAATTATTAATTAATTATTTTATTTTTATTAATGATTAGGACAAATGAGTTGGAAGATTCTAATCTTCTCAGAAGATTAGAAAAAAGTGTTGTCTTATTATTGAAATTTTTAAGAATAAGGACTTTACTGTGTGATGATCAGCTGGATGTGCACAGCATGCTGACACAAAGAAATATGAAAATAAATATAGGTCAAGCCTTGATATATATTCACCTTTTCTCTTCCTGAAAACAATCACAACAGGTTCTGCATGTATGAAAATTTGTAAGGAAAAAAAGGTCTTGTCTCTGAGTTGTTTATTGAAAAATTAAGCCTTCTTTAAATAAAATTTATCTTTCATCAATCCTAAACAAGTTTTAATCCAATTGAACCATGTCAGCAGAAGAAATTTTGCTCAATTGAGCAATCTCTAACTGGCAACGCTAATTTGTAAAACTCTTAGCCAGCTCTGTTCATTTATAAGATCTCATGTTTTGTTTTCCTGTGAAGTTCAGTCTAATGAAATAACAGACAACATTAATCCACTCATGCCTGGATCTCTAACCTTTATTTTTAAAGCCTGAATAACTGAAACATATTTTCTTTCCATAGAAAGAAGTCTGGGAAACTGCCAGCTCCTTGCACAAGGACTGAAACATGATGGGCAGAGAAGGGTGTTGGTATTGGTAAGAGAAAAATGATTGAAGTTGCATCATCTGTATGATTAAAATCATTGTGTGAATTTTGATTTTCTCCCCCCTACTTTCAGACATTTGAGGATGCAGTCAAGTCAATGGAATTCTGTTGTAGTGGTTGCTTCAGTGAACATTCAACGCTGTCGGTGAGTTTGGAATTAAAGTGAAAACCATCGACCGTTGATTGTACCCTCCAGCTAACCATCCTCCTCCTTACTTCATGCTTTCAGGCCTTAACATCGAAGATAGCAACCTAACCATCACATGATGTTTCTCCCCCACCCTGCCAAGCTTTACAAAAAGGTCACAATCAACATTCATTGCTGTCGGTGGGTTTAACTATGTGGACAAGCTCACTGAACAATGAATGCAACTGTGGCCCCACATTGTACAGTTGCCGTTGAGAGGAGCAGCAGCTCTGAAGGCAGTAGTGAGAAGCAAACACTTCTTATAAGCTACAATTTTCTGGGCAGAAAAATAGTTGGGGGTATCCACTTTTTGCTTGCTTGGTTTTGAGTGCGTTTTATTTAGCTGACTAGAAAAGAAAACCCACTGCCCTTTTCTGGAATATTGTCCTCACAGAGTTCAGTAACATCAAATATGTAAAAATTCTTATTTAGTATGTATGGAGAAAAAATAACAGGACAGGAAGCTCTGTATATCCACTCCCAAGGACTCTGACATAAGAGGAAAGAATATTTAATTGCCATTTTAACTAGGCATTGTTGAATAGTTCAAAAGTTTATTCTATACTTGCCATGACAAATACAAATGTAAACAAATGGGATTTAAGAGTTATGGTTAAAAGTGTTATATCAAAAATATTAATTAATATTTTACATGAAACTGATTTGAAGAACACAAATACTATTGCATTTGCGTTTTTCAGGGATCTGAAAGATGACAGAAATGTATATCCAGAAACAATAATGGAAAAGCAGTTAAATTGTAAAATTACTGTAAGCTGAGTACTTATGTCACAATGAGTTTTGCAATAAGAAAATAAAATGTAAATAAGCTCACAATTGTTTCCTTATTTCTTTATAACCCTTCATTAACCTAGTCAGATACACAGAAGGACCGCTACATTTCTCACTTCACACAAACATCCAAGGTAAGTCCAGTCTTTAGACTCAGTGCAACTCAAATATTCTGCAGCAGAAATTGCTTACAAAATCAGGCAATCTCACAGCATATCATCATATTCATATCATTGTTCCTCATTATGGGAGTGTTTATAAACAGTACTTTAGTCTGATTATTTACAAAGTTTCCTCAGCACATCAGTCACACAAGTTATCCTGTGTAGTGAACTTGCTTGTTTTATCCACGTTTCACTGTGTAGGAACTGAACAGCATACAAGTATCAAGACTATCATGGGACAATACATCCATAGTCACTTCTTGAACTGTTATCAGTCTAATTAAATGGTAAAAATACATTTCAATCATGAAAGAGATCAGTCCTCTGTCACACATGAAACTAATATTTATAGAAAAAAAACCCAGTTCCTCAAAAAACATAACCACACTAGCAAAATAAATCCTGAAATTATTTGGACATTATTTAAAATTGGTATTTGGGAAGATTATCTTTTTTCATTCCAATATTTACTGGAGAAGACCCCACATGGTCTGTTGCTCACTGAATACTATCATGGTCAGAGACAGAAGAGTAAACTATTAAAAGGAAGAGCTGCTATGGATAAGTGATTTGTCAGCAACGCTGTTCAGAGATAAGCCTGCATATCTTTAGGTTTACCCATTTCTACAAAATGGGAATTTGAATTACTACGGACTTACATATTGCAGGCAGATAAAGATCATATTAAAAGCAAAATTCAGAGGTATATGTTCTGTCTAGAAGGAAAAATTTTCAAATTAAGCTGTAGTTACTATGTTTTTGCTACAAAACAGAGTTCTTTACTGAAACTTAAAACCCAGGTCTTCATTTGTCAAAACACTAATGCTAGTTACAGATGTGTTACGTGTTTTTAACAGAGAAAATACTTATCAAAACAGAAGAATCTGTAATTTCTCAACACTGGAAAGAACTAATGTCCTGGAACATGAGTGGATTCTGTATATATGTCTTCTGTGCTAACTGATAATGCCTGAATGATCAGCATTGAGGAGGGTCAGACTCCACTGCGAGAAAAAGATAAAGTTACATCCTTTTCTAAGGCAGTACTTTTCCTCAAAATACACGTCTCTCCTGACTTCTATCATAATTTTGTTCCATACACTTACTAATGGAAGAGCGGCCATTCATACCCTGCTGGATCGGGGTGCAGAAACCTCAGCCAGCACTGACCTAGGCACAGATAGTCCACTCTCATTACAAATAAGTTTTTCCACCTGGACTGCAAGTTTTTACTGGTTTCTAACGAGGAGAATATGCAGCAGTTGTCTTTTTTAATGGTGCCTAGCATGGAAATTTATCAACGATTTCAATTACACCATGTTTTCATATAGAAATAGAGAAATCTCTTCTTAGTGTACAGATATATAGTACCTCAAGCAACTTGAAATCAACCTCTACAGACTAGTTATTTAATAATATTCATTGGAAAACAACACAATTATTCCACACCCCACAAGAAATGTTGGCTTGTACATATCTTTCCTCATGCTGTAAAGCCACAGAACAATCCCAATTTGGTAATGATAACTGTGATATACTGTGGAAAGTTTTCATGGCAATTTTCATGTTTCTTGTTAATATCATACATATATACTCAGTACAATGCCCACAGGCCATAGAAACATTCTAGAAAATTGCTCCTCCGTGTCATTGTAAATAATTCACGCACAGCAATATTTTTAGGTCAAGCATATCAAAGTCACAGTAAATGCGATGGACCTTGACATAATAGGAGCACTGGTTTTACAGCAGGGGAGGAAGAGGAGAGGGAATGCACTTCCCATCCATGAGAGATCAGTTGCTGTTCCCCAGTGTGCACATCACCATGCTTGAGGGCAGCAGAGGTGCTACTAAGGGTTTGTTATGAGGTTTGGAGCTGTTGGGTTTTTTAATTACCTCTAAGTTCTTTTTTCTCCCTGGCTTCTGGCATAAGATGATTTAAAACATCCAACCCAACAGCTTCTGCATCAATTCTATAACTTCTGTTTAGCAAGTACAGAAAGACACTTGTTTTTACCTCTAAAACTACAAGTCAAAGAATCCCTACGATAGAAATAGTCTGTGATATCCAGGACCATGGCAGGATGAATATGATAGACTTGCCTTTTGGCACAGCTGACACCATCACACTAACATCTCTTGCTTTACAGATGGTGAAGTCACACAGTAAGTTAGAGTTAAATATAGAAGTCTTTTACAGTTTAAATGGAAGCAGTATCTAGACAATTTTAGACTCCAACCATGTCTTTGTGGGGAAAAAAAAAGAATGCTCCTGTAATCCTGACTTTTACCTCATGTAAATACCTGTTTTTCTTGACAACCACCTTTTTTTCCTATAATGTATATCCTTTGTTATTTGCCAGAGTTACAATGGTAACCAATTATTTTTCCAAGCAGTTTTATGGTGACACCCACTACAGAATAATTTTTACATCTTGCCCTCTTTTATTTACATTTGTATAATTTTGTTTGAACTTTACTTTTTTTTTTCTTCCTATACGTCCTTCTCAAGTGCAAATGCCAGAAACAGACCAGATTCCAAAAAGCCCAGCCAGGGCTAGCTGAAATAATCTGAAGTCTCTTTATTTTACAAGCAATCGCTGATCCTTTTCAGCCAAAAATAGCATTTGTAATGGCACCACACAGTTAACACATTTAAATTTATCTGACATTATTCCATAGATACAGTGTCCACAAGTTCTTTCCTAGTTTAAAATAGATTATTTCATCCCTTTGGAATGCAACACTTGCAATTTTTTGAACTTAGAGAATTTTTTTTTCAAAATATAGCTCCTCCTTCCCCCCCATATCACTAATGTTTTGAAACTTAGTGGCAGAAATTACATAGTAACATAGTAGTGGGAATGAACTTTGAATACAAGCAGAAGTCCATCCTTACTTAATTTAAAAAAATTTTAAACTTTCCATTGCATTTCCCCACATTATTTTAAGAGTACAAACTACGAAAGAGGCAATAGAAGCATAATAATTAACTTACTCTTCCTGCTGTCTGCACCCAAAGGGTGTTTATGAGCTCAGTATTTACATGGCTGTGTTAGAGCCTTCACTTCATAACAACCAGTAGTCACACACTGAATACAAATATGTCTGACAAATACATGTAAGGGAAGGTTTATGTTTGAGTTTAGCAACTACAGATCTGAGGAGGAAACAGCAAGTCTTCAAATTGCACAGCTTTCAAATATGATTCTTATGAAAACCGACAAATGCCCAGCTTCTTCATCGTCTGGTTATGAGACTGCCTTCACATTGCCACTAGAAAAAAAAAAATAGTCTCCTCCTCCTACGTTTGGATGTGAAACTGACTCCAGAAATTTAGGGAAAGTTTCAGGTACAGAAACTAATCCACACAAGCCATGAGTTAGAACAGAAACTCCAAGTTTCACAGTAAATCGGAAATAAGCCCCTTAGTTCTGTAGACAGAATATAGGTCCCTGATACGTATTCTGATCTTTCCTGATTTTACTTCATGAGATACAGTTGCTTCCAAGATAGCCCTGAAAGTTTTGATGCTTTAACAAATCTGCTTTAATCTAACAAGTTCACAAATAGATTATCATGAGACCTGATGATGCAAATTGCTGGGGTGTGTTTTGTTTGTAGGTGTTTTTTTAATCATTATTTTCTTCACTAGGAATGTCATACTACACCTTTACAATGAAAAACAAGTCAAAGATGGACCAGATACCCCAAATCTATGATACCAATGTTCAGAAGGTTCAGAAACCAGCTCAGGTAAAGAGAGAGAGCTGGAAAGCAACATGCACCTGGCTTTCAAGATAACCGAAGTTTCACCTTGCACTCAAGAGAAATTACACAGTTTACGTGTATTTTATCTCAGCTACGGTTTCACCTATGGGTACCAGCAATTTGTCCAAATAATCATACTATTCAGCTAATTGATTGCATGCATCTATTATTTAGTGATTAAACAGTTAAAGTATTTTATCACAGGCATTTTGAAACACTGAAACAAGAAGAAATACAAAAATATTAGTTTTAGCTAGTGAGAGTCAAGTCCAGGTGGTTGCCTTCAAAAGTCAACATCACCATCTGATGGGTAAAACACTCCTAATTATCATAGAGTACACCCCATGCTAATTACTGTGTTTACCTCGAAATAATGAGCCATGATAAGCCTAGAGTTCATGACAATAGATTTACATTTAAATGCCATCCAGTTCACTCAGTATCAATATGCTGCTTGTTACCAGACTGACAGACACGATGAAATTAGCATGCAGGATCTCCCACAGGCAGGGACAGTGAACACACTTAAAGAGAGGCCACAAACTGCTAGAGGGAAAACAAAACTAACGGAACTTTGAGAGACATTCAGGATATAACTGTAGGAGACAACAGGAAAAAAAAAAAGAGACAGTACTTTAAAGACAGCAGCCAGCTGCGGCCTACAGAAAATCTTAAAAGAAATCTTTGTAGACTCTCCAGGAATATCTCTGTACATCCCCAGAACAATTGCAGTAGATTGTTCCAGAAATTCATGTGGATCATGGTCTGCTAACTAATGAATTCAGATTCTCTGCTGGTTTCGGAGTCAACATACTTTTATCAGTTCCAGTGGAATTACGCCAGTTTGTACAAACTGAGGATTTGGTAAGCCAACATACAAGAGAACTGTAAAAGAAGTATGGTCCCACACATCCTACACAAAGGGAAAAATGCAGAGGTAGCTGTCACTCTTGGGGGAGGGGGAAGAGGAGAAACAAAAGAACATGTACTTGAAAAAACACGTTTCCACCTACAGAGAGAGCATTTCTGCCCAAAGACCAACTGTGGGTGCCCCGCACAAACAGCACTTGGACAATTGACTACTCCATTGGTGCAGATTACTGCTTTGCAGGTACAAATAAGGAGCTTCAGAACACAACAAGCAGGAAAGTATTTTTGGGCAGAAACATCTCACCCACATTATGATAATCTGGCCTTTGCCACCACATGACAGTCTCCTTCGCTTCATGAAGCTCAAGCTATGTGGGTGGGAAAGAGCTCACAGCTTATTTTTGGCTGACGATGGCTCCCACAGCACAAGTGTATGTATTTGAAGCAATGGCAGCTTGTTTCCTATCTCTCCCTTCACATTGTGCACTTTCCATAATTTCCCATTATTTTGACACAGAGCTAGAGAGTAAGCCACTCATTGGTCACATTTGAGAAAAAAAAATCCAGGCAAAACCTTTATCGCATCGTTTAAAATACCTCCTGTCACAATACCCCGGGGCTTCTTTATTTCGGGTGTTTATTGGCATCCCTCTCTGGCCTAGAGCTACATATGGACTTCAGATTTATATCAGCCTTTACAAGACATGATTTATGTTCTGCAAAATTTAGGCAACACAGGTACGTGTACAAATGCTGGTAACTGCTGCCTGGAAGTGCCTTCTGGAACTAGCTGACACGTACCAAGAGCAAGATAACCAGACCACAGGTCTGCTCAAAGCGAATACCACAAACTGACTGTTAAGAGTGAATTCTAAAAACAAAACAAAACCAAACAAATAAAAAAACCCTCCCTTCTTCATGTCTCCATTGCTACACCACCCATCCCATCAATGCCTTTGTGGATGCAGATAGATACTTAAGACACTTCATACTTGCAGGAGAAAAATAAACCAAACAAAACATTGCATTTCCTTCCTCCTTATGGAGATTCCTATCTGTATGGGAACGTGACTTCTGCTTTAAATCTTGTATTGAGATTCTAAGGCATCACTGTGTCTATTGCTAATGAGTCAGGAACATTGCTCAGGAGTAATTCAAGTCTGAGATGTGCATACCTGTGCAGAAGGGTTTTTTGCTTGAACTTAAGTGCATGCCTTTCCAATCTTAATATCTAACACCAGTGGCTCCTCTCTGCTTAGATGAAGCATCAGGGTTATATTTTCCTGAAGCAGAAGTCTTTCTGCCTTATTCATTTTCTGTGAGGACACCATCAGATTAGCTCAGGATACTCATGACAGAATTATATGCCAGGAGGATATACCGGCCTTTGACGAACTGAAAGCAAAGATGAATTTAACCAAAGTGTCTACAAATAACAGACAATGTTTTAAGGACTATTTGTAGTTATCAAAACAGATTATTTAGCCTTCTTTCTACCAAAAATAAAGTGTTATCTATATATATAAAGTTTACAAAGAAATTTTGACTTGGATCCCCAACCAGTAAGATCACATTAGCAGCTTGCTGCACTTGAGCTCACAGGGTGCTGGAGCCACTATCCTCCTCTAAGGGGAGGACCCACAGTTGAACAGGCAGACCCTCCAAACTTGCTGAGAAAAGAAGTTGGTATCTCTGCATCGCACCCAGAGATTGGTAGCTTCTTGAGCTGACTACAGCTGATGTACCTTTATCATCATCAGGAGCTGTAACAGCCACTGTTAAAGCGAACACAGAGCCTGCACAGAACACTGCAATATGTGCTAAGGCTCTATGTTCACTTTAAGACTGTTGGCTGCTACATTTTATCAGCTCTTTTGGAAATAAGGCTGCTCAGTAACTGCTTTCCAAGCTTTCACATATGTACAATTCCCATCAGCTACAAGTGTAAATTTGCAAGCAATGGGAACAACACACATGCGGTCTCATGGAATCTGTAGAGAAGGTAAAGCTGTCACCAGATGGCATTTTTAAGCTTTGTAGAGCCAGATATTCAAAAGCAGCATCTGAATTTTGAATGCTTCAATTTTGTTTTTTTTTTTTTAATTTTCTTTAAAACTCTCAAAACACAGCATTTGCTCCTAGAAATAATCTTGTGATATTCTGTGGCTAAACCTCCAATAGCTCATTTTTCATGACTACATACCTAGACTATAACAGCCCTAAATTAGTACTTGGGTACAGACTGCTCAAAAATTCAGTCTATAATGTCAGTAAATAAACTTCTTATGAATATAATTTTGAGCCAGCCCTAACAGTAGAAAAAATAAGTAGGTTGCCTGTTCCTTTCCTACAGGGGAACGTTGCCAAAAATATATAACTGTCACTTTTCATCTTTGGAATAATGTTAGCTACTGAAAAAAGAGATTCACAATGAGCAATTATGTCTTCAGCTTTCATGTCATTTTACATCATTCCACTATCAGCCATGCTCAAAAGCTTAGAGGCAACATTCTAGGTCAGTGACTTTTGCAGGCAGTGTATTCACTGTTTGGTAATTAAATTAGATACACTTTAAATAACCAGATTCTGAAACAGACAGCCACTTACAAACACATGACCAAATGTATCACTGGCACTGATGACATTGCATGAGGAAAATTATGCATTTTAGCAATCATTAACTATCACTGAGGATTATAAATTTAAGGATTATGATATTAAGAATAACTGGATCAGCAAATCACTGCAGAGAAAAATCTTTAAGATGTAGCTAAAAGCCATACTGAAGGACTGACCTACTTTTCATCACCAAGTTTTATTTATACATGCATAGAATTTTTTCTTATGTTATGGTTAACAAAACATCTCCCACCAAGAAAGCTCTCAACTATTAATAAAACTAAATAGAGAATGAAATATTGCAGTAGATGCTCAGTTTTTAATAAGGCTTTAGCCTGCATCTCAGGCAAATAGCCACTAGTGCTGTTTCAGATAAAACTTTAAAGAGCAAAATAGGGACACTAATTTTTGCTTTACGTTAAATTTTTCTGGATAAATTATTAACTCTTAAGGCATAAAATTGGAATGCTAAAAAACTATTTCATATCAAACATGGCTCACAGGCATCTATTTTGTAAAAAATACATAGCTTTGCCACTTTTTCAAACTTTGCATTGGAAATGAACCTTTATAAGTCAGAAAAAGATGTGGTAGGTGCTATAAGACATGTTCTTTGTAAGAGCAGCTCCCATAATTCTTCAAGGGACAAACAGACCTTTATTAAAAAAAAAACCCAAAAAACTAACAACACACCAAACACAACCAAACCCACAAACACAGTAACTTAGAGAGGTACTGCAAGAAGATAAGCAGCGTCATTAATGGACCAAGGCATGGAAACGATAAGAACACAAGTTCATGCCAGTCTTGTAATTCACGTGGTTTCACTTATTCCTCCACAACAGCAGAGCCTATTGGTCTTCCATGTTTTGAGTGCACATACTTCATCCCATCCACAAGGTGCAATTCAGTTTTTGCTACCTTAGCTCCCTTACCCCCAATAAGCATTCATATGAAGGTCTTCATTTGTGACAACTGCACAAGAAGGTCCAATTTTAAAATCCCATTTTGGTTTTTTTTTTTTTTTTTTTTTTTCCCTCCCTCCTTCTGGAAACTGAACCAGTGGCTTTTTATTTCAAGATAGACACAAGCTACAAGGCCCAATCCACAGCCACAGATTATTAAAATACCTTGTCCACCTAAGCCTGCGACCACTACGAACATTGAAGGCAGCCCCACAAGCTAAAGATGTCACAATCCAATTGTAGCATTGCCATAGTTACTTCTGAAGTCCTGAACTGGAAAAATATTCTTACTGCTTGCAGGTCTTGCATTGGCTGAAACACATGGAAAAATTAGCTTCAAGGAGGAAAATACAACACACCACATGTATATTTCTGACTATTATAAAACATGAGGCCGAACAAGGGGTTTCTGTGTCCCTTCCTGTGCCATAGGTAGAAGTTTGCAGGGGTGTCACACTCAGCTGCCAGCAGGTGTTGCACTGGGCAGCCATGTAAATAGCCTATTCACTGAACTCTGTCACTGCAGTTATGTGCTCTTTATGGCAAGGAAAACAGAGAAAACAAAGAGGCTGTTATGCTTTCACTTCAAAGCCTCATACCCCAAGCTTCAGATGTGTACCTCAGGCAGTGCAGCCCAGAAGAGAGGCAGCATAGTCTCAGGTAAAGATATTTTTCTGCTCTAATAACCTAATCTCTGTAGTACTTATAAGAGATTTTTTTTTAAATCTTGATATAAGCATAGTGATAGCAGAAGGTCATCTGACATTTGTCATTTGACTGACAAGTAAATTTTACTCTTAAGCTTTCCAAGTTCGCAGGAAGGTTTTGTCTGAAAGGTCATAGAGGAACCTTAAGTTTACCCATAAGTGCTGCAAGAATCTTGCTGCACAAGAAGTTAGGAGATATTGATCTTCCCAGTTTACAGTTATCATTCTCCAGTTGCACTAATTTCCTCTCCATCAGGGGCAGAGTTTATATGAGATCCCTAAAGCCTGTGTGCAGTAGTTATTCTGTTAGTCTAATTAAAGGTATTACTAGGTACATAGTTACTGAATCTGTCCCCAGTGGTGCTCCACATAATAAATAACAGATGTGAAATGCACTCCTATTGGGACAAGCACTAGTATCAATTCTTATGCTATCTCTTTAACCATTACATCACCTCACTATTTCCTAGGATTTTTGTTTCAAGGAGAGAAAAAAATACCATGAAGATAATATTAGTTTGGGGCAATTAAATTTACTAGATCTTCATGGGCCCATATAAAGGCATAAGCATTTTAATTATGTAAAATGAAGTAAGTTCTGCAACACAAGTGAGCAGCACTAAATTTCTGATGTTAAATTGCATAGGAGTACCTCAAATATTAAGTCAGTGAAAGATGGGGGAAGGGCAACGTGTTTCCCCAACATATTTGCAGTTCCCTTTTCCCAATTTAATTCTCAATTGTAAAGTTAACCGAGATGCTCAAGTCCAACATCAGGTTCTCAGTGAACTTGTCGAACAGTCCTGGACTTGGGACAGAAGCTTGCACACCACCACTCAATAACTTTTTATTTTGAGGGCAAATAACAGACAACTGCCTTGAACCTTACAAGTACAAGGCTATGTTATTGCTTCTCTGTTTTCTACAAAACCTATTATCCCACTGTACTGGAAATTTTACTGTTTGCTCCTTACAAATCCTTAATAGAACTCCTTCTCCTTACATCCCAGGAGATTTTTAAGAGTTGGACCATTTATTCCAATACTAACCCAAGGAATTTAATTTCAGCCAACAGACAGACAGTGCTGTGACTTCTCTCACCCTGTTCCCACTTCGTAGAGATTCAAAAGTTTGTTCCTCTTTCCAGGCGTCATTGGTCTTCCACTAAGCTTTTCAATCTGTCCTTGGAAGCACATCTCTCAGGCATTTTTTCAGGAAAAAGTTTGGGAGAGAAACTAGAGTTTCACATATGATTGACACTGTAATCACAGGACACGTGGCAGTAGAAAAGAAAAATTACTTGAGCAGAGGTATACCAGAACTAAAGAAAGACCTGTAGACAGAAATACATGCCCCACTTTCTCACTGCAGGCCAACAATGGAAAGGACCAAGTGACATGTCCCATAGGCAAGCCTGCAGGCATCTTTGCTGGTCCCTAGGCAGCCGTGCTTTGGGACAGCAAGGACGTGCTCGAGTGACCCAAGCACTGTGGACACTGATGGCACAGGTAGATGATGGTGCAGATAAGGTCACATAGGAATGGGAGGAGGAGGTGGGATAAGGAATTGTAGTACTGATAGATAAGAACCATAGACAGATTCCAGTGAGAAAAAGTTTAGAAAAGTTGTGTGAAATGAAAACTTAAAAAAAAGCTGTAAGAGAATACAGAAGCATCAGACAGTGTCTCAGCACAGATAAAAAAACATAATTGCACAATAGGAGGTGACATTTTGCAGGAATGGGGAAAACAGGCCAACAGATGTCTCAGAAAAAGGATCATGGAGGGACACACAATAAGTGGCATGCAGCTGTTGTACCCCTTTTCCTGCTCACTTCCATATTTGCTAACAGCCCACTGCAATCATGAATCCCCTCGGTTTAGACAAAGATTGCACAGTGACATCCAGTTGGGCTTACCTCTGCAGCAACAGCCCTATGAACCCAGGTATCCATCTTTTCCAGAATCTCATTTTTTAAGTCAGCAATCTGGCTCCATTGTCTTGCTGTGACTGTACAGGTCAGACTCTGCACTGGAGTCCACTCGAAGGTAGGTCCATACTGGACCAGAGACTGGCAATGTCTGGCACGTCACTGGCCTTACTCCCTTACACACAGCTACAGCCACCTGTCCAGCTCCCCCTGCTCCCTGAATAAGATATTAGTGATATAGCACACAGAGTCTTCGCTAGCTCACTTTCAAAATAAGCTTCCCTATTTCTAGCATTGCAATAGGAACTGAGAGTTAGACAGATACAAAGTGTAAATACATTTTGCTTGTAAAACTACCAGGTTTTTTTCCCCTCCTTGTGGGTATTTTTCAAATTGAAAGACTTGGCTGTTTTGAAGGAAAATAATGTCTGAGAAATCCATTGTGAATTCTGGCAAATCAGTATTAGTCCTTTTGTAGCCAGACCTGGATAAAAAGCCTTCAACTTTTCATTGCTCTATTTATTTACTGAAATATTTTGTCTCCGGGTGGAGTTTTTGAGGATGAACACCCCATTCCTGCCAGCATGCTCAGACAGCTATGCCCATGCACAGCTGCCAGTCCCATGTCTCACCATGCAGTTGCCTGCTGTGCCATATCGAAACAAATAGTCAAATTTTTGTTCCCCACTTTGGTTAATCAAGATTTTCTCATTTCTTTTGTTTTAAGAAATGTTCACAAGTTATACTTGTGCTATAGCAACTCTTCACCTTGTGATGCTTCTATATGCACAAGAAGATTGGCCTCATCCAGGAGGCTTTAGACAAGTCACAGGAGTACCTGGCTAAATTCTTTCATCCTCTTGAAATACTATTTTGAAGTTACTTTGTCCTAAGTCATAGTGCTTTTGCTTTCTGCCTCAAAACTTAGCAAAAACATAGAAACACATGAACAATAAAGGCATTTGTGCTTTTCTTACAAGTGGCAGAAACTGTTTTCCAGGAGTTAATTTTTTTCATCTCAGTTCTCTTTTCTTCAAGCCAACTTCTTTTTTTCCCAGACTGTTAGTGTTCATAAAAAAAATCTTCTGGCTTCTAGCAAACTTATGTTCTACTTTCATCTAGAAAGGCATAAATGCATTGAGCCAAAACCACAGTATTCACCACTATTCGAAACAATCTGTGTAGCTTTTTTACATCCCTGTTTGCAGCGTCCTATGCAAAACTCAGTACATAACCACAGCAGTAACCTTTGCAACTGTCCACACACATCATGCTCTGGGTAAACAGTCATATACAGCAGTAGCCTGTGGAAGGGTTATCACTGGGATCAAAATAGCTCCCTCAACCTGTATGTGTGAATATTGCCTTTATCATATAACCAAGACTCCAAAATTAGAATTACAGTGGGTATTTCTGCTGATCTGAGAGATTTAACATCTCTTTTCTCATAAAAAATTCTATTTGAAATAAAAAATTAATGCTCCCAAATCTAGTACTACTGTACACAATGTAGGAAAGAGACAGTAATTTGGTATCTCAATAAATTTTTTAAAAGACTATTGAGCCAAAAAACTCAATTCCCCCCAGTAAGACATCGGAGAAAATTAAAAAAGAGCTGCAAGACAGGTTCATTTTTTTGTATTTTAATACAGACAGACCTGACATTTAGTGCAACTTGGGTTTAGAAATCATTCTTCTCTCAGATCCTCTATGCTGAGGAACACGTAACAGCACTTAAACACGCAATAAAGTCCAAGCATTTTGTATAACTGGACTTCCCTGTCGTGTTCCCCCTCAATAAAATAATGAATTAACCATAAAATACATTTACTTAGTAGAACAAGTCTTTTGTGATTTCCAGTTAAACTGCATCATCAATGGATCAAAACAGGGGGAAGAATTGGGATCTCAGATTAATTTCATTCAGTATTTTCAAGCAAATACATTGAACATGCTAATCTAGAAAGCCCTCTCTTTAAATACAGATTAAATATAAAATAATTCTTAATTTCAAATATTAACTTCAGACCATGTATTTGAGTTCACCCAAAAGAAATTGGTAGGAAAGCTAAGCCCCACCTTCTTCCATCTGGTTTGGTTTGTCCTGAAACCATTTCCCCTCTCCTCCTTTCAAATGCATTAATTCAATCACTGAACTGTAAAGGTCTGGCTTTATTTAACATCTGTGCTTTGGTGCACGTATATAACTGGAGGATTGTAAAGCTTTTTGCTAAGCAGTATTTATACTGCAAAGAACATATCTAAATTTGTTAGGATTTTATTAGCTCTTGTCAGAGGTCACACACCAAACTGATAGGCTGGGGACAAAATCCATACACATCTTCTGCGGACACCATTAAAGAAACAAACAGGGGACAAACCATCACTTCAGGAACCTGTTGCACTATAAATTCAGACAGATCTGAGTGACTTTCTTGCTCCCTCTACACACCTCGCACTCCAATAAGCTTGACTGCTGTTGTCTCCACTTAGAAAAACAAAATACTGTATTCTACATGCTGTTTCATTGGATCCAGAGGCTACGATTGAGGAAAGGGAAACAGATGTCTGTTTGCTTTATAAATATTATATACAAGCACAGGAGCACGAGCAAAAATAGACAGTGTCCACATAGAAGATTTCCTGCATTGTTTCAACTTTCCTTCAGATTGAAGCATTACCAGAATCTATGGGTTTTTTTGTCTACACGCAAAAATAGTATTTAATCATAATAGAGTCCAAGAAAAGTGTGCAGGAAAGGTAAAGATATCATTATAAATGATGGCACTCAATCACAGCCCCCTTCTCACTAATTACAACTCTCTCCTGAAAATTTCCAGGCATATTACAACTCTCTCCCTTCCTGAGGGAATCTACATAAAATCTGAGTAGCCTGATCAAGAAACATAGCATCTTTTAACTATGCTGTATAACCTCAAGGTTAAGGGGAGGCTGCATGTCACTAAGTGATACAGAGGAGCATTTTTATTCACTTTTACCTTGCTCAAAATGAACTTTTTTTCTATATTTAATAATTTTAAAAAGTTGGTCCTTATGAGAGTAAGCTAAGCTTTTATCATTCACAAGAAGCAGTATAGAAATGCCTCACAAAGATATTTGCAGGCAACCAGGGCTCAGCTGTGTTAGATACAGAATGAAATAAAATGTTGTGGCAAATTAAAAAATATTTTGGAGTGTACTTTCAATTGTCTATGTGAAACACAGAAAACTTGCCATTAGTTTGTTCTGTTACTGTCTGGGCCTGCATTTCCAGGGTTTTAGGAGTGACAACTGAATACATGACTTAGTCACCTTTGAAAATTCCAAGTAGTAATAAAACAATCGAGGAAAACTAGATAAATGAAATCCGTTATTTTAGCTCCAAGGATCCAGTATTTGTTGTCTTCCAGGTAATTGCTCAGGTACTGGAAACCTGGTGACATGACATGCTTGCTCTCCACTTCAAAGGAAAAAAACCCACCTTATCCAGTCTCATTCCAAAACTGTTACCTTTTCAATTTGGAAACTGAAATGACATCAGTAATACTTTTCATCACTGTTTCTGGAAAAGGGTTTTTTCCTTATGTGTAATATCCAATTCAGTATTTTACCTGAATACTTTCGATATGAAAATGCCAAATGATAGTGCACATGAGCACAGAACAACTAAATCTGCAGAATAGAGCATGGACTGGCATCAGAAACCCAGACTGGAATTTACATCTTGGTTAGTGTAACTTGCAGTTCACTTTTTTGGGGTTTGAAGTTGGGGGGGGGGGGGGGGGGGAAGTTGGTGTGTTTTGTGGGAGATTTTAAGATTGAAGAGTCAATGAACATGAGATTGTAGGTAGCTTCTTTGGTAAGTGAAAACACACAATGCTTCACAAGAAAATAAGCAGTCTTAGTTTCTTAACACATCCTACGAGTACGACGTACAGAACCTGACAGAAGTCAGACATGAACCCAGGTGGAAATGAAGAGTTTCTCATGCATAATTGTTGCATAACAGGTCATTAAATTAGCTGTAAATTTCTCCAAACTGACATAGGATAACATCTTTACAACACTGGTTTTATTCATGGCTGAGACTCAGAGTGGTCCCAGGTGTGAGTGAGAGTTCCTGCACTGGTTTCACCTGAGGCAGCCACATCATTTGAGAGTTCACCCTGACTGAGCAAGGCAGCACCCAAACACCCTGGGCATCCAGGGAAGTTAAGGACATAAGTTTGCTGTTTAGGCCACCTTAATGAAATTGCAAAGAAAAAGAAAAAAGCATCACTATGGAACCTAGCAAGCAGTGACCTTACTAAAGAGGGTCTGAAAGAACCTGATGCAGGATGTTGCTAGCTGGCATCCTTTAGCTCTAGAACAGCTCCCACACAGAACAGGGAAGGGCTGTGCAGAGCCACTGTTTCAGTCCATCAGTAGTACCACAAGTGCCTCAACACCCTGGGAGCTGCTAACCTTCCAGTCAGCTCTCAAACCACAACAAGTGAGGGTGAGAAAGCTGGCAGCTTCACTCCAGACTAGAGAGTCTCCAAAGCTTTTTAGGCAGAAGCCACACAACTGTATAACAGAGATGATATTACAGCGAACCTCGAATAAGTAATAGACCTATTGAAAAAAGAGCAAATAGCAAATTCTGAATGCTGATTCTGGAAGCAGAGTAACTGTGGCATACACTATTCTTAAGCCTATATTTTGACATGTTATTGGAGGAGAAAGACCGTTAGGGACCACCTTTCTCTACAGAAGGTGCTGAAAAATACATGTGGTAAGCAAAGCTGAAAAGAGAAAATACAGGAAAGGTGGGGGGGTGTTAGGTGTCAGCTACAGCAATTTTAATGTTACGCAAGATTTCAGGGAAAAAGTTCAATTTTTAAGTTGAATTAGTCATATTAGGTTCAATAGGTTATGGAAATTAAAGTCTGAAGTCTCAAATCATACTTAATGATACATAAGGCTTCCTCTTAAAAAATAAATTACTACTCTTTGATAAGTCTAAGAACTTCCCAAGCACAGAAAATGACCCTGTTAAAACAGATATAATACTGATCACCCAGCTTTCAAGTATTATCTAAATACATGGTGGGTTGAACTGGTCAAGTGGGAAGCCAGCTCTTTATTAAATTGCCCACCAGGATTCAAATGGGCATTATTTAAAGTAAATCAAAAAATAATTAGGTTAAGCCAAAGGACTGCTGATTATTAGCAACCCCAGATATTAGATTACGCAACATGCTGATAAACCTCTGTTTAAGGGCTCACTGGTTCCTCATCAGGCATGCTGAGTTAGGTGCTAATCAAGAAAGTCCTCACTAACACAGCAAGAAGTGTTACAACTTCAAAGAAAAGTCTTTAAGGAGAGAGAATTCTCACTTGGTATCTTTAGGCAGCTGTTAAAAACAGGATCCCATTTCTAAATCTATATTCTCAACAGCTCTCAGAAACAGCCACTGGTACTTTGTATCATATACTAGAAAACTTCAGCCCTTAAAGCAATCTTTCACACATGGCTTCTATGCTTATCGAGAAATATAATGAGCAATCAGCCCCCACCCTGGTGCCTTGCTGTCTGTCTAGAACTACTCCTCTATTGTAAAATTTTCAGACAGTGCTTTTGCCTGTTAATAAACAAAGCAGCCAGGCTTGCCTCTGAGAGTTTAATCTCAGAATATCTAAACTGCACACATACCCATATATCTTTATGAGCAGATATTTGGAACAGAAATAAACTTCAGCAGAGATCTGCATTTCAAGCTACAAATCAGAAACGCACTCTTTGATGACCTTTCTTTATATACATAATACAAAGTACACTATTAATAAACAAACATATGCCCCAAATTCCCAGAGTCAGCTTTATAGCAAAGCTGTCCTTATGAACACAATGTTAGGTCTCCTGCAAAAACCACATTTGCTTAATAAAGAAAACTCTGTGGCAGAGTACATCTGCACCCCTAGTACTAGTATATACATATATAAATTGGAGACTATAAATGGATATTCACAAGCCTTGTGATAAAATGCTTCATTTCATTTTAGCCATTTACCCCATAGGGACATAGCTGTGGTTCTCTTCTTTCTCTTGAGCTTTTCCATCCATGTTCTAAATCCAATACCTGCCTTAAATCATGTTTTATTTAGTCCACTAGAGGTTAAGAAAGCTCTTAGGAAGATCCTTTCAAGTTTTAACTGCTGGAGCTCTCATGGGCAGCATATTAAAGAGTTACAACATCAGACATGGACACAGTCCTGAGTCAGAAGCTGGGACCAGCTACAGGAAAATGCTAATGGGCAGTCAAAGTGCCTGGATTCAGCAGGGCAGACGTGCATCGCAGCTTTCCACTCCTTGCAGATGCATTTAGGAGAGGCACCACCTGTTTGCCCAGATGTTTACATGCTCCTTTCACAGATAACTAATCAACCAGCTAATCAACCCTGATTGTGTTATGAGAATCTTACAATTAGTGGATACTCCACATAGAAAACCACTCCCAAACATTGTATTTCACCTACCCACAGTAATCCCATCAAAATTGTAAAAATTACAGTTGCATCCATGCTTAAAAGAAATAATCCCAATGAAGCACAGAAGAACACAAAATGAAGTAAAGTTGAAGATTTTTCAGGGAAGTTATGCTTTCTGTAAGTTATTGTACAGCTTGACCTCCTTTTTTTCCAGTGGGGTTTCTCAACCCCAAGACAGGCACGGCTCTGTTGGCTTTACAGGGACTACAATTACAGTATTCCAGTCACACAGCCCAAACTCTGTTCATTGTTCCTGGTATTAAAGGCAAAATAAGTGCGATATAATGGAGTGAAAACCTTGGCATAGTACTAATGTGAGCAGAAATACCTAAAGAAAATACAAAATAGATCAGCTAAACAAATGTTAAGATTCATATCCTTAGGCTTACTACAAGTAGTTCAATTAAAGTAACACTTAGTCCCAAGTTTGAGAATATTTTGTAGTTTGGGCATATGCACAAATATTTCCAAATTACACAATGAAATAAGCAACTTAAAAACAGATACAACAAGAGCTAATTAATATATGGGTACTTGGAGTTCATACACATTTGCTACCATGTAATTGAGAACATCTGAAATGAACAAATCAATTGCTGTATTTTATAGCAATCAACAATACGTGATGTTTAATTGGTGTTTTGGTTACTTTTGTATGTGGTGATACATAGGTTCAGCTTCCTGGTTAAAGCTTTGAGGCCCTCATTTACTAGAAGGGGCATGCACGCTGACACAAACTGAATGCATATCATTTCATCTGCACTCATTTTGTATGTTTGTGTTTATAATAAGATTCTAGTTGAAGGGAAACTAATGGTAGTTACAGAGGAAACAGCCTCTTCTGTCCCAAAAACATGCTTTCACAAATACTCCATTTCATATTTGGGGGTTTTTATCCCTGTTCCTGATATTTTCAGAAGCCTTTTCTGTCCCTCTTCAGGTACTAGGTTCTGCTAAGTAGAAAAAGAATTTACTTGGTTTTGAATTTGGGTCTCTAAAAGTCATTTTAAAGCCACAACTGCAAAACCAGGCTCAACACTAAATAAAAGAAGCAGACTCCCAAGAGCATATATTTTCTTTAAGTTCTACATTAAAGAGCCACAGATTTAACACACACAGATTGTTTATCTTGCATATTACACAGAACAAGGCCTTTTCTGAATGTCTATTTCATGTGCTGGTTTTTATTTGTTCCCATAGCATGCACATACTGATGGCCAAGAGCATAAATTATTGCAGTTCTCAGACTCAGAGTTCCCTGCCTGTGCTCTACCATGTTACTTTTGCTTCACTGATTCATTCTGTAACCAAATTCCTCTATCAAGGAAGTGATCTTCCTGAAAAAACAGTAAGATGTGGATAAACACCAACTATTCAAGCTCTTGATTATTTCAAGACTAGGTTCTTAAACTTTATTTTGACCTTAGTCTCAGTGTATAAGAACTCCACAGATAGACTTTAACTTCACAAATTGGAATAAACTTGCTTCCCCCTCCCCAACCACCCTCAATCCAAGGAACTGCCACTAACTGGTTTCAGGTGCAGCTCTGATATAAAGTGATTGCACATTCACATTCTCTTTCTTTGTCCACGCTGCAGATGTAAATGATAGAAGTTTTTGAATTCAAGTAGACCTGGTAAGGGAAATGGAGGAAAAAAGAAAAAAAAGAAAATCTTCCTAGTACCAAGAAAAACTGCATATATAATTGGATTATCAACAGTACACACCTTCCAGAAGGAAACACACACCACTGAAGATTTCTTCTCCTTAAAACATATTAAACACCTTCACCTACTTTTCTGAGCCCAGTTTGGCATAAGAATATCTCACCTGAGCTCATGAACTGTGACAGCACCAGAAAAACAAATCCTTGTGAGACAACCAGGGATACCAAGAGCACGTACAGGAGATAAGGGCACCATTCAAGCTCTGCTCAAGAACACTTGCTGGGAATCACCTCAGCCTACAATTTGCTTTGACAAAACCTTTCCCTAGCTCCCCTGTCCACACCATTTAAAAGCCCAAGCCTCCTCTCTCTGTCACACACGTGTGTGTAGCCACAGTGTCCCCAAACTGCAAGGGCAGAGTGAAAAGAAGAGCACGGGGGCAAGAGAGCAGAGACTGGGCAGTTCTCCCAAACATACCCAGTAGCAGCCTTATCTGAGTGCAAAGCCTGAGCCTTTAAAACCTCAGACTCCAAGTCACTTCTAGACAAAAGGAAACCTTCCCCTCCCCTGCTCCCACCACCCACAGAGGCACTCCAGCAGCAGAACAGGGCTGCAAGGGCAGTTAAGAGGAACAGCCCACCCGAATGCACCAGCTCCTCACGGGACGCTGCTGCAACACCCTCCACAGAGAGTTTCCTGCTAGCTGGAGACTGGTCCGGCAGAGCCTCTGCCGGGGCCTGCGGGTGGTCTGGGCCCCGGTACAACCCCTCAGGCCCCACGTGCAGCCGGCCAGGTCCTGATGTATCCCCCTCAGATCTCAGGTGCAGCCCCTCAGCCCAGGCAGCCTCACCCCGGCCATGCCATGGTGCAAACCTCTGCTAAAGCTCCTCCAGGTTCTTTGCACGGGCGCAAGGTCCGCAGCGGTTACTCCATGAGCCACAACAGGCGTTCCCAGTGGATGCTGCTGAGGCTCTCCCAGGCATTGCTCTCAGTGCCAGGCTTGTGCCATGGCTGTGGATGAGGATCCGTGCTCTGAGATGCCTCCCCAGGCTGCAGCTGTCACACAGCAGGCCCTTGATTGACCACAAAGATATTTTTTGTATTTTAAAGACATTTACAAAACCTGATGTCTCCCATACAGCAAACTGTTTAGCTGCCATATCCCTGCTTGTGCTCCACCTGCTCTTGCCAGGAGCAGCTGTTCACATAGTGGCCAGTGAGTGTGAGCTAACGAGTAAGATTTTTCACAAGGGGACTTCACTTCTGATATTAAACAGGAAAAAAAATACATTGTGCAGTAGTCTATGGGCATAATGAGCTGTTAAGAGTTTTCAGAGTACTTTCCGACTCATGAAAATAATTTCTCCTCCTGAAACCATGCCTATGGGGGCTTTTTTCTGAGTGGTCTGATCAATCTTTTGAATTACACCAACTCGTAATTAGGTATGTAAAGAATCTGCATTGTCTAGCAGCTCTGTCCTACTGTGACTTTAAAAAATATCGATTCCAAATTTCTTGAGCACTGCAAAAATGTTTCTGCGTCCAATACGCAGCATCTGTCTAGAAAACTTATCAATCATATGATCACAAACAGCTGTTGCATTAGACTTTTAATCAGCCACGATTTTCAAAGGAGACAAAGAATGTTGGATGCAGTGATGGAAAGTTATTGCAGAGAATGCTCCACTTGAGAACTCAAAAATCCAGTCTCAGGGACTCAGAGCTTTACTAAGCACCGTAAATACTCTTCATGTATACAGACAGTAGAGTTATCTGATATAAATTGGAATAAAATACTATGACACAAAGCGCATTCAAGCTAAAGTGTGAAAGGTGCTCCAGGCATGTATTTTGTTATTAAATATAAAAGGTATGTGCCACTAGCTCACACAGATAGCAAAGAATAAAGTTGTTGCTCAGCAGTCTGTGTTCTCTTCAATTTCATCAATCTCATTAATGAGGGGTTATGAATCCTTATTGGAAATACAACATATCCCTTTGCTTAGAAACTGTTGATGTCCAAAAATGGCCAATTTCTCCTCTCAGTAACATTAGCGTAAATCTGTATTAGCTCTGTTGGATTAAGGAGATATTACAGAGTAGCTCCTGACTCATTTTCAATAGAACATGCCAATGTGAAATAGCAATATGGCTACTCCGTGTTATCCATCTGACACAAAACCTCAAGACTGAAGAAGAAAAAGGCTACTTCTAGAATTGCTTTGGGGTTTTTTTTTTTGTTTTTTGTTTGTTTTTTTTTTTTTATTCCAAAACTCCTGGCATTCGACTATTATAAATAGCTTCACAAAGTGCTAGAAGGGATATATGATGCAATCCCTTCAAAGTACTTTTAAGTCCAGAGCCTTAAGGCATTCTAAACACATCCACACTGAGAACATCAGGCATGGTGTTTGCTCCACAGCCAACCTGCATAAGCTTTCCTGGTCTTTGACTTGATCCTGCCTCATCTCTTGACCCCTGCCTGACTTAGATGTTGCCTGCTGACCCCTTTTTGCCCAGAAGCAGGGGCTGGGTGTCCTGCCAGCCCTCTCCTGGACTGCCTGTGCCTGCAGCAGAGGTGAGTGTTACAAAGGCTGGTGCAGCTGCTTGGGAGCTGTTGTCTCTGAGCGAGGAATGAACCCTGGAGCTAAGGTCCACGGGCAAACAGTCAACAGACACTGTGCCAATCAACAAGTGATATAAAGTTCCTGGCAATAGTCAAAAGCTTTTACTTCTGTCAAAGACCATGTACTTTTGCCTTCCTCACTCATAGGCAGGTGAGGTTTTCCTTCATTTTGGGCAGCCTGTGCTGCTTGAGGGAGCTCACTGCAGGCATTTCTCTGCCTGCCTTTTGCCTCCTTCTCCAGGTGCTTATTCTTGTTGTGCCCAAAGCAGTTCAAGGTCAAAACACCCTGACTAGCAAAGGCATTTTGTTGAAGAAAGCTTCTGCGAGATGGGCAGGGCAGACTCAGCATAAAACTGTATCCTGCAGCAAAAATTAAGTTTATTCTGTCACACCATGATTTGTGAGTCCATCTAAAAGAATAGCCATGGGATCATGAGGTTCTGTGAGCCTCATATTGACACCAGAAACAGTCACTCATGACATATGTTACCTAGAAAGGATACTACAGGAAAGATCAGGACCCAGAAGTCCTCTACTGTCTATCTAGCTGAGACAATATTAGCAAATTCTTTTTAACTGGTCAGAGACACATACACAGTGGCTTGACTCTGTCTGGGCACCAGGTGCCCACAAGAGCCACTCAGCCGCTCCCCGCCTCAGCTGGGCAGGGCAGAGAAAATGTAGCAAAAGTCTCCTGGGTCGAAATAGGACAGAGAGAGATCACTCAGCAGTGAGCATTGTGACAGGCAGAACAGACTCGACTTGGGAAATTAAGTTGTTACTAAACAAACTGGAGTGGGATAAGAAGAAATCTTAAAACACCTTTCCCCCGCCCCTTCCTTGTTGGGTTACACTATGTGGTGACAGAGAGATAAGCCCAGAAGGCCAGAGAGAGCCTCTTTCCTGGGCCTGGAGGTGACCCTGGGACTGTATCCAGGTCACCGGGGATGGGCGGAGAGAGGTTTGTGGCTTGTGGACAAAGCTGGACCTGTGAGAAGTGAAGATTGTAGTTTGTGACCTTATAGGGTATTGGTTACCTGTTCCAATAATAGGCAAAGTCTGTGCATTGCTCCAGGTGATAGGGAGACACTGTGGTGAACATCTTTCCTGTTTACATGATGTTATATCCTGTTCTGTGGGGGTATTTAGGGAATTGGCACTGCGCAATAAACGGGGATTATGTCTTTGACTTTGCACCTGAAGGAGGGCAGAGTTATTGCCCATGCGTGATTACTGCACTTCCTTATTCTCTTCACTCCTGATTTTTCTACCTCCTCCCTGCCAGCAGTGCAGGGGGACATGGAACAGGGGCTGCTTCCAGTTCATCACACACTGTCTTGGCTACTACATCCTCATCAGGGAGAGGACTCCTCACACTCTTCCCCTGTGCCAGCATGGGTGCCTTCCATGGGGTGCAGCCCCTCAAAAACATGCTGTTCCAGAGTGGGTCCCTGGGCGGCTCAAAACTCCTGTCAGCAAACCTGCTCCAATGTGGGCTCCGCCCTCCATGGGGCTACAGGTCCTGCCCAGAACCTGCTCCAGTGTGGGCTTTCTATGAGGGCACAGCCTCCTTTGGGCATCCACCTGCTCTGGTGTGGGGTCCTCTATGGGCTGCAGATGGATCTCTGTTCCCCATGGACCTCTCTGGGCTGCAGGGGCACAGCTGCCTCACCACAGGCTGCACCTTGGGCTGCAGGGGAATCTCAGCTCTGGCACCTGGAGCACCTCCTGCCCCTCCTTCCTCGGTGTCTGCCGAGCTGCTTTTCTCACATGTTCTCACTCCTTTTTCTTCTCTCCATCTGCCACTGCACAGTGTTTTCCCTGCTTCCAAATATGTTATCCCAGAGGCACTATCATTGTTGCTGATGGGCTTGGCCTTGGCCAGCAGCAGATCCATCTTGGAGGAGGCTGGCATTGGCTCCATAGAAGCTTCCAGCACTTTTTCAGAGAAGCTATCCATGAAACACCACCCCACACTTCCCCTACCAAAACTTTTCCATGCAAACGCAATGCAACACAGTGGATTGTAATTTAATTTCTGATGCTGTCTCTTCCCCAGAAAAAAATGCAGCTATAGGTGCTATAGATTCCTTCACATTGCAAACAATCATGTGAAAGACAGATGGAAAAATCATGGGAATAAATGTTCTCTTGTCCTTCAGAGATTTTTCACACAGTTCCTAAATAAGATGCGTTTCCAAACAGTTCCCAGACACATTGTTAATTAACACTATAAATCAGATACATAAAATCAATAAAACCATAAATTAATAAAACTTGTAGAATTACACAAGTGTAGAGTACAGAATGATAAAAAAAAAAAATAGCAAGGACACCAGCCTTTGTTTAAGGCAGATTACCATGGAGCTGACATTACCTGATCTGCCTGGCAGAGTTCTGCTACCATCACGAGTGACTGACAGAGTGCTTTCTAGAAGAAGCACTTCATGCATTTCAGATGTGATCTGGGGACCTTCCATTTTCAAAGTCTGAGTTGCACCATTTTCACCTGCCTTGATGCCCTGCTTTGTGAACAAGTCAGCACTGTATAATTATCATGAAAACACTTCTTTAAGGTACAAGAAAATATTTTTCTGTATTCAGTATCATGAATCAGTCTCACATCTTTAGATGCTGTAAGTATAGCTGGGAGTGGGGTTGCTTGTTGAAAAGAAAGTAGCCAAACTGTCACTTGAAGCTTTCCCTGATAAATATTGCCAATAACAAGCCAATAGGTAAAATAAACATCCTTGAACCCTGTCTTAATCTTTGGCATCAAAAGTTCAACCTTTTCTCTTCCACCCTTACTTAAAGTTCAGCAAGGTGAAATGACTGAATGTTTTACTAGCAAGATACCTAAAAGTTATTAAAATACACAAATACCTGTTTTCCTTTATGTTATGTGCTTAAATGTTCTACCACTGCAGATCATTGGCCACTAACTTTAAGGAGAGATTAGTGAAGTTGAAGACCAAAATTCTTGAAAGTCATGCTTAATTCCCATTTCTGCTCCTCAAAGCAGCCCTACTAAAATAGAAAAGTAGTTTTCTCAGGCATCAGTCACATTCAGGAAAAATAATCCTATCAAGTCTTTGGTTCCATTGCAGTAAAAAAACTTGTCCATAAATTAAAAGAAATGTAGCACTCAGAAAACAAAAGCGGTAATAGAGCATGTGTATTTTTTTCCCAGGGCAGTTAGAATTATTCTAAAACTTATCAAAAGAAAAGCAAATAATGGAAGATAGTAATTGCCATAACAAACTGGATCCAAGATCCAGTGTCAAAGACAAATGCTTGACATAGAAAGCAAAAAGTTCTGCACTAGGAGAGTGTGAGATGGTCTTTCCACTCTGATCGTTCATGGTTCTTTTTCTTAAATCAAATCACTTGATTTGAACCCCATCGTGTCATTTATGTGTTCCATGCTAATGGCCATTACTGTGTATATGTATTCTGACTGACCTCCACTTCTGCTTGCAGTTTCCTCTTCCAGTTAAGCCTCCACATTCAGCCAGAAATTAGAAATGCTTTTTTAGCTGTTAGTACTCACTAATAGTCATCTTGGAAATTTGTTACACCTGGGTTGCCAACACTATGAAACACATGTCTCTGACAGCCTCTTAATTTAGGTGTGTTCTCAAGAAAAGCATGTTCCAACAGATCTTTCACTCTCCGCGGTTACTGCCTGCCCACGTTAATGATATGAATCAGCACTCCTGTTAACATGTCTCCCCAATAGTGCTGCTTCTCATAAAAATATTTGGGTTGTTCTTTTTCTGGGTTGTTCCTTTTTTTTTTTTTTCCCCTTTAGGTAACACAGACTTTTTACAGCACATTTTTGCTCATAAAACTGCAGACAGTATCTGCTCCTTTCTGAGCTACCTAAATCTTACCTTGTATTTCTCCAGGGATTCCTAGTTGAGATCTTCAGTCTTGGATTTTTACTCCATTAACTGAATTGAAACAGACATGTAAATTTAATGGATAGCTCTGAAAGTCCTAGTTCCTATTCTGTACTCACTCTGCCAAACTACAGCAGCCTCTGGCCCTGAGCACTTTGTAATGCAGCAGCAGCAGCTGCGTGTCACATATAGCTATACAGAAGTCTCACCTGTGAAACACAGGCTTTGTTGTAGGATCTAGCAATAGCTCTACAGTGTGAAGGATACAGCCAGGGATTAGCCTGCCAGAGCAGTGCCTCTTTACTGATCCCATCAGTTAGAGGTATTTATGTGTATATAAAATGCTTTCTTGTACTCACATTTTTGTCCTGCTTCCTCTTTGATTCCCACAAAAACAAGCCACATAACAGTGTGGGGTTTTTCTAAAATGCTTGTTTGTTCCCTGGTTACTGAAGATAACTTCACAGTCTTTCAATGTTTTTTATCTTAACGCTTAACCCTATTTCGAAGTATTATATTCCTCACTTTCCAAATAGCCTTTGTGTCTTTTTTCCCAGCGACTTGCCCAGAACCACACTGAAGACAAGGGCAGGGGAAGGAGCTGAGTCCTCCACCAGTGTTCCCTGGTGGGCAGATAACTCTCCAGATCTGTCCTTGCTCATAGCTGGGGTTACTGTGCCTGGCAATAACAGCTCATATACACAAGAACCTCATTAGATGAAAGGCTCACGTTACCTGGAAAGGTCTTAACATCAGATTAGGTTCCCAAATTCCTTTCTCCTGGAGGCTAATGAATGTGAGTGTATATGCTTAACTATTACTTAACTATGTAGACTTCAGGCATAAAATACAGGCATACTGCTTGCCAAACATTCATTTAAAGGGTTCTAATAGGTAAAATTGTATTATTATAGATTAGTGAGTGTATGGATCAATCTTGGAGATCTCTACTTTGATACTTTAATACATATCTATGTGTTCATACTTCTACTTCCATTCTTAATAGACGTACACGCATATGAGATGGGAGAAGGAACTGCTTTGCTACAACTTAACCTTTTTTGCTGAATTCATGGAGAATGGCTTTTCAAGCAGGATATTCAGACTCTTCCTTCTCTTGAATCTGCACCAAAAAGGAGAAGCATAGGAGCAAACCTGTTTTAGTACAGCCTTCTGCATATGTCATTGAGACAACTGATCTAATAAACAGTGTGATCTGGCAACATTTAAGTCAGTACAGTTTTCTCAGCACTGACAGCACTTCCGCATTGCTCCAAATAAACTGGCTCAGGTACCAGGCTCTATAGCTGCTCTGTCTGTGCAGTCTGCCCAGGCAAAATCTGTCCTGCCTCTCAGCCAGGCTAATTAATTCTGATGAGACTTCTGGAATAACATTGCTATGCTGCATCCGATTCCTGAGCTCCAAGCGCACTGGCTCGGCATAAACTGGGGAGCTCCTGTGCTGTGCTGCACTGCAGGACACTGTCACATACTGCATCTCACATTTCACATACGATGTACTCAGACTCTTATTAACATTCAAGATTTTGGCAGTTTTGCTCAAGTTAGATGGGAAGTAAAAAGAAACTGCAAATCCATGGGTGACTCATCGCTTCCCCTTTCCTCTCAAAGAATTAACATCAGGTACATCCAGGAGGCCATGAAAGGTTTGGCACCAACACCATGTTCTCCTCATCCATGGCAACAAAGATTAAATAAATATTTATTTATGTAAAAAAATTTGCTTTAGTAATACGTTCTTGATATTTTTTTAATTGGGAGGTGAATGTTAGTGAAGTTTAGTACTCATAAAAATAAGATTAATCCTGGCCAGAACAAGGTTTGGTGCGAGTGGACCCTGTGTAAACTCCACACATGTCTCTGTCAATGTGCCTCAGTCAGGAGCAGCAGTAAAATGTGGCTGCTGTCCCAGTGCTCAACCTCTCCCAAGGGGAGAAGCCAAATCTGCTGAAAAGCTCAATGGTTCGCTTGATTGCAAATGGGTTTCAAGCCCACCAGAACAGCAGATGTAATTACACTTGCCTGTTTTTGACACTGTAACAGGTACTTGTGTGTCCTCCAACCATGCTTTTGTAATTGGCTCTATCCAAAAATAAACCATGAGGCACCAGAAGTTGTATCTGTGACGGTGGGGCTTGGGATTTTTTAATTACATGTGAATTTTTAGTCTACTGGACTCAATCCTAATGTAGCAGAAGCCACTTCTAAGAGCAAATTCTAGTTGCCTCTTGCTTTGGTCTTTTATAGGCACAAAAAATAATCCCAAGGAACAACTAATGCAGAGGAAGAGAGCACTGAAAAAGAAACAGGTGTATGACTCTGAGAAACAGTAGGAGCTGGTCAATAGGAATTTCCCACTGGCTGTTCCGACTGCATGTCTGTTTGCCAGGTAACCCAGGCTAGCCACATACAGTTTTCCCCACTTGTACTGCTGGCAAGGAATCTTATTGCTGAACCAAATTAGCAGGAAAGCATATTCTTAGATTGCCATTGGCCAAGGACCAGTTTAACAGTGGACTCCAGGTAAAACTTAAAACAGATTATTATTTTTACCTTTTTTTTTCCTTAAAGAAGCAGAACATGAATGTTAACAGAGTCAACCACAAGAGTACCCAGATCTGTTCTCCACTTACAGGGCAGCAGAATCCAAGAATTGAATTGTTTCAAGACAAGTAGTGGGGCAAATGCACATTTTTATGTGGATGACCTGTTTTCCCCATAGTGTTGGGGAGAAGAAAGCGCTTATTACAGAAGGGAAACTTTCTGCATAGAGGCAGTATTTACGACTATCAGTTTCTCTGGTACTGAGGGGAAAAGTATGTTGAATATAATCTATTCATACTTGCCTCTCTTATTCGAATCCCAACTTACTGCCCAGCAAAATCACTGGAAATGATCCCACTAATTTCAGTTGATATAGGACAGAGTCCTGGCTCAGAAGAATGCTGTGATCATATTGACATCACTGGACACTTCTAAGCAATATTGCAAAAGCAGTTTGTCCATGGAACTGCTTTCCCCATGCTCACAATGTGCTTTATGGAGCAAAAACCCACACTGGGAAAACGCAGAGAAGGCTGTAACTCAGGGAATTGCTTATGCATTATCCTATTGAGTCAAAAATTTTGTTTTTCAAGAGAATGTGAAATGCATTGGGCTTAAAAAGCCCTCACTTATGTAACAGTTGCCAAAGGGCAGCCTATTCATTAGCCAAGACATAAAAGTAAAAAGGCTGCTCCAAGGCCTTGAGGCAGCACAGTTTCTTGAGCTGTGCTTCATAACAGCTGCCCTCCAAAGTCTGGTTAATGTCATCTAAAATGCTCTTTAACCGAGGACTAGGATGACACACTTACTGTCACAGCATCCCCTCTTTGGACAGAAAGAGATATCCTCTGTCTCCAGAGCTCTCCTTTCCAATGCTGAACTCTGACACACTGGGCTTGTCCTTTACCTCAAAGTGTTCACAGCAGGAAAATTTGCTCTTTTCTTCTTTAATATAACCTTCTGCTCTCCTTAGTCCTTGATAAACAATGGATGCCCAGATATTTATTGTAGCATGTACTGCTGGCCCTGCACAGTTCAGTCCTCTACAAAGAGGCTGCTTTGATCTTTTGAGGATCAGGGGCAGCCTTACAGAGTATTTATGCTTCAGTTTTACAGGACAGCAAGTAGGGAACCGGTACGAGGGAGCAAAGGGAAAGAATGTGTTCCTTCCTATCAGATGATTTTATTAATTTGCCACAGAAATAATTAGTGCATGCTGCAATTTTTCCCTTAAATGCTGCTATAAAATTATGTAATTGGCTAAAAAAAGAAGTCTTCCTCTCTAAATCTAGTGTGCCTTTTTCCAGTCTAGAAGTCCAGCAGAATAGCTGGACACCTGCATTTATTTCTTGCATACAGCCAGCTGCCCTGCCACGGAGACATATCCTGTTCTTGTTCCTAGGCTGAGTTACCCAGGCTACCTTCTAAGAGCCCTTTACATGTGATCTCTGCTTGTGAACCACTTCAGAGGAGCCATCAGCACACAGTTGTAGCTGTTCAGGGCAGTTACCATCACATGGTCACTCGGTTGTGTTTGTGATGTCTCTCAGCCAAGAGTGTCAGGTTGCAAGGGAAAGGACTGGCTGGGATGTGTACTGTAGATCAAGGTCTTGCCAAGGAAACCTGAATAAACATTATAAAAATATTCTCTCATTCCTATTTATCTTAGATTTCTGAAGTTCTAACTACTTAATTTATCAAACTTGATTTATTTAAGTATTTACCTTGGATGCTGTTGGACTTGATGGTTTTGAGCAAAGAAATAACTGATTCATAATGACAGTTGAATGCAAAAACTCATAGCACCAGGAATTAAACTAAAAAACCTCCTGATTTATTTATATTTTTAGCTACTAGCAAAAGCTTAAATAGAGCGCTAGATGCAATTTTTTTAAAAAATGCAATGCAGAAAAGAACTAAAGCAAAACAAAAAAATACATAAATACAGGGAAGATCATACCCACCTGCTCCATCTAAACACTCTGGAGGAGAAAAGGGAGAAGAGATTTAAATGGCTGCTAATAGCATTCATCTGATATCTCCTGAGCATTTCTTTGTGAGTGTGGGGCCACCTCAGTTCAAGCCGCCTTACTGCTTCTCCCACGGTGCCTCCTGCCAGGAGCATCCTGCCAGGAGCATCCTGCCATGCAGCTGGCACCACTGCTGGCCTCAGACCTGCTCTGCTTTGGCTTAAGGAAGCTGCTCACTAGGAGGAGGTGCCTACAGGAAGGCTAGGGAGTCTGTGCACCAAAGATGACATTTACAAGTACACAAAACCTCGTAAATGGGTCCTGATATCCTCAAAACCAATCTACATTCATGGTGCTCAGCTGCAGGTGTGACAAGCGGTTTAATTTTCCGAGCTATTGCCTTGACAGCAGAACAGACTTTTCCCATGTGAACAGGGCTGAGACCACGATTTCACACATGTTGTCTGTTCATAGTTGTGCCTCTCAACTCTGCATTAGACTAGAACAGCGGCCTAGGCTTCAAGGCCTTTAAAACTCAAAACAGATTAAGACCAAAAATTACTGTAGCCCAAACTTAACCACATGCTTGTAGTGTAGCCTATCATGAGTTGTGATATGGTCTGGGTATATACACCTGTTGGGACAAGGAACCTTTTCCTCCCTGTTTGGGCATAAGTGAGGAAACAATGAGAAGTAACTTGTATCCAAACTCTCCTATTTGTTAAAAGCAAAAATGAGGGAAATAGCTCTCTCGGAAAACAACAGCATTTATAAAGCACATTAAATAGCTTTGTGCTTCAACAAAAGACCAGAAAATGAGATGAGGTGCTTGTTAATGCATTTCTGTGCAGCAATGCACAGTTCATGACTTTAGAAATACTGAATTAGGAATTCAAAATTAGCAAGCCTGAAGCTGTAGCTTTCACAAAACCCCATCAGAAAGCTGTTCCTGCATGAGGGAAAGGTAGAGAACAAGATTAGACACTTTGTGGCTATTTCTTTCCGCTCTTTCCTAAGATAAACTTTGGAAATAAAACCTCAGCTGACCAGATGATGGGAGGATTCACCTCAGATGCAGAAGATGCAGATGTAGCTCTGAGTGGAAATGGGCCTTGAATGAAAATATCCACAAGCATCATGTCTGTAAGCCAACAAATTCAGCTGACTTGCTTTTCTCACCTCTACCTGCACAGGTAATCCCAAACTAATACTTTTTCTCAATAACATTTGGAATTTTAGTCCAAATATTCAGTTGGTACCTGTGGCATTGATTTTACAGGAATCAGTAGTTTTTCTGTCATCTACACATACAAGACCTAAAATATCAGCACTCTTCAGAAGCAGTAAAGCAGGGCCCATGGAATCGAGCACCGTGTCACAACTAAGGCTGGCCACTGTCACAGCCCTGCTCTGCTCACCGTGCTGGAGCACAGTGACACTGTGTCCGTGCAGGGGCTGTCCCTCCCCTGCTTCGCCCTCGAGCTGGGCTCTGCTTCCCTGGCAGGACAGACAGCTCTTGCTGCTTCCTGGCTCCCAGGATGTGGGGAGAGGGGCAGGGAGCATGAGGATAGGACTGGGCTGGGAGACGGAAACAGAAGGCTGTTCAAGTCAGTGAAATGCTGGAGCTTCCAAATAACAAGAAAACCTAGGAAACTGATACAATTATTCAGATAGAAAGAGATCACAATTCAGTAACTGAAGCAAAAGCTACAGAAGGAAGAGTCAGAGACTTCAACAAATTGGACTGCAAAGATGAGAGCAGAGCTTTCTGCGAGGGGGCTGTGAGCCTTGTCTGTCCTGTGAGTCTTTCCACTGTGACTGGAGTAGAGCAAGGTGTTATTTGATAGTGGAAATGCCTTGCTCTCTTTGGAAGAAGACATAACTCTTTATGGAATAATTTACTAATGCCATTTAAGAAATTGAATTCCTGTTCTGTGAGAATTTTATTTATGTTAAATCAATATATGAAGTCAGAATTTCATTTTATTGCTGAATAGAAATTATATTAAGAAAGCAGCCTAGAAAAAGGAAACACTTAACGTTACTGAACTGTTTTAGTCTTGAAGTGGTTTCAATGACATAATGATATATTAAAAATAATATATTTAAGTATTTCAGAAAGGAGCAAGAGTAAAAGGAACTACAGTACTAAACATAGAACAAGATATTGTTATTCTCAAAATGACATATTAACATTACTAAAATAGGATTAAAATTATTCATTATTCTTTTCTTCAAGAAAAAAAATTCAAAATTGACATTTCTTGCCAAATGTCTGCGTTTGGCAAGAACACCATCTTCCAGTGGTAACTTTCTATTGTCATTTTTTTTCCATTTTTCTCTGCAGTTGAAGAACATGCACACTGACTTCTATTGCAACATCAGGAGAGCTGACAAATACGTATTTGGTAGCCACTGATGCCAGTGCTGATTTAATCTTTGACAACACCAGCACTCTTTAGCCATATAGTCCCCTGCACCTCACCTGTAACTGATTTTTTGCAAATTGATCTCTGAAAACCACTATTATAAAGACAACCAGCTGCACTGCCCCACAGAAAAAGTATGGGTCCACCATGCCATCCCTGTTTCTCCTATTTTCCTTTCTTTAAGCCAAGCAGCTGCCAAATCAGCAGCTCACGGATTTCTGGCTGGGAATGGAATCTCACACTTGAGGCAATGAGCGATGCATGCGCACACACATGCATGCACACGCTCTGAACTGGAGCTTGGTCCTGGGGAGACACAACCTCTGCAGTGCTGCATAAACAAATGCCAGCTTCATTACCTCAAATGGCTCCATATTACTGAAATGGAGCAAACTGGATGCACGGCAGGAGGCTTGGAAGTGAGCAAAAGGCGTTTGAAGAGTTTCAGCACAGCCTGCCGGGAAGCTCTGAAAATACACGAGGGCCTCCCCAAGGACTCTGTGGAGCACTGACATGTGCGAGCTCTGACTCCCAGCTGCCTGCCAGGCAAGGTCAGGCTATCAGGAGGGTTCATCTCCAAATGCAAAAATTTCAATCTTAGTGCTGAAACGGATCCAAAATAAACTTCCTTTTATTTTTCCCTCTGTGTGTCAGACAGTCACACTTCTGACTACATTAGCACTGCCAGCCATGACACTGCACAGATGTGGGATTGAAGAGACACTCCAGCAGTAAATAAATCTATACCTGTTCTTCTGAAATAGGTTTCTTATCTTAATTTTAAAAAGTTTAGTAACATTATGCATTGCTAATGCTGGCAATCCTGAGTCTGAGGACATAACTATTTAAAGCTAAAATAATGAGACTAATATTTTACTGTAACTTGTACTAAGTATCCTTCCTAAATAATTTTTTTATCACTAGAAAGATCTTTGAGCATCAACTTGCATGGTACTTTTGTAGTCACCTTTCTTTCTTTTGCATTGAAAAGACAGATTGACTTAGAAAACTTTCGTATAAAACTTGTCTCTGTTGCTGTACCTGTCAAATAATTGGATGATATTTATCAGAAGACTTGAGGTTTTTCTGAAGCAGAGCTGATGTATATAGAAATGTTCTGTATTCTGTAACTGAAAGTTCCTTTTCTTCTGTTGTAGTTCTCCCTAGTCTAAAACCAGCATGTTGGTCCTTGGCAAACAATTGCTTTACGTGTGGAAAAATAGCTGTGGTACAGCTGTGTAGAGCCATCAGGGAATTTCTGATACTCTTTTAGAGGCAATCTGTAGAATGTACGGTGTCAAAAAAACCCTGGGCCTTTACAAAAGCAAGATGCCTTGTCAAAGAGATAAGCATTGCTACTGGAGAGTTTTTCTGAGGAATGTTAAATAAAGCATACAACTTCTTGCTTAATGAAACACCTGCCTGGAGCCACTACTCACTTTACTTTCTTTGCTATCTCACACAAACAAGCAGCTCATGATGATAGTATTTTTCTTCTCTTTGTAACTCTTAGCTCCAGCACTTCCTGTGCCTCAGACCCACTACCCAGCGCAGTTTATGCCTCATACAGAGGCACCCAGATTTCACCCAGCTTTCCTGGTTTGCAGCAAAGCCCAGAACTCACTGCCTGTCTCACTCCCTCATCAGCCCTCCTGCACTGGAGGTGTCCCCAGGGTAACAGGGAGCAGAGGGGTGGGACAGGTGGGGACCCTCCGGGGCTGTCCAGACCTTCGGCTCCTGCATGTGGCCACCAGCTCCCCCTCCAGCCTGTCCGTTCAGAGCAAGGGGCAGAATGCCCTCCTTTTCCCAGTGGGAGTGAGCTCAGTGCCACTGGAGCGTGTGCTCTGGCAGCACCAGCCAGCTCGAAGTGGAGAGGGTGAGTTCATGGACACTGGCTGCACATGTGGGTGGGAAATGAGCAGGCACAAACACACCCTGCAGGAGCAGAAATCCAGCAATGGGAGCTGGGGTGCGGGAGAGAAGCAGGGCTTCTGCCATCTCCTGGAACCCCAACCACCAGAGCTCTGTGTGCTGGCCCTGTTTTGTGTTGCATCATAATGTACAGCCTCTGAAAAGGTTTTAATATAACTGCCTTGTTCATTACAGAGCACGGGAAACAGGAAAAAAACAAACAAAAGCAAATACACACAGTCCACTCCTCACTGCAGTTACCTGACTGAGCAGAATCTTGGGTAGACTCTGGGGTTCTTCTTCTCCCCCATCTTCCCACACCGGATTCTGCTAACACAGCACTGTACTTTTTACATACCCACCTTTATGTCAGCATCTACCCAGAAAATTGTGGGAGAAATCCAGTCACTCTGGTCACATAAACACTCGATTACCTTCATTTGTTGCTCAAAGTCCTCTCTCAGCTCATCTATTGCTTAGTTGTTTTTATCCTGGACTTCAGATTCTAAACCATGCTCCAAGAGTGGCTCGCTCACCTTGAGTCAGTGGTTAGCAGGCTTTCTGTGGCACTTGATGAGATAAACATTTTTCATCTTACTTTGAGACTCTTTCTCAACTTTCAGGCTGTGCCAAGTCTCCAGGGTGCTACACTATTGTTCTTGCCCTGACAGAGCCAAAGCAGTTCCTAGCAAAGCTTACTGGCTTGGGCATCATGTCTCACCTGTAAAATGTTTCACCATGTTCCTGGGGAACCTGAAATTAATCCTACAAGTGAATAAAGCAAGTGACTGCAGCATCCAGCATAAGGACCACCTTCTACAAGCTCTGCGTCACCACCTCATGGATGTTTGGAAAGAAATGGACAAAAGAGAAGACAAAAAAGCATCCCTGGCACACACATGGAGAGTTGCTGGAAGCAACCAGAATTTCTAAACTGTGTTAAGACAGGCTCCCTCAATCATCATACTGGGACTTAATGAGGTTTAATTCTACAATATGTTCTTTAATTTGAAAATAATTAAAAGCCAAGAGCTCAGTCTACCTCCTTATGACTGTAAGGAACTTTACTGAAAAAGTGGTTCACACTAGGCACATGGGGGCAGTTTCAGTGTAAAGCTCCATTTCTCTGATGATGAAGATGTGCAGAAAGGAAAATTTAACACAATTAAGGACTTCTCTTTCAAAGTACATGCACAATTCAAGGGTTAACTCGGAATTCTTCTCTTTAAAAAATGCCAGCAAAAGAACATTGAAATCATTCTAGAAAATCATTAAACAAATCAAAATCACCCAAGGTTTTTACAGCCTAGGTGCTGCAGGAGCTTAAAAACCATAGGAACCTTTTTTCAAGGAATTGAATTATATTCTTAAAAGTGTGACTAGTCTCTGTCTCCACAGCCTTAGGTTAGACAGCAGCACTCCTCTTTATTTTACTACCTGAACTAGCTAGAGAGGCTTTACAGCTGGCAAATCTTAAAAGAAGGAAAATACATTAATTGTTCTCTGACATGCAATGAACACCAGTGAACTAATCTGCATCCAAGGCTCTTTATACTTTTAATCTTCAAGGTGTGCTAAATTTGCAATTTTGGTTTTAGTTCCTTTAAAACTAGGCAACAGCTTTTGGGCCTACAATATCTCTTAGATTATCTTCCCATGTAGTCCCTAAAGCTTTCCCTCCACAAATGACCCCCTTCAGCTTTGTTAGTTTATCACCTAACACAAGTCCTTGCTGAAAAGGGAGTTCAGCTGACAGCCAAGGGGAACCCCCCTGCTCTGTGTCTGCTTCCTGCCACTTTCTGAAGCAAGACTGCCAGCAAGCACTTGTCTGAGCTGATAATCGTGAATGAAATATTTGATCTAGGCTAACAGCTCAATTAAATTAGGTTTTTAACCAAGTGTGACTGTACATGTTGTTTAGACAGCTCTCTAAGTATTTTCAATTATGTTTTGTAATGAGAAATTAGGAATAAGCAGTGATAAACTTGGAGCACTGAATCTGTTGCGTGACTGTTCCTTTAATGGCTTCAAGTAAAATAAAATGAAGCCTCTTTCCTGTGTTCTGAGAGAGTCATGACACTTACCTGGGTACACACACAGTTTTACAAGAATTAAATGATGTGTCTTCCTACTGACATTTCTAAATTTTATCCATGTATGGGACAGTGCAAGATTTTATACATTTAGAAGTAAATGATCTGTTTGCATAGTACTAGAGAACAAAATCATTTTCACCTTGTCAACTATTAATTATCTTTTTTATTTGTTCTAAAAACAGTAGGCTAAAATCCAGCAAGAAATAGTAAAAATATTATAATTGTAACATACAAAACATCATTATGAAAAAAAAAAATCCTGTACCAATTGAAATCTACAAGTTTTGAGGAAAATTATCAAAGTATTTTCCAATTCTGAAAAAAGGTTGGAGGCATTATGGAAGTAGTCCTTTAAATAAAAGTAAGCGTAAGAAACATGCAAGCACTCAGTACTTTAAGCTCTAAGAGTAAACAGGATGTGTTTTCCATCAAAACTGTTGCAGTGATTCAAATCCGCTCTCCAAACTCCTACAGGAGTCTAACTCTGGAATATCAGATTAATATATGTGGAGCAATAAGGACACCTTGAGGACAGTCATAAAAATGCAAAAATTTCGATTCCACATTGATATGGGAAGATTTACACACCCTTTGTAAGTCTGAATTCTTTGGAATTGCCACCTGATGTAAATTATAAGCTCTTAAAACTGTTTGTCAAAGTCCCACAAATCCCAAGAGTATTATTAATGCTCTCATTACTCCTGAAATGCTAGAATATATGCTTACCAATAGGTTCACTTACTTGCTAGTAGTTTTGAGGACAGACCTGTTCTTGCAACACAATAATCTTGTTCTTTTTCCCTCGTTACAGAAATAAAAAATTTCCCTTCACACTGCTCAGTGTGGTATTACACTGTTCATATTTTTAAAAGGAAAAGTATAAAAATAGTGAAAAGGTTTCTGAAAAAGTATTAAATGCAAATCTACACAAAAATTAAACTGCCACAGTTCTTTGTCACTCTCTACAAGTTTCAAGTATTCCTTTAAATTTGTACCTTTCAAAAACTGAAATAACTAAACATTAAAAAAAAAAAGAAGTGGTAAGAGGAAGAAATCTTATTCCTCTTCTTTTGCTTAAGATTTTTTGCATGTGAAAAAGCACTTTTTTTTAGTCTAGCTCTAAGATAGAACTGGAGTTGTGGGGCCATTTGTAGAGCTTTCTGTTCCCTTAGTGCTATCTGCAGCCTTAGAATCATCACGTATTTCAAGTAGCTCGTTTTCCTCTGGCAGTGCTGTGGCATGATCAGTTGTGATCAAATCAGTTTCCTGATCTGATTTTCCTACTTCACTGCAAAATTCAACTTTATCTTCCTGCTTGCTGTTCTTCTTTATTTGTCCATTCTGTGCAGGGTAGGTACTGGCAATGGTGTCATACAGAAACTGGTAATGTTCCTTAAAAATAAAGAAAAGGAGTTAGTGTGAATGGAATGCTCAGAGCCCAAGAATTAATCCATTCTTTCTCTGTTCTCTTAAATTTTAGACATGTAGCATGTAGCTGGACAAGCAAGACTGCATATGAAGCAGCTTCCACAGTTTTTGGCATAGAGAGTGTTGCTCCTATGGTTTTTTCTGTCTTCATGTGAATATGCCACAGAGACAGTTCCTCTGGAGTGATGGAAACAAAGCACTCAGTGGCTGCCAGCCTGAAAATGGAGTTAATCTCCCAACTGCAGAAGGGACACTACACATACATCATGAACCAGCTGCAGGAACATCAATTTACACAATTTTATAATTGTAATTTTATACTATACACCCTCTTCCAAAGGTGGTACAGAATAGCACCTCTGGGCATCTCAGACTCCTTCATTCCTACCAGCAAGGGCCAATGCCCAAATGGTGGTGAGTGTGAATGTTCTGATTAGAATCAGTGCTCCCTATACAGAAATTATGCCCAAGGTTATGAGGATATTAGTGACCGTGATAAGTAATCTCATCTTTTTTTCTGTTAATTCGTAAATTTTACTTACAAAGGTGGAGACCATTCCCAGCCTGGTGCGACGAAGAGATTTTACTACTTGGAAAACATCTATTACTTCTTCTATTTCTGCACTTTCCAAGAGGGTCATTAAAGCACAAAATACACCAGTCTGCTGTGATCCATCACTAGAAGATGATGTGAAATGTACATGTAAATTTACAATGTAAAATCAGAAGTCTTCTGACTAAACTTTAGATATATTTTAAACCTTTATACTGATTTACATTTCCAAAGCATTTTTTACTGGACTGAAACTGTCACAATTAAGTATATGTGTAGGACTCAGACAGGACATAGTTTATCTAGAGACTACCTGGATCTTAAGCACCACTTAAGGGGAAGAGAGAAATTTAAAATGTCAGACTTGCAGTCTCAACTATTGTTAGCAGGATTATCTTCTGGTTTGAATGGCATGCAAGGCTATTCCCCGAAATGATCCTAGAAAAGTGAACTTTTATACTAGAGCAAGGGATGATCCTAAAAACTCTACTGGATGTTCATAAGTGCATCCTGAAAGTGCACTCTGACCTAGCATTTTCCTACAAAATAGGTGCACCAGCCAAGAGCAGCTGCTCATAGCACCTGCTCTGTGCCAACACTTGCCCAAGAGAAGTGTGCTTGCTTTTCATCACTACAATTCAAAAGGTCAAGCTTGAGCAATTCAAGGAATCTTCTAGGGAGAGCTGAGTCTCCAGACACATGGAAAGGCTTGTGAGAAAAGACAGGCATCCCAAAATTATGGTTGCTATGTATACCCAGAACTTAGAGCTAAGTGAATGTGTGTGCTGAATTCCGACCCACCAGCAGTGGACAAGGAGTGGGACACTGCGGGGTCTCCTGTGGTCCTCAGTGACTGGTCTGGCTGGAAGCTTTTGTTTAATGTTGACAATCATGCTGACTAAATCTTTGGGGGTTTCTGGAACATCACAGCCACTCCACTTATGGTACTGATACTGAAACACCTTCTGCGTTTCTTTTGTCTGGAAAACAGCAGTGGAGATGTGGTTAATGTTCAGGATAAAAAGAGGATTCACATAGTAACTCTATTGCTGCTGATTTACAAAGGAAGAATTATATTCCTGAGGAAGTGCAAGGGGATAGTTCTACCTCATGAATATGAGGTAGGTAGACATCCAAGCTTTGTTTAAAGTACAAAAGAAAGCTGATCTCCTGAGACTCCCCTCCCACCATCTCAGCAACTCACTAAATAGAAAACTTGAGATAATTTCTAGCATTTCTCATGATTGACTGCTGGTCTGGAAGAGAAAAATATTTCCATTTCTTAGAGCAGGAGGTAACTGCAGTGGGAACTGTCTCTTCTCTTTTTTGAGGCTAAGTTTATTAATTTGTTTTTAAATTTAAAAACTCCTTGAAAACTTCCTTTTGGAATTCACAAAGAAACTCTTACCTTCAGATGTGTAACATCAAATGCACGTATGGTATAGGTAGGACCAGAGTTGACATCTGCCATTTGAACTTCTAAGCCATCATACGTTTGCTTTCCTTCTCCCCAGTACTGTGCACAGAGTTCCTAAAATGGATAAAAGTACAAGTCAGTGATTACCATTCAAATCTCCTTTGATTTTGCCTTCCACATGCTCTTACAGATTTTACTAACTTTAAAGTAGGAGGAGTTCCACTGTATTTTAAAATATAGCATCATACACTTTTCCCTCAAAAATTCATTAGAAAGTAAATTAAGTAGGTAAATGATAGAGCAAAATATATTGGAAATGCAAATTTCTCATGCTATGGAAAACACTTAAGTGGAGTGAGGGATGAGAGAGTGCAGTGCAGTGTTTTGTTTGCATGTAGAGGACACTCAATATGTCAGTGTGTAGACAATGCCCCCACCTGATCTCCTTCCTTCAGCTCTGTCAGCATAACAATGACTTTGACTTTTCTTTGGAACACTATTTGCCAGAAGTCAGAGATAGTTTCCTGCAGTGGTCCCTGTGTTGCAATCATGGCTTTTGGACCCCAGTAACCCTATAAAAGAAATATTTTTTCTTCAATTCAGTTGAAATGCAATTGTCAAACAAAAGAACTCATTGTCATTTAAGGAATACTCTGTGAAATAAATTAATATACCATTTTGTTTACACGGAAAACATGCCTATCACAGTAGGCAATGGTCTTAAAGGAATTCTACTACCCAAATGACATTAAACTCAGTCCTCCTAAGAAGAATACCACTTCAGACTGACAGCAAGGTGCTGCAATGCGTGAGACCTCTCACCATTGACCTACCATGTCATTTTTTGCAAACCATATTTTTAAGGGGTAAACCATTCAGTTCTACACAGCTATTTAATTTTACCACTAAGAAATTGTGTTTATACCGCACAAAGTTGGTGCAGTAGTCAATTCACACTGAGCTTCCTAAAAATAAAGATACATTTACCCTGAATAGGTATCCTAACTGTGCAGCATTTCAAAGGATTCAGATAAATGGAACTTAGCCAGTAATTCCTTTAAAATCAGTTACTTAATTTGTGACCAATAACTGTTCTTCTTCTTTGGATATATAATGATACCAAAAAACAGTTTGCTCTGATTTTCACTGGTAGGGTTTGGTCCATGTGGATAACTATACTCACATTTCACTAACAGGGACAATATTAATCTGGTTCAACCTGTAGAGAGATGCCCACTAATAGAAGTACACGTTATCACGAGGCCAGTCTGAAGGCAAATGGTTTTAAACATAGGTGGATTTGCCAATCAACGATCAGATCCTTCTCCCTTATTCAACTAAATTCTTTTCTATTGTGATGCCAACAAGAGAATAAGAGTTTTGGCTGAAAGCTTGTGAAATGCCTATAGTGGATCCTTGAAATACATACAGTTATGAAGGAAGCATTGATATATTTGCTGGATTCCTCACAGTCGCTGTCCTCATCCGAGGACTCGTCTGAATCATGCTCACCCTCCTTACTGCAATCGTCTTCGTGCCTGATGGGCACTCGGTTAAAGTCATCTGTGTGAGACAAAGTGTCACTGTCACAGCACATGGCCCCCTGGCATTTGTGGGGGGGAGGGAATAGAAAAGGCCAGTCCTTTCACAACAGACTGCAGAACCAAGGCCACCTTGTTTGAAATAAACACTCCCAATAATTCACATTGGTAAAAACTCATGTCTTCTTTTTTAATCACTATGAGAAGTTTCTAATTTTACAGTGTTGAGAATACTAATCAAATACTACTCTTTAAGGTGATTTCCTCATTTTTTCAAAATTTTTCTACTAGAAGATAACAGATGAAATAAGGCAAGGTGGAATAAAATAAGGCGATGGAAAATACTTACAAGGAATTATGTTGGCATTCCTATTTTTGCTTTTATTTTCCTCCCAATTCCCAGTGTTCTGCGTCCGCCACCCCTTATAGGAAGGCAATCGCTGAAGAAAGAGGATGTTTGGTATTAAGCTTGATTAAAATGGTTCCTGAGATCATTGTCTCCTCAGAACACTCACACCCAGTCTTCACCTCACAGTGCCCCACTGCTTACTTCACTTCCTCAAACTTTGGTCACATGGAACTACAGTTTAAAAATGCCTGCACCCATGCACAGTGGCACAGGGAATCATGCACACAGACACAAGTAGTCATTCTGTGAGCTCCATCTTTCTTAAAACATTAACACCAAAGCAGAAATAAATCTTCATTCATATACAGATTTTTTTTCATGAAGGTAAAGAAACTTTCTGTGCCAGAGAAATAAAACAGCACCTAAATGATCTATTACCTCTGGTATCTCCATCTCATGACTATTGTGCAAGGCATTTTCTAATACAAGTGGGAAGTAAGGGCAGCTGAAATGCAAAGCTTATTTACCTGGAACTCTGCCTCCAACGGAGAAGGCTCACTTGGGTGGTCTTTTCTTTTTAGACCGTTAAGGCAGGAATGCAGTTCTGAGAGACTGACCTCTGTTTCTCCATACTGATTGTATTCCACCAGTGCTTGATGAATAAGGATGTACTGTGACTGGTGTTTCCCATTTGAAGAGTTTAAACATGAAGTTATTAAAGAGTAAAAGAAAACCATATCACTTTTTAAAACCATTATAAGAAGCTATTACTCCCATGATATTATCATTAGTGTTAATAATATTAAGCATTAACATTAAGCAGGTATTAAATACAAGTGTTAAAACTGTAAAATGCTGAAGTAAGTTAAAAAAATGCATTGCACAATCCATAACTTTTGTTGTACTCAATTCAAATGAAACTTGCGCTTAGGCAGATGCATTTTAGAATTTTTAAAATCAAGTTTGACTCTGCAAGGTCAATTTTGCATTTGTGAATTGTATGCCAAAAAAGCTGTTCACCTTGGCTTCCTCTTCTGAAGTCTAAACTTAAAAAGTTGAAGTTTCTAAAATTGAAAAATTATGTTGGAAGTTTTTCTCCCTCTTAATACTTTTCAGAGTTATATTTTCTATGAACAGCTTCAACTGAACTGAGCAGTGCACTTGTGAGAAATACTGCTGAAGGCCTAGTGAAGGAGAGCTGTAAGTGACAGGAGTTTCAGGGACATACCTCTACTTGGACCATGAGGCATCGCTGCCGACGCAGCTTCACAATGTAGCCATAAACATCCACTCTGCCTTCTGCGTCCAGCCCCTCCAACATGGCATCAATCCCTATGTATGTCCCAGTGCGCCCAACACCGGCACTGCGAAGCACAAAGGGATTTGGTTATCAGCAGGGAATGGCATCTCCCACTCTGAGGGGAGCAGTCCTTGACAGAGTGAAACTGAAAAAGTGTAAAAGGATTCAGAGTAACTGAAAACGCTTCTTGCTGTAACTTAATTGGCAGCACAATGATGAGTTTGCATTTTTAGTATCTTTTAGTGAAAGCAAGGCACCAAATATGGTGCTTATAGCCAGAGCAGCCCAACATTCATCTGGCTGTTTTTCAAAAGTCTGTGTATCCTCAGGTTTTATCAACCTGAATTTCCTTCATATCCTTCAGAAAACAGGCCTTGTGTATCTTTGGCTGCCTCATTTTCAAGTGTTCAAGTCACAAAATCTGGGATCAGACAAACACTTTTGCCAGCTCCCTTTTCTGAATAGCTTCATTTCAGTCATTTAACATTACGAAATTTTTAAAAGAATAATATATATTTACCTGCAATGAACCACGATCGGACCACTAAAAAAGTTGCTGAGAGCATTAACTCTGCGTCGCAGTTTGAGAAGGAGATGCGGATCCTCAGGGACTCCATGGTCTGGCCAGCTTGTGAACTGGATATGAGTGACATCTCTTCCAGCTGTCCTTTCTCTTCCCTAGAAAAAGTGAAGTGTGCTTTTTAATACATATCAATCTACATATACATTAGTATATGTATATATATGTATACTTATGTAGAAGTGACTAGATTAAAGCTCAAAGCATGTGAAGTCTTGAGTCGACTTTGGTATGTTGTTGCTAGACTAAAAGGGAGGACCTAAGTTTTGACAGCCATGATTATAAAACCAAATGAGAAAAACCCCTCAATGACATTCTTTTACTGGGCAAGATTTAGTATGGCTGTACAGGCATTTTCCCCGTAATTAACTTCAGAATTATTACTCATAGTTGAATTATCCAGTTGTGGCAGAGTTATTCATACAGTTATTTGCCATTGCATCAGTAATTATACGTCATTATTCTACCAGAGCTGCAGAAGTCTCCACTTTCTTGCCAGGGACCACTCTTAAATTCCACAACCAATACCCATTTTATCTTTATTGGTATGATGTCAGCCGGACAAAAAGCAGACAGCTCTCAAAATATCAGCCCTCAACCTGCTGCAATCTCTCATTTCTAACGTCAGATTCCTCAAGTAACAAAGCAATGTCTTTGTAAATAGTTAATTCTTAACATCCTGATCTGCTCACTGACCACACGAAGTTACAACTTTCTTTTAATCAGACCACTTCCTGAGTAAATTTTAATGCAATATGAGACAGCAGAATAGGAATTTCCAGCTGTAATCATGGATCAAGATGGGTCGATTCTGTTGCTTTGCTGAAGATCTGTCAGCAGATTTACTCTTTGAGTCTGAATGCTTTTAGCTATGACTTAGGCTCCATTTTTCATCATTGAAATATTTTTGCAAAGGGCCGGAGGTGAGCATTTAGCCTTTGATAGCAAATTTTGTTCTCAATTACACATAGGGCACTAATGTGACTTCGGATGTGTGAAAGAGAGCAATTAACCAGACTTGGTGACCCTAAACATATCTAAATGGTGATTTTAAAACACATTAATAAATGTACTTGAGATTACCAGCATTTGTAATTCTCCCACTGCACAGTTATCACGAGGGTAGATAATGGTTATCTGTGATCACACTGATTTTAGTTGCAGAAAGTTATACTGAGATACACACAAATCAGAAATTTTTTTGTTTTAAAGAACAAACTAAACATATAAGGAAACCACAGTGTATTTACTAATCTTTTACCACTTAGCAGCATATTGATAGTTTAATCTTAAATGTAAATTCCAGAGGATTAAGAAAAATACCTTTTGAAGTTGGGAAATATCTATCTAACTCATATTTCTTGCAAGACATTACACCTACATCTAAGTTTTCCCTTAAGCTATATGGTGCTTAGGAAAGACAGCAGAGCATTTGCACTGATAGCTGACTCCCTTAAAATACAGATTCCAAATAGACACTCCAGTTCCAGTCAGTCTCACACTTTTGAGTCAACTTACATTTGTGATGTGCAGTTTCTGAATAACATAGTCTGGACACGTTTTACTTTCATTGATCTTCACAATGATGTCCCCATACGTTGCAGTTCCATTCTCCATTGATGGCCAGTACTGGGCACATTTGTTCTATGAAGAGATGGCGTTAAGTGAGCAGCACAACAGCGAAGTGGTAGAGAGCTGAGAGCTAGAAAAAAGCCTAATTTAAAGTAGATGGCAACTCAGTATAGCTTTTCCAACTTTCAGTTCCAAATATCCAACAACTCAGGTCTCTGACCTGAAATTCATGGCCATGGAATTTAGCTTCGGATGTAAAGTGGGGAAAAAAAAATCCTATACAGTAGTTGAAACAATGAACAGTGCCTGATGGCTGTAGAAATGTTTGCAGCTACTTCCATGGCTTCTTTGTCAGTCTTCAATGAGTGCTGCTGCTCCTGCCTACCTATAACCTCAGCTTGGGTGTGCTGTGAATCTGCAGGCTGTCAACATCTTTAAATGCAGCTAAAACAGCAGTTCCCTTTCTTCCTGCTGTACCTGGAATAAGGAACAAAAGCAGGCCAGAAGCACCCAAACTTCCACTTAAATAAAGGCAACAGAGGAAAAATATTCTTTCTAGGATCTATTGAGGATTCTGCCAGGATATCAGAATAGACAGAAGAAAAACAGAAACCATACCTTTTCTGACAGTTCTATGAGGAGCTAGAGTTCTACCTTGAACCCTTTTCTGGATTAATTAGCTGTACTTTGGAAGCTCACCCTCTGCTACTTACAGCTGTGCCTAAAGTGATATTTTCTGATAAGACTGGTAATTCATAAGGCAACACTATTTTGGCATGCTTTCCAACACAGGTTCTGCCACAATGAGAGAACAGAAAAGAATGAAAAAAAAGTACTAAGAAGAATATGTAATTCAGCACAGCACAGCAATCCACTGTTTTCAGAAAAAAGAAGGATGGAAAGGTAGAAGGAGGGAAGGATGGATATTTCTCACCCTCTTTCCTTCCTCACAGCGAGTCACCATGACAATAATTGTTGCCTTCTGTTCCCAGATCATTCTCCAGAAATCATCTGTGGTTTCATCCTTGGGGCCTAGAAGGAGATAATTTAAGGGACTTATTCAGAGTGCAACCACATGAAAAAACACCTGTCTGCTTGACACACTTAGCCATGCAGTCTGAAGGGCTAAGCAGAGATCACACAAATAACAGCCACACACTTGATTTCATTATGGCTGCTGTCATTAGGCTACATTTAAACATTTTTAACATTTTAAAAGTCTCATCTGTATCTTTAGTGCATACCTAGGAAATCTGAAAACTTTTGGTGCAAAATTGTACAAAATGAAAAATCTGCCTTTGAAGTACAATGTATTAATCTTCACAAAATTCCCTAAGCAAAAACACATTGACAACTTTGTCATATTAAATTTCAAAATGTCAGATTTTCATTTTTTTCCTTAAGCTTACTAACAGGATTTCAATAGTCTACCAAAAACGGTGAATAAAGAAAGCATATTCTTTTAAGGTTATAAAATACCTTGTGCAGCAATGTATTTTCTTGGTTCTTTGAAGCCCTGTAAAAAGTACATCGTTATCAACTTTTAGAAAGAAAGTATGAACAATCTAAAAGATTTGCAACTTTAAAAATAAATTCAATATGCAACAGTTCAATAATACTAAACAATTCCAATGGAAATCCTCAAAGGTGTTGATGCTTTAAATGCACAGACTACAGGATTTCTTCCATAGTGTCTAAGACTTTTTTAAAATAAAAGCCACTCACATCGATATAACTTGCATTGATATAGTCTGATCCTGGATCTCCTGGCATCTCTGAGAGCTCAACACGGTTATGGTCATCTGTTTAAATCATTTAAACCAAAATAATTATATTATCTCAAGGCAGTGAGAAATCAAACATTTATAAAACATGTCAAAATTATTACAAATACTCACATGGAAGAATATCAATGTAACGGTTTTTGTTCTGATTATGGCTCTTTTTGGCCTCCTTTATAGAAAATTTACTGAAAACTCTAGGAATACTCTGTAAAATACAAAATTTATTTTATTAGTTACGCCTTGATTTAAAATAGCTTTTACTTACAGTCAAAATGCATATGGAAATAATTTGCTTTTACTGAATCTGGAAGGTAACATTCTACTTCATACGATATTACTTCATGCATTTCTTGTATCTAAAGTTAAAAAAATTCTTCTCCTTAATATAGATAATATAAATCTCCACAATTACATGTTATTTATATCCCCATGGCTATGCAGTAAGATAAAGTTGAAAAAATACGTATTAAAAGGTACTTTAGAATGAGAAGTATTTAGACTGCGTGCTTTATACTTTTGCTGAAGAACACCTTCAGGAAAAAAAGTTATTGTCATCTTACAATGTGGAGAGATTGGTAGCAAAATTAATTGAGGACTACTTGACCTTAGATGAGAATTCACTTAATTTTCTAGATTGATTATTTATTTATTTCTAAATAGTACATATACTTCAAACATGCTCCTGAATGGAATTCTTCCAACTACCTGGATAAAAAGCTGTGGTATATTTTGAGCAAAGGGCAAACCTGAAATTCTTCCAAGAAAAGCCTTCCTTCATCTGCAATCTTCCTCTTGTATGTGTCCAGCAATAGCTCTGAGGGTATTGGCTCTATGTTGAGCAGTTGCTTGTCATCATCTTTAACTGTGTAAATAAGTCAAACATTTATTGTTACTGATGATGAAAATGTACATTACGCTTCCGTAAATGTGATTCTAAAACTGCCACATAAATTAACAAAAGGACCAAACTCTTTATTTTAACTTGGTGTATGTATGTTTTAGAGAACTGGTGTTGCCTGAGCCAGCTGTGAGCAAACAGGCTGTGGGAATAAGAGAATTTTTCTAGCTCTGCTGCTTGACTGGAGACACCTCCAGAGGAGGCCACATGCAGGGACACCACATTAACTGCTTTTGTACAACGTGGTGACAGTCACGTTCAGGGCACAGCAACTGCCCCAACGCCCACAGCAGTGACACGGCCTCGCCTTCTGCTTCAGTACTGATCATTTATTGTCAGTGACTAAAATATAACAACATTTATTCCCTAACTTTACAAATTTTCTCCAGTTTATGTTCTGAGTTGCAATAATCTGTAATATCATCTTGAATGATAAAATAACAATTGAACAAGTTTTAACACTGCTTACTAGATATACATTAATTTTTCATTTACACTGAAAAGTTGTATTTTTTAATATCTGTGTATCTAAGCAAATGGATTTGAATTTCAACACAGTATTACTTCCCATTTAATGTAGTTAGTAGTAGTTTCTGTGAGTTTTATTGTCCTAAATTATTTTTGTCTTGAAGCTTTCTGGTATTGACTGATCCTGTCTTCAGAGGCTTTGAAATCTTGTGAAAAAGCTGCACAAAATTTTCAGTTTCAGTCTTTGAGATTTGAAAGCCTCCAAAATTTTTCAGTAAAAAACAACTGGCTGATGTTCAATGTCTTGTTTTGGAAAAAGGTACAGAGAAAAAGGAAATTTTGGTTTAAAATTGATTTCATTCTGGACTTAATCTCAGTGTTAAACATATCACAGTTGTCTGGGATAACTAATCAGGTTTGTAATGAAATAATAATTAAGAATTTTTCAAACACTGCTGAACTTTCCATTTATCTAAGTATAAATACTTCTTCTATGTGTTTACTGAAATACTTGTTTCCTCCACATAAGGTGTTATTATATTGATATCTGTAATCTATGTATGCAACCTAGAATGCAAACAATCCAAAGGTGGCAGCAAGACCTGAGACGAATTTTATTTCCACTTGCTACATATATCAAGATACTCACCTGCAACAAGGTTCACGGCTTCAGAAGAATTGCTGTAAGAAGCAGAAGCATCTGTAAATGCTTTGACTAGTAAGATATATATGATATAAGTTAAATAAGATCAGTTTTGTATGTGGCCACCAGGCCAGCAGATTGCATTACAAGCTTTCTGTGAAACAAAAGTGCTACAGCTGTGATTATGCAGAGGTGGTTGGGATCCTTGTCCTGCTGCCCTTCCACCCTGAGGCAGAGAAACAAGGTGGCCTCATCAAAAAGCTTTACTGCCTGCATGATTTTGCCCATCTCACCTACAACATGTATTTAATTTCTCCGTTGGAGTGACTGCTCACACCATCTTCACTTCTCTTTCTAGCGACTGAAAACTAACACGTTCATAAAATATAATTAAACTAAGTTTAAATGCTAAGTAGCCAAGAACAAGTGAGACTCTCTGGAGCTGTACAAGCAAAAATTAGTTTGGCTTCCCTAAACATAAAAGTTTGCATCTGAGCAAGAGCAGCTCCCTGTCCCCTAAGGGGAAGAGTAGGGAAGGGAAAGGGTCTAGAAGAGTCACCAAGTTCTGCTGTTGCCAGAGGGCTGAGAGGTTTCAGAAGAAATTGCTCAAACTCCTGTGTCTCTCTCAGCAGCCTGTGCCCCCTTAGGAGAGCAGCAGTCAGCCTGGCTTTGCAGGGCTGTGCACAGGCATCAGGGAAGGCAATGGTCATCCTTCTATTGCCATCCTCTGTCCTACACAACTGAGCCATTGAGAGACTACTGTAATAAACAACACCTCCCTGAGATATTGTTTTGGGTGAACATTTGAAAGGGTTCCAAGAAAGTGTGGATTATTTTCAATACTTTTGATTTAAATAACGAAGGAAATGTTTTCCAGATATTTCTGAAAATTTTTTCACAAAACCAGGGACAAGTCATTTTGTTCTGTGCCTTGAACAAGGGTAGAGCAGAGAGATTTTTAAATCTATTTTATTATATTTGTTTTATTAGACAAACACCAAAAAATTAGTTTCTTTTACAAGGATTTAAAGGTAAAAGGTTATCTTTTCCCAGTATTAATGATACTGGGATCAAATTTGTAACATTTTGCCGCTACCCACTGTGAAATCTTGTGGAAAAACCAAAAGCCTCCCTGTGGATACCGAAATGCTGCTAGCAGATGAATTTTCCAGCTTCTTGCATTAATTCTTTGAGAACCTTTCCTTTCTCATGCAAGATATGAAAACAGTAACATAGTTTATCCAGACGATATTCACATCTGGTGTTTTGCTAAGTTCTGTTTATGGTACACTGAGAAATGTTTTACCGTGGATGTGATAGAACCTGAACCAATCACCCTAGGAGGAGTGTGAACACTGTCCAATCGCTTTATGGAACTAGACTATATAAAAATGATTGTAAAATTAATAAATAATTCATTCTTTTGCTGGATTTGATGTTGCTGCATCTCTCAGTTCCTGGCTCTACAGCGACACCTCCCCCCCACCATTTATGTAAGAAAGGGAGACAAACAGGAAGCTTACCTAAGCTTTTTTTGATGAAGATCATAGATTTTGTACAGAACCAGTAGTAAAGCAATTGAAGTCACAATGATCAAGAATGCCAAGAATATAATCAAGGCTCTAGAATTATCTACCAACAGAAAAAGAATACATTTATTATTTTAAAATTACTTTTAAAAAAGAAACCTGTATACTCCCTAGAACCAGGGGTCATCAATTTTTGGTTTGGGGGGGTTTTTTTGAGAAAAAAATGAAACAGTTATTTTTAACTGAAAGTTTGGTTTGAGTTTGCTATGCCAAAGTAGAGGAAACTTTCCCTTAAACAAACTCTCCATGTCCACCTGTCAAAATGCTACAACTCACTGGTTCAGCATTACTGTGCTTGTCTCCTGCTCTGTGTGACCTGTGCACCTGAGCACTGCAGCTCTCCATTGCTCCTGATCTGGGAATTGGGAACCTCTGCCAAGTCACAGATGTTCAACTCCTGAAATGCAGGATCTGAACACAGGAAAATAATCCTAAAGTGAATAATTTAAGTTAGAGAAATTAATTTCTAGTTGCATTTGAATGTTTCCTGAAGAAAGCACAGCTGTGTAATAACTCGGAATTGTGATTAATGACTAGTCAACACGATCTGTTACATTAATACTCAATGGGGATAATATTTTTCAAATACAGATCAAATATTAACTCTAAAACAGGCAGTTTGGATTTTTAATTAGGAGCAATTTAACCAAATTCCCAACTTACATTATTTATATTATGCTAAAATCTAAAAGTAAAGATGCTGTACTTATTTACTTACATCTGGTTTTTATACTCCCCACTACTGCCGTCCCATTAAGTTCTCCATTAAATATGAAGATCTGCATGCAGTGGATGACAATAATAGAGATGTTAAGATATGACAAGTAAAAATTTCTGCATACAATTCTTAAAAGACACAGCACAATGGATATTTGAAATTCATCCATTTATTGACAACCTCATTGACAGCAGTATCTGCTGTCAATCTCTGTACTGACATTTATAGTGCAGCTCAGGTTTCTACCCAAGTTACTGCAAGATCAAGAGCCAAAAATATGGAGATGACAGGAAAAAAATTTAGAAAAATAGGAAACACATTTTACAAAATAAAAATCAGATGCATCTCAAAATCCATTTTATCTTTCATCAAGCCTCTCAAATCTGAAAAATAACCATGCAATATATAAAAACCCCATTTGCTGCAACAGTAAATATACAAATAGTCAACTGAATTTGATGTTTTTAGTACAAGTTTCTGTATGGGAAGTAATTCATAGAAGTTTAATTAAATAAGCTGTTTCCTTGCATAATTAACTTTTGGGTACTTTAAATGGTGTTAAAATACTAACTTTGTTTTGCTGTGTTTATGTGCTGTCATAGATTTAGCATTTATTCAATCTTTTAAATTTCCTTAATAGAAATTCCTATCAGATCTAAAAGAGAGCTTGCAATCAAATATTTCACACTGGGTTTTTTTTCGTCTTGAGTCTTCTATAACTTGACCAGAGGCCTTTCATTACCAGCTACGACCATAAGGCTTCCTCTGGTTTTGCGGTAAGAATTGAGCAAAATAAGTGCAAAGCAGAAGCCAGGATTTAGAGGTGCAGAAGCAAATTACTTCTGTAAGGAAAACTGCTCACTGAAAGTGGTGGACAAAAACCTCAAATGCCACTAATGTTGTGTGCTACTGGGACAATGCAAGGATCTTTTGCTCCTGTAGGACCTCATATTTATTTTCCAAATATGAAGCTCATTGAGCAGAATCTGTTGGGGAAATACAAAATCTTGAAATAAAACTGAGACCACTCAAGTTCTCTGACACTGCATCTCTGCAGCTAAAAATAGAGAAAGGAGGAAAAGACTGTGGGAAATGAGTGAAACTGCTTCCTAAAAGTAGTAAAACTTCATCAATCTTACTGGTTACTTTCTTGCCTAAACTGTACTGAGAGGAGCTATCAGGATATAAAAAATATTCCTACTGGCTGTATCAAGGGAATCACACAAGACAACCCTAAAAAGGGTGAAAAGTCTGACAGAAGAGAAAATTGCAGGAGGCCTTCAGGAAAGTGAAGCTTATAAACAGAGGATGATATATTCTGTATGGAAACAAGGACCGGCTTGTAAGAGGTTGATGTAAAGGACATGCAAAAAGACCTGAACTGCTTTACACTAATTAGTCCCTGAAGAACCAAAAATCTTCATTCATTAAATGGAATATGTTTTAAAAACTAAAATATCAATCACACTCAAGAAACTATTTTAATCTTCTAGAACCCCCAAATTTCTCTCTGAGCCAAGTACAAACAGGCTATTCTGCTTGCATTTTTCTTGCTGTCAGAACCTATGTGGAATAGCACACAAGGGATTGCTTGATAGGTTAAGCACATATGCATTTTAGTTCCAGAATAATAGCTACCTTTTTACACCTTAGGCCTACAGATTCATAAATTGACTCCTCTGCCACCATATTTGCCTTTTTTTCCTAAAATTAGTATAATATGCTTAAACAATGAAAATGCAGCAATATTTTATATATTTGAATACAATAAGCTAACTTACCTTAAACGTATAGTTTGTCAAGTACAAGAGATCTTCTCTTTTAAATTCACATTTGTCTTCTTCACTTTCAGTTTTTCCATCATTCTCCCAAATCAATATATATTTTGTCCTTGGTCCAAACACTTTTTGCTTTTTGCACGTAATCCGGACAGCGTTATCAGCTGTCAATGTTTCTTTAACATTAGTCACTTTTTGTGGTTCTGTAGACAAAAAAAAATGTTACTTGCTCCATTCTCATCATTTCAAACCCAACATTTCAAGCTATATGTGCTCATGTCTGTTTCCTATCGTCTCTCAATAACTTCATATATTTTCTTCCTTAAAAATTTCAGTCCCAATTTAACAAGATAAATAAAATCAATTTTGACTTAATCATAGGCTTATCTAAGATGGAAAAGGTGTGAAGTGGAACTGAAAAGGCTCTACTGATAGTCAGACTGCAAAAATAGTATGATGGCAAATCTCTCTCATACCTGAGATCACTTTCTTATTTGAGAAACATGGGGCAACAGACAAGACAGGAGAAAAGAAGTTCTCCATGTGAATATTAATTTCAGAACTACTGTAAATTAAATTTTCTACCAGGAGTCACTAGTGTATTTTAATATTTGGAACAGTGTCGTTTCACTTAAGTCTGACCTAAAGCCACAAAAACTTGTTAATGATACAGAACCTGTTAAGTTTAATCTGTGGTTTCAAACTCTAGTTTTGTTGCAGCAAATGTTGCAGGTTTCTGACTGAGGGGCACAGCCAAGGGACCTTTCACTGTGACCTGATAAAACCTTTCAGAAAGTAAATGAGGCAGCCTGTGTAAGGCAGCTCCATTAGGCACATTTCAGTAGAACACCACCATGGAAATTTTCTTCAAAATCATGTCAACTTGCAAAGCAGTGTACTGCAAAAAAAAAAAAAAAAAAGCAGCTGCTTTTTTCTTCATGTGAAGAACTAAGACCTATGAGGCTTTATAAGCAGATCAAATATCCCATGTGGGGAGTGGTAGGATATTTGACTTGGCTGAGTGTGAGGTTACAACATATCTGATAATTTTTATCCACAGGGCAGATCTGTTAGATTCCTATTCCACATGCTGCTGAAAGACCTGTGACAAGGAGAAAATGAACATTTCTGGAGGCAATGTGTTTGTTGAAGATGAAAACATCTTTTATAAAATGTAAGGGTTTTCCTACTTCCAAGGAGTTGTGTTCTACTGATACATTCTTCAGTTCAAGAAGCCATAAAACTCTTGACCTGTTATCAACTGTTGTGACAATTAGAGAAGTTCTAATTAATGCCATTAATTCATGAAGCAACTCGTTATTTTCTCAAAAAATAAGGGAAATGAGGTTGTTTTCACACCCATAAACTTATATTGTAGCCTTTAATCTTCACCCGAGTTATTAAAATATGAGTGGAACTCAGAAAGTGGGGCTTCAAAAGATAATATGCTCAAACTAGATTTTCATAGAAAGAACCATGATCATGCTCAAATTAGGGCTGCCTAAAAATTAAAGCCATATTTAAATTTCTATTACAGTTAAGTCTCAGATCAAACTGTTTACATTTATCAGTAAATTAATTTATCAGCTTTTTTATTTTTTTGTGGGGCTTCAGGTGGCAATTGTGATCCCTGTATACTTCAAACTATACATTTGAAAGGATAGCCCAAAAAGATGCAGAGACCTTTCTGTCAGCACAAGGGTTGGCACACACAAGGGTTGTTTGTCTGTAACCTAATGTTGGAAGCTGTATACAGGTACATCCAGACTAACTGACATCCATTACAGACATCAGTGTTGGTGTAGCCCAGATCTGCTTCAAGCAAACAGGTAACTACAGAACAGAAGGTACAGTCTGCACGTCTTTGTAGCTTTCATGCCACAAAGAAAAAAGCAAACATTTTTTATTCTTTTTGTTTAATTTAAATCTGTTCTTTAGATTGGGACATAATGCCTCCTAAAACCTTAATGAGAATTTCAAATTAGTAAAGAACTTTTTTTTTAGAAATTGTATCCATAAGAAAAATACTAATACCAAGTGCATAATTAAAAAATAGATCAACATTAAGTAATTATAAAAGGGTCTCTAATGATATGAATGTCAAAACAATTATTTTTATCACATTCTTGGCTAATACTAATACCATGTATAAAATACAATGAACTACACTAGGGAAGTACATATTCTTTGTGTTAGTATCAGTCTAGGTCATAATAGTTAGCAAACAAGAGATTTACCTCCTGCTTTTGTTGTAAATTCATCGCTTTCACTTTTACCACTAAGGAATTTATTGTGTTTGTTGATTGTATATGCAGTCACAGATACAGAAGCTGTGGTATAAGGTTCAAATCCATTGTAAGTATAGGAAGTTGTACTTACAATGTAAGTTGTATTGATTTTTCTGTCATTATCACCTGAAAAATGAAATTAATTAATGAAATTAATGAAATCTGTATTAGGAAGACAAGAACTCTTACACTTTTTCAGAGCTACCTGAAACCCCTGTCATGTGTATTTCTATTTTAATTACTTTAACTTGGTTGCTTTGCTTTGCTTACTAACGCTAAGTGAATGCTCAGAAAGAGGAGGAAATATATAATAGGAAATATATAATAAATACATAGAGAGTATTTATATAGAGAGAGTGCATTCAGCCTGGGAAGGGCTAAGTAGGAAGATGTCCCTCTGCAGACTGAGCAAGTCTATCCCGGTATGATGCCAGAGATGTTGTGGTAGTCCTGCTTTCAGGAGTGGCAAACAGGAGAGAAAGGAATTGCACGAGAAGCAACATGAGCAAAGCTACTGCCCACACTGCAGCTGGGGCTTTGGTGGCTTGGGGAACTGGGGAGCCATGGCCTTTCCATGTTTCCTCCTGCCTGCTTTTGATGTGACCTCCCTGCACCCACACATCACTATCTCAGTCTCCTACACTGGCCAAGCCAAACCAACCACAGACACTGGCTCATGAGGCTGCCACGCTTTGGGGCTGTGGTCAAATCTGGGGCATGGAGAATGGGAGAGATTATTTGCATCAGGGGTCTCAGGAGCATGACAGCCTTTGGTTCCTGTGGCAGCCCAGGTTTATATAACCTGCAGTGTGTGAACAGAAAGGCTGAATTAAGCCTAAAGGATGAATCAAGCCAGGACTAGCTTAAACCTGATACTATTTATTATTATCAGGCTCTTCATTTTAAAAACCTCATTGTCCATTCCTTATTTTGAAGAAGAGCTTGCATCTGGAGAACATGATCCCAGCGCACGGGATACGAATTTATTCATTGAAATGTAAGGTGGCCTAGACCAGCATATCTGATAGGAGTGGCCATTTAGTAGAAGACAATCCCCTGGCTATACCTATCTAAACATGTTTATGCCTAACTTCCATACGTTTATGCCAGCTGAAGGGTGACAGGGTCGTGTCCTGACATGGTAAACTGAATAATCTCAACTGAAAGTTCAACTGGAACAACATCAAAGGAAAGAAATTTAAACGTTTGTTTAAAAGAAACAAAAACCTGCAGTGTTCAGAGATTCCAGTAGGACTTGACAGCACATTATGCTTGGTGCTCTGTAATTATGTACATGCAATGAATTATTTAACAGTGAATGTATTTACTCTTGCCTTTCACAGTGAAGTTCACAACGTAGCCATCTATGGGACCCTTTGAAGTGTCCTCAGGCGCCATCCAAGTAACTGTTACACTTGTATTAGTTATATGGCCTACTGTAAGATTTCGTGGTGCTTCTGGAACTATTGTAAAAGAAAAATAAAAATAATTAGCAATAAATGAAAATGCACGTGTTCCTCTTTTTACCTACTTTGATTAATTAAATTAAATTTCATCTGACACTAAAGCAAGACACCAACAACATGTAATATTTTTTCTACTCTATTTCAAGAAATTATACATAAGTATAAACTGAGTATATGTAAAAGCATCATATTACAGTAATTTCATACTTAATTAATTCAGGCCAAGGTGAATACCGCAACATCACATTTTACTAAAATTGTCCAGTCTTCCAATCAAGAATTTAAGACTTGTTTCAGACTAGGTCTGCACTTTTTTTGTGTGTGTGTATTCATTCAAAATTCTTTATAGTTGACCATGTTCTCAGCCTCCGAAAAAACAACAAAAAATTATCACAGTCTCTGATAGAAGGAAAGAAAGACATCATCAGACTGGAAGACTGAGAGGGTGACTGCAATCAAAGAACAACCACAAGGGCAGGAGACCAGGAAGGATGAGCTGAAGGAGAACCTGAGTGTGGCTGAGAATGCTGCTCAAAATGTATCTTCAATTGGCCATTGAAGATGGCCCCAGGAAACACAGATAATGGGGTTCATAGCAGGGATTCCCAGCAATATGTGGAATGCAAAGCAAAAGTAAGCATCACACTTACCACCATAGTCCGTATGTATGGAGAAGCTTTGGTTGACAACATCCGTTTCATTAAAACGTATGGATCCAGTGCAGTGGTACTGATGGTTGGGTGATAAATTTTTCAGCTTTTTACAAGTTGAATTTTTATTTCTAAAGGGTGTAGACTGTGAATCTTTAGACACAGGAAGAGTTTTATCAATATTTTTCACAACTCCAAAAGTATGTGGCACCATTTTAACCGGGATTTTCTCTACCATATTTATTCGATATAATTTGTAACAAACTATCATAATATTCGAAACAGAAAAATGTACAACCTGATCCAATGACTAGATTTTAGGTTCTTAGATACTAACTTAGTTTGTATAGACCTTTAATTTTCATCAGTAAAGGTCATATGATTTGACTTTCTAAGGAAACAGCTTTCCTACAGAAATCATAACATGTCATGGGGAGTCTGGCAGAACCCTGGAATGGCTTCCTAGCTCTTCAGCTCCCTAAAACAGGAAATCTCCAGCCCCAGATATTCACCACCCATTTTCCTGAGACACATGAGGACATTCAGCATCCATATCTGCCCTATCACTAGGTGCCTTTGAGCCAGCATGTCCTCAGGTTGCTGGCTCCGAGAGCAGAGAGCCTGCCCTCGCACCGTCCAGGAGCCTGCACTGCCAGTGGCCCAGGCAGCCTGCGAGGGGTCAGCTCACAGCAGATCCACAGACTGCAGCATTTCCAAACTTCTCAGCTCCCCTTCAGAAAATCAAACAGGACCTCAACATCTCCAGAAGTCTGCAATTTGTGAAGCTGGTAATCTCAGCAAAAGAGGTCTCTGGGTTTGAACGTTCCCAGATCTGTATTGTGTGGGGATGGTAATCTCCCAAATGGTGATCCCAGGAATTCCGAACTACCGTTCCCTCAGATTGGCACAGTTAATTAAAATTTGCCAGTCTCTCGCCAAAAGACATGAACATCTAAAAACATCAACAGTGCTTTTAAAGATAAACAAATAAATAACCCACTTGCAGAATTCTTTAGAAGTGATTTCCCATTGCAGGTAACAGCCACATTGACACAGGCAAGAAAGCTATTCCAGCATAACTGGGCGGATGTGTTGGTTATGTTCTTGACTACAAGAGCAACTAAAAAGGAAGAATATTATACATCATTGTGACATTGGCTATACTGATTCTTTAAATAACAGTTTGTTCTTTTATGTTTTTTGACTTGTTCTGCAATATGAAGATACAATCGGCATAGAATAATATATAAAGAATTTAACAAGAAATGGAAAGTAAAAATTGAAAAAGCCTTCATGAGATAAAGATACACAGGTATTCAAATAATAAAGTTTTAGTCCAGACATTCAGCCTAAACACCAACTTTGAAGTGGTGGCTTCTCTTGCCATTTACACACTGCAAATGGCCAGTGCAGTTAAAGTTCTCTTTTTTCTTTACAATGAAAAAGCTATGGTTTGCTTACATTATTCTTTGAGAAAATACTGAGAAGTTTTAATGAGCAACTTCAAAATATCTTGCAAATCATGGACAAAATATCAAAACTTTCTGTCTGATTCTCTGAAAAGCGGCAAGAATAGACAAAGAAACCTGGGGAAGCTGAATTACTGCATATCAAAAAAAAAATTAAAAAAAAAAGAAAAGAAACTACTGAAACCCTTGTACACCTACCTTTTGGAACAGAAAAAGAAGTATTGTCTGAACATCTGCCGTTTTTAACTTGAACAGTGTATGTCTTGCATTTTGGAAGCTCTACTAGACGGATGCTGGAATTCACAGTTTTGTTTATGCCATCCCCCAAAATAAAATATTGTCTGTCTTTTGGGAGATCTTTCAGTTCAACTTCAGCCATTTCAGAGTTGTTTTCACAGTCTTTTATGTCTTTAATAATATCTAAAAGAAAAGCCACTGTAAATGGAGGTGAAAACACCAGAATTGTTAAATAACTCTAATTTTACTTCCAGAACTGGAAGACGTTTGATAAAATAACCCAAGATGCTAATTGATCCGTTTTTTTTTTTTTTACTGCTTTATCAGCTTTACCAATTTTCTGTGTTTGAGTTTACTGTTTGGTCACATTTCAAGACTGAAGGAGAATGAGGGGTTTGGTTCTTACCACAAGGTTCTTCAGGTATCACTGTGGTAGTTTCTATAAGAAAAGAAAACAACATGAGGGTGTCTTAGCAGGTTGGGTTTTTTTCAACAAAGCACTGGAGAAGGGTGACCAGTACTGCCTCAAACTCTTTGTACAATATATTCAATACAAATAAATGTATTTAGCACTCCTCTCGCATTTGAAATAGGGAAGAAAATATCAGCTACACATAGCCCCATTCTTTAACTAGTTATTTTAGGGATCATGTGTCTTTCACAATTTTCCTATGACATCAATGAACTAGAAATCAAACTGCTTATTAGTAACATTTCTGAGTACAAAGTTACACAAGAGTATTCCAAAATCACACATTCTCACAGCAGTATGATAAGCTACAGCAGTTTTCCAGGATACGTATGCTTTGGAATGGGTAACTGAGCAGTATAAAATGTCACCAAAGAAACAAAATTTACCTACTTTTTGCACTGCCACTCTTACCTTTGGAAAGAGATTTATACAACCATACAGATCGTTTAATGACTATTTGTACACTGAGATACACCCAAAAATTTTTATCTGGTATTTTCTGTACAGAAGCTTGAGCAAAGAACTTCATCCTGAAAACAGCTACTTAAAATATCCTAAGGTAAAGATGTTACCAAAACACACCAATATCTAATTTTTTTCAGAGAAGTTAGGCCCTAGATTTGCCTCCCTCCAGACTGGGAGTCACCTGGCTGGATAGTGGCCCTAATGAGAGGGCAAACTGAGAGGGGCCACTGGAGAGTAACCAGGATTGGGCAGAAGATCCACAAGTAAAAGCTAAGCTCAGTTTGTCAAAGAGCAGACAGCAGCCCACAGCTACTCGAAGGGCAGTTCAAAAAGATGGTGAGAGTTCAGCTCCTGGATGTACTTTGCACATTTGCACATTTGTATTTTACTGACCCAAGTAATTCCTCACAGCCCGATGGCAATTAAACTCTCTAAGTGTTTGAACTACTAGATCCCAAGACAGTATTGAAACAAAAGGGAAAACACCGGAAAACAGAGAAGCACACAGGTCTTAGATGTATTCACACCTTTGTGCTGCTTGGGCAAATTTCTGTGAATAACAAAAGGAGTATTGATACAATAATTGACAGATTTACCCCCCCTACTATGTGCCACTGTGTGGAAATAATTTCTGTTTTGCACTTGCTTGACAAGTAACAAACCTGGTATCTTTAATATTACTCATAAATAGTTAGAAAGATTCCTAAAAACATCCTTAAGTTGAATGCAGTTGTATGCCTAATTTGTATGCTTAGGTTTGATACATTCTAAATGAATTGCCTCATTCTAACTCATTTTCTGTGCCTGATGTATCATAATTGCAGTAACTGTGTGCAAGTTTGTCACCTATTGTGTGAGTGGAGCTGAGAGTGGGGCTGATCCCAGTGCTTGTTGGCATGCTGACTGATGAGGTGGTGCTGTGCAAGGATGTTGAATTGTAATCATCTGTAAGAAAATAAACAACATATCAGCATTAAAAACTGAAGTTCATTCTTTCGTATGGCTTTGTCTTCAGAAATGTCTTACACTACAGCCCTTCACTTTTTTTTTTCCTTAGGGGATTTTTGTTATTTAGAGAAGACTGCTACAAGAAAAGACATGTTAATATTGTAAATTTTTTTTAAAAATGAGTATGTAAATAGAAAGCAAATTTTTAGGAGTATACTGCTTACAAATGAATTTTGCAATGTACAATGACATTTTTTTTGGTCATTATTTAGTCATAATCCAGGATGAAGTCAACATAAAAATGTTATAATTTGTGAACTGGGAAAAACTAAAACATTTTGCTATATTCTTCCAGTAAAACACAATTATGAATAGTGCTTGTGCTGTTTCACAAACAACAACTCTAGGTAGTGCTTATTTGCCAGATCATGTATCTTGCTCACTGTATTTCTTACTATATCTCATTATTTATCTCCCTGTTTTTAAACCACTGACAGGTTTCTACATTCTCTTTTAGGCTCATTCCTATTGCTCTTGCTTTGGGAACAGCCTTGTTGGCAGCAGCTGGCATTTTGATGCTACTGTGGTGACTGCAAGAGTTGGCCTTCAGATACCAGACCTGGCCCCCAGATCCTGCAAATAATCCTGGCATTGCCACAGTGCCAAATCACAGACACGTTTTTGATCTGATGAACCATGAGCTGCAAAAGGCTACTCTGATGCTGAATGACTGAGTTTTCCCCTAGAGTTCTGAGAGCAGAGAGTGGCTTCCAAAGGAAGAGGGCAAACCTGCTGAACCATTCCCGAAGGCAGAGGGAGTGCGTGCAGTGAGGGCAGCAGTGCTGCTGTTGAGTGCTGGGCTGCTCGGAGCTGTGCTGGGGCTGGGCGCTGCGTGCGTGGAGAAGTGCGTGCTGTTTGCAAGGGTGGCACCTGTGGTGAGAGGTACAGCAGGGTCGTTAATGCTTCATGTCTGCCCAGCTGAGGAGAGACAGAGCTGTCCACAACACCGGGCTGCAGTGCTGGAGCACTTTCATACTGAGACACTAGGAATTTTCAAGGAAGCGAAGGCACATCAAACATTCAAAGTGCAGGGGATTCAAACATCCAGGGAGTACATTCCTTTCTAGTTATGACTGCACCTTTCATGCTAAATGCGGTGTTTAAAATATACTCAGATACATTACTCAAAACCAGACTGTTGGATATTCTTGCCTATTAAGACAGCATATTTCATTTTGTTGGGTGAATGAGAAGGCATTATACGCACTGTGAGGTAACTGTGTGCGAGAACAAGAAAGAAGAAATTATCAGGAAAAACAAAATCAATGCAGTTCTGTAGTGTAAATTAAGTTTCTTACCAGGTGTGGTCATTGCTATCTCCTGTCCTGAAAAAGAGAGAGAGAGAAAAATTGTAAATTAAACTTTCAAGAAATTAAACACAATCATTTGCCAATAATATAAAAAGACAAATTCCCTCCCCCAAATATCAGCTAAGTTTTCCCCAGGAAATTACACATTCTTAAGTAATATTTAGTGGATGTAGCAACAATCAGACCCCCAGAATAACAAGCATATGGTCATAGAATCACAGAACAATCTGGGTTAGAGAGGATCTTAAAGACAATCTAGTTCAAACACCCTTGCCATGGGCAGGGATGCCACCCAGTAGATCAGGTTGCTCAGGGCCATCCAACAAACTTCCATCCACCTGTTTGGCTCCTCCTTCCTCTCTCTTTTACTCTTTTTCTACCAGTTCTTTCCCACTATGTTTGTTTCTTGGAATTTATTTATCTCTTTTTCTGTGGCATGTGTTTTTCAGATAGTACTTTCCTGTTTATAATTTCTCTGTTACTTCAGCTTCCCTACATGGCACTTCACAACTGCTGTAGCTCTACTCTTCTGAAAATAAACTCCTTCAATCCTTCAAGCAAAAAGCCAGGTTTATGGGAAAAACTGCAATACTGATGAGGGTTACATAAGTATCCTGTTCATGTGGCAGCATCAAAACCATATCTCTCGTCTCTGACACAGGCGATCAATGTAGGCAGATCTCCTGGGACTCCAGAGATTTTCTCCTTATCGACCTGACAAGCAACAGCACATGTGTTGGCTGCTCAGTGGCCACCATGGATTCTGAACCCCATATGGACAGTTCAGAAGGCTGAACAACAGCCATTAAATGACAACAGCCATTAAAAACACACAGCCAGTGATGGCAATGTCACCTGCAAAGAGTGAGCAATTTCTTAGTGCTCAGAACTGTCATGAAGTGTGTCTAAGCCATGATATGAATATGAATGTAAACAAAAGCTAAAGTCTTGCAAATCCTTTCCTACTGAGCTGAATTTGTTGTGGACTGTACATTATTCAAGACCTCTTACTCCAAATTAAAATTTGGAAAAAGATAGTAGCCTGATATCTTTTATCTTATCATTTTGTATCTTATCTTTTGAACTATCAGTGTTACTTTAACATCCGTAATCTCCTGTCCACAACATTTCTTTATAACAATTGCATGATCTATAACTATATATGATAACTATAAACTTTAAACTGCCAAGGAACCCCATAAAAGCTAACATTTATATCCATTCATATTTGCCATAAGCAATTAATTTTCACTGTATTTTCATTGTTTTTAATTCAGTGTTTGAAAGCTGGCATTTGCTTATTCTAAATTTCATAATGTGATTTTTCTTTTTTCAAATGGCTTCTCAGAAGAAGAATCAATTATTTGCCCTCCTTTCCCAAATCTTACTTTGGTTCAGCACATCAAATATACCTCAAGCCAAAAATTAACCTTCTGTGAGCATCAACACAGATCAACTTTCACTTAAAAAACTTTTCCAAGAACAGAATAAAAAGAAGTTGAAGAAAAAGTCCTAACTTAGACTCTGCTCAGATTAGTGAAACATTAAGAAATACTCTTCAGGCTATTTACTGCTCTCTGAGCAAACATAATAGAGACAAAAACATATACATCAAGATTGCCTCTTCCAAGTAAAGTAAGATAGTAAGAGAAAAGGGGGATCATAAGCTTGTCAGTGTTGCGTTTCTGGTTGCCTCACTCAATTCCTTAAGATTCCTGTGAAAATAATTTTCCCCATCCTCCCCCTTGTAAAGTTAGGAAAAATGCTAGTAGCTTAAATAGAGTGTAAGGTTTATTGCTCACTCCCAGTCAGAGATGCTAAACATTATACATAATCATAGAACTCTAGGTTAGAAGTGACCTCAAGAGATCTCCTGGTTCCCCTGCCTTGCTCAGAGCAGTGTCTTAAAACAGTCTGGAAAACATTAATCCTAGATTGCCTTCTGCA